>JARJCQ010000078.1:0-516604 GCA_029281465.1 Mycena epipterygia | reverse complement strand
CCATGACACCGTTGTCTCTTTGTCCGCCCTGCATGCCACAGAGCTGCAGAAGCCCTCTGGCTCTTTCACCCAACGCAACAGTTTCTTTCAGATCACCCAGTGCTGTGAGACATGATACCTCATCAACTAGGGCTTCTGCCTCCCTCTGTAGATTTCCGGACACCTGGGCAATTTCCTGTGCCTCATGAGCATGCACCAGTGCTGTGACATGATCACCAATGCAAATCTTGATCCAAAATAAGTTGTGTAGTGTTGCAATGTGTGCAGAGTGTTGCTGCCTTGAAGTCCCAGCTGACCTTACTAATGAGAGTGCCTTTTCATGTAATTTTGTTGCTGCAGTGATGTTATTGGCACATTGCCGGTAGTAGTTTCCAACTCCATTATAGAAGTTGCCTATGTTGATAGTGACCTGGTAAAAAATACGGTGAAGAAATGATATTGGAAACTCACCCTCAAGTATGGGATCATTAAGGTGGTTGAAATGGGCCATGCCTTGTTGAATCAGGAGTTCTGGGTTGTCAATTGCATGGGTTCCCACAGCATTAAACAGCTCAATGATATATTTCACCTCCATTTGATGGTCACAGGGCTGGGGGAAAACAGCAGGGATAGAGTCCATCAATGTGAAACGACCATGGCCCATGAATCGACTAAAGGAGTTCAGAGCAAGTATATAATCAACCACATGTGCCAGATCTGGATTTTCAGGATGCAGTTCTAGCTTCAGTAATTGGTGAAGGTTGCCAAGATTTGAAGTGATTTGATTGACTCTTGTATTGTTCTGGGCAGCTCCACAGTATTTGTTGTACAAATCCAGCACCAAATGGAAATATTTGCAAAGAGGGGAGAAAAGTGGTGGTGATGGTGGGGACGAAGTATGCATATGTTCTCGAATAGGTACCAAAGATTTCAATCGCTGTTTATCACCAGAGTAGGCCAGGGAGGTTCGGAGCAATGTAGCCCTACACCCCAGAATGTCTTGGATATGAAGATCAGATTCAACAAGTTCAATATCTGAGAGCCCATCTGGAAGGATTGAGAGAAAGCTTAGCAGAGCCTTAGCATCAGTGGTCATACGGGGACTTTCAAGTGACATGCTAATGGATGTGTCCAAGTTTGACCTTTTGTCATAGCCAGTTGAAAGAAGAGCTGTTTTTTCTGTCTCCCAGCGAGCCAAGACACTGGAGCAGCCCTCATAGTCAACGAGATGTGCAATGAGATGGACTGCGAGGGGCATGTTACCAGTCAAGTGGAGAACCTGATCAATTTCCTTGCTATCATGGAAATCATCTGCAATTTCAATGAACGTCTGTCGGGCAGCAGCCTCTGACAAGGGCTTCAAAGGTTCCAAAAAAGGCCGAGTCCAGCGGACTTTGGCCGGTCTCTCTGCACCCCGCATTGTGATCTGTGAGAACATTAATGCTTGACTTTCCCAGCTTAGCTTGGGCTCACCATCAATGCAAGATGTGGGATATCTGTAAGGAGAGAGAGAAACTCCTCAACCCACTACATGACTCAAGTGGTTCCCATGATGTTTCGAGATTATCCAGAACCAAAAGGCAGGGTGGGCCTCTAGAGAGGAACTGGACAACTGCCTTGGTGAGATCCTTGCCTGGCTTCAGTCCCAAATGTGACCCAGTGAGGGCCGCAAGCTCAATGCTTGTCATGGCAGAATCTGTGGAAACAAAGAACCGGTGTTCATATTTTGCAGCAACCTCAGGGTGATGGAGGGCAGCACGTGCCAGACTTGTCTTCCCTATTCCGCCAGGACCTAGAATAGCAATGTGGGATGATTTTTGGATGAGACTTGTCACAATATCCTCCAGTTCTGACTGACGTCCATGGAATATCTTTGGCTGTGCTGGCAACATGGAAATGGAGCCTGAACTGTGAACATGGTGATCAGCAGGAATACATCAATAGTTCTATGTTCCAACCTGTTGTTTAAACTGGTGGTGCTCCCATAGATCTGTTTCTCAGATCAGAAGGTGTTCACTGAGGAAGAACGTTGAAATGCAACCTACAGATGATGCCCTATCAGAATTCGTCCCATCAGAAAAGTTTTCGATCAATTCTAGTAGTTCCTTGTGCATGAGATGTGTCATTTTCTGTATTTCGGCCACATTGTTGGCAATGATGAGACCAATGTCAACCTAGATGGGTGTTCATTCTGTTTGCATGAATGAATAATCTATAACAACTCACCTTGAACACCTTCAGAGCCTTTTCCAACCCCGTTTGACAATCCTTGCGCAGCGAGTTCATCTCATTCTGCCGGAAGAAATATTTTTTTTATTTCCATCTTGTTGCACTTCAATGAATGTGTGTATCTTGTGAAGTGTCCTACCACTCCGGTCAGTGATTGCCATTAGAACCTCAAGAAAGGAAGAAACATACTCTGTAAACTGCCCAATATGATCCAGTATCACTGGTGTCAGACCCCCTGCTGTTTCAGATTTGATATGCAAATCAATTATTGCATAGAGAATTCCGTGGATATTCTCAATCAGTAGGATGCATTCATCTTTGTTCCTCTTCACATTCTGGGAAATCAGATCAGAATTTGTAGACCTGGTATTTACAGGTTATTACCTGCACTGCAGTCATCAAAGAGACAGTTGTATTCGAGATGGCTTCAAGGAATGAGGCACCAAACACACCACTGAGTTCGTTCAGGAGTGGTACTATAGGACTCAAACTGGTAACAATGCCATTGAGGCGGTTGTCTGTGGCAATGGGCTGGTGGGGCATCTTGATGGAAAAGCTGGGAAAGAACTTAAGATGTGGGTCAGTACTATGTATGCATGTTTGAGGTAGTGCTATCTCCTTTGATACCGATCTGCTTCGATGATAGTCAGGTCAGCGGGCTGACTGCTATGTCCTTAAGTGCAGTAGGATGGGTTAGGTGAACCCCTAGGTGAACGTAATAAGCAGGGTTAAGAAAGGCGAACACTCATGCCAACATCCTGTTCTCTCCCACCACATTAATTTCCGTGAACCGTGTTCCATTGGCCTGACTAGCATCTTCTCACCTCAGAAGGTTCTCCCTGTCCCCGCACCAGCGTAATTATTATAGATTGATCCTATTCAAGGAGTAGATGTCTTTACTCCGGATCAGGACCTGTCATGGACCAGGGAGGGTAAATCCGGCTGTCAGAATCATGGCATCCCCGCGAGCGCTGATCTGCGCTAATATACCGGATCTGATGCTGAGCAGGCCCCCGGTCACTACCTTTGATGACGGTCGGATTTTTTTTTGAACTTTGTTACTGTTTACTTATGGATTTCGGCCCAGCGGGGCTGATTTACTCTATATCCGACCAAGAGTTAATTGATTAAAAACATTGTTTTTTTATCTTTCCCTGGTCCAATTTTTTTTCGCTCCTGGCTCGCCGAGGGCGCTTTACGGCCCGCACGCCGTCCATATCACTGGAAATTCAATTGCGCCATGTAACCCGTATACCCACGAAAAAAATCATCCCCTCAGGTATATACTAGTTCAAGAAATCTCCTGTGCTTCGCGCGATTTACTCTATGCCAGACCGGCCGCATCCGTTTCAAAGCTGTTTTTACCCTATGGGGTGGCCGGGGTAGGGGTCATTTGGGGGCATTGTTTTACTCTGGTGCGCCAGAAACAGCAGTGAGTGTTTCCTCGTCGAAGTGGGCCAATACAGTACGATCAACAGCGAGCCGAACAATCACCACTACTGTTGCGTGCTGCACAAGATCCTTTGCATTGGAAGCGAGATATGCTGTAAGCAGAGAACCTATGAATCTGGGATTACATCGTCCCAATCTTCGGCCTTGGGATGTTTCGACCGAAGGACCGGGTGAGTTCAGGATCGACGTATTCTGGGTTCACCGCGAGGACGTGCAGTAACACGTCGACGATGCGATCAATATTGTGCGGGTCCCGATGTGCGTGCAAGTTTCCCCGGTACTGGTTGACGATGGTGATAAATGTATTCCGTAACTTCGATTGAACGAGGTATTTGTCAGTATCTGCAGCCTAGCAAGCATGATCTGGCAGGTAGCCTCAATTCGTACGATTCAGCTTCGAAACAGGCACAGTTGCGCAGGTATTCCGACAGGATATCGCAGGCGCAGTCCTCAAATAATATCGACCCGTCGTGGGCTCCCTGGATCAGGAGCGAAACGTACAAGACTGAGAGAGCCCGACTGAATTCGAGATGTCCCCGGGCTTCCGCTTCTCGTTAAACCGTTTCGATGAGCGGACGAGGATCTTTGGGAGGGGAGGTGTTGCTATTCTCTAAGATGGATATGGACTCCCGAGTGAGTGACCAAAGGAATAAAAATGCGTTCCAACGAATGAGCGAGTAGGCAGATGTCAAATGCGATTTCACCGCAGGTGCCGTCGCCTTCGAATTTAACTGCGATTCCAGGAATTTGGGATTGAACACGGGGAATGACTGCGGTGTGAAGATGATGCTGAAAAATAGGCAATTGCCCACAGCGCCGCAAGGCAGGAGATGCGGCGACGAGTTTCACGCTCGTTAGGGAGGACGCCAGTATCGCAGCTGTGGAGGAGGCCCTCGATACGAGGGATCAATCGGAGGTCGCGTGTTTCGAGAAGCCGCTTGATCATGTTATCGTGCCCGCTTCGTCGTCCGGTGGGTCCCCATATAAGATCTGGAAGAACTTCCACGAATGGTTCAAGCTCGTTATCATCCGTCAAGGACTGAACAGTCCAGACGATTGCCCGGGCATCACGTTCGTCTCTTGAGTTTTGAACGGCGTCCCGCATCATGGTCTCAACCATGGTGGGTCTGCGCTTCCTTCCCAGGGGAGATCGTTCCGCGATTGTAGATTCCTCATCCAAGGACGACACTCGGTCTGGTTGAAATAGGGAGCGAAAGAATCGAAAGTTTGCCCAGACGATGTTGGAGAGTGCTGTTCGATATGGTGAGTCGGACGAGAAGATGGGGAGCACGGTCAACAGTTTGGCGCCTGTGAATTCATCGTGGTCCGGACGGAAAGAAGTTGAAAGAGCCTCAAAAAGTATATGTGGAACTAAAGGGAACATAATACTGACTCGGTGGTCCCTGATCTTGAGATGCTTGTTTCTCTGAGGAACTCATGGTGGTCGTGTCCAAGGAGTAAAGTTGTAGAGCGTGAGGCGCATGGGCTACTTTAAATATCATCAAAGCGATGCGTACCAAGTTTAGCCAAGGTTTAGCGCCTACTTTCTAACAGTATGCGTACAGAATTGCGGGCAATCCCAGAAGTTTTCCTTGGAAAGTTTTATCCACATAAGAGAAGGCCGAACCTGTCGCAATTTTTCACCAGGGTCAACGGACATGTGTGAAAGGAAATGTACTCGCGAGAGACACTGTTTCGTGCAGCCGAGCGAGCGGGAAGCACAGACTGCGCCGCACCGGTCCGCATCGGGCGAGCATACCACATGTAATCGTATCGTGTTCTTGAGTGCAGATGTGGATGCCACAAGAATGCAGGGTGAGTCGCTCAGCCGAGAAGGGAGTGAATTGGATTCCCACAGCACATCCGAGTCAGAGGTTCTGGCTGCCCGCGAAACTTGGTACAAACATCGATCTTATTTGCAGAAACCTTCATTGAGGGGAGCCGTGACCCTCAGAACTTGCTTGCTTCATCGCGTTTGGAGAGTGGTGAGAGAAGGGAGCGTCCACGTGATCACAGGGTGCGTCTGAAGGAGATCGGCATATCTCGTTAGATGTCCGATCCATTTTTGCCGATTTTTGCCGTTTCCGTACACCCATTTTCCCTCCAAATCCGTGCGCATTGATATCGGGTAGCTCAAATTTGGGCTCACTCCGTCCGCACAAGTGAACGGACCTCTGAGCGACGCACTTCCATCAGCATAAGGGATCGGACCTCCATCGAGGCGACTTCCGTCCGCATAATTGTGAAAAACACTTATATACATGCAGCAGTAGACGTAGTGACTGTATTAGACCATTGAAGCTAAATAGGTGTACTAATCCTCCTCAATATGCTCTGTGTCTCGCAGCACAGCGAAACTCAAGGGTTCCTGGGGACCGGTATCGACGTTCTTGTACTTGGCCATCTTCACGAGCTCTTCGATGGCGATACTGAGGGAGTGCTGGTGCTTCTGGAACTTCTGGAACAAAGCAGACGACATTTCGCAGAGTGTTACAAGGACGTGGGGGTAGCCCTCTGCGGTAGGAACATCCTGTTGTGTGATCTTGCTCGAAAATGACGCGAGTGAGAAAAGGAGATGGGTGCGAGGAATCTGAATGATAGTTCCACATGCCAATTGCGGGCATGAAATCGAGGTGAACAGGGGGCCTCCGATCTGGCGATGAACGGAGACGTAGATGTAGGACGGGGTTCCGACACTTGTGGCCATTGGAATCCAGTCGTGCATGGTGTTCTTTGTGTACATTGTGATCACTGCAATGATTGTCAGCAGATGGCGGCATATAGTAAGCAGAACGAGCGAACCCTCTCCGAGCACCACTTCGAAAGGTGCACTCCCACCAGGTTTCAAGGCGACGACAAAATCACCTGGCTTGAGAGGATTGAAGTCTGTAATATTCGCCAGATGCATGTTTTCGTGGATCTCTTGATGACGCGCAAGTGCTTGAATACGGAGATTGACAAATTTCTATGCAATGAGATTAACAAATGCACGATATTTAAGTGATACGTGTATGCTCACTGAAGCGGCGACAGCCTGAACCGTTGCCTTGTTCTGAGTGCGAGCATTTGCGGGTTCTCCTGCTCCTCCGAAAGTTCCCGCATGTCGGACGTAACGATCAACGCCGGTGGTTTTGTTGAGGGCGTCGGAGACGGGAACCAGTGCAGCTATCTTTTTCATGAGGGTCTGTCGAAGAGATGGGCCTTTCTCAGTGAAGCTCCCGTTGCTGACGTTCACCAAGATGGTAGATAGCCTGCCGTGTTGTCGAACTGCCTGCGCCGTAGATCTCGTTTGATGACGAAGTCGTTCCGAAACGAGGACTGAGTCATTGAGTACTTTATTCCGGACAAGGGGAAGTTCACAGTTGGAAGGGAGAGGAGCCTGTGTCGTGATCAGTAAAGGTATTCATTAATACAATGAATCATAAGTTACCTGGGGCTCTGAGACCGAGAGGTGCGCTTGGATGTCTGTTCGAAGTTGTTCGATGGACTCCTCAGTGGAGTCAGGCAGGGCGTCACTGAAATCTAGTCAGCATCTGGTCGTGGATTGAGAAACCAATACATACATTGCAAGAGATTTGTCAAGAGACTCGGCAGCCAGAGCCATTTCACAAGACTCGAATCGGCGCTCATCTTTCAAAGATTTGAGGGGCACCGTCTCGTACAGAGCGAGAAGCTCGAGGAAAGTCCGGGGCGGCCGTGATTGCGTCGATACGTAGGGCTTTAGGTTTGTTGGTACCGGGTCTTTGTAATCTCGAAGCATCGCCTCTGCATTGATGCCGACGAGCTTCAATAGCTGCGCTGCCTCTGAAAAGCCGTATTCTGAGGCCTTGACCATGTCCGCGTCGCTGGGGTACTGCATGAGAACGGCTGTATCGAGGTCGTCGGCTTTAAAGTAAGTATGGTGGTATCCAGCAGAGACTTGATTGGCCTGCTCGTCAGCGGACAAGTTGCCGAAGGCACCCATCTGGAGAGCGCGCAACTTCCGCTCGAGATATAGCACGTCCGCATAATTGAAGTCCTTTTTCAATTGACGAAGCATGCCAAACAGATGCTCGCAGGCTTCGGTGGAATGAAGCCAAGGGAGAAGAGGGTATGTGGGGAAGTACTTGCGGTACGCAACGAGGAGCGAAAGGAGGCCGTCACAGATCGTCAAGAAGATGTCGTAAGACTCTCGCGAGATGAATTGGGTGCTGACAGAGTAATCCGGATGAGCAAGAATGTGAGTTCGCCATGCCATGATGAAGAAAACGTGCACGGAGGACCATTTTGGCGCGGTCCTGATGACATATATTTCGATTTTGCCAGGCATCAATGAGTTCCCCAAAGAGGAAGAGATAGACAGAAAGTCCTATCTGGCCAGGGTAGTTTTTCAGCTGGAACTCAAGAGTGTTGGCTGAGAACATCCGCGCTGCTGCACGGTCGTCCTGCTTGTCAACCTTCTCGACGTCACGCGTAAACAGCGGCCCGGCAATATCTGCCGCAAGTTCTCGGAGCATTGAGAAGAACACGGCGTAGAAGCCTATGACAATGATACGGGCTCCAGTAAATATCTGGTTACGAGCCGTCTTCAAAGCATGCTTTGAGTCTTGCGTTATGATGAGGGGATAAGCGCCGTAGGCCAACGGAATCTTGAGTGCGATGTCGCACCCGGGGACAGGATTCGAGATACCGTAGACGAGATGGGAAGTTGTCGAATTGGCAATAATCCTCTGCGCCGCACGCTCGACTTCCGCCCCATCTGTCGCAAGGGAGATAGGGTGGATACCATACTCGTGGAGGGTATTCAAAAGCTGGGTGTGCTTCTCTGCAAGCTGCTCAGATGTTACCGAAGATCCACGAGCATCGGCAGCAATGAGAATGGGAGGGATTTTTGGCAGTGGAATAGACAACAGCCAGACGCGCAGCTGGTGATAGAGTCAGCATTATGTCAATATAACGAATTTCAAGAAGTTCCCACCTTATCCGCTTTTTTGAGTTGCGCAGCTTTTAAAACGGCATCGAGGTCGTCGTCCTCGGTCACCCTGATTGCGCCATCAACACCGCCGAGAACAAGGCAAGTGTTTTTAGTTTCTTGATAAACCGAGATTGCTGCCTCGAGTGCTGTATCATCGCAGGATAGACCGAGGGGCCCAGCATATTCCAGCTTGATCAGGATGTCGGCCGCTCGGGCTACATTGGCACCCGATATACCGGGGCCGAATTTGGGCAGCTTTGCGTGGACCTCCCTGTGATTTATATTAGCTCCTGAAGGCGAGTTCACAACTTTAGTTTCCGTACCTCATGCTGCGAGTTCCACGGCCGCCGAAGGTTTTTTGAAAAGTCGCATATGCCCGGGGAGATGTTGAAGCAAGTAGATTGCAGAACTGGTCGAACTCGGGTGGGTACTGCATGTTCTTCAATGATTTCCCCCTCTGGAGACGTGACTGCTTCAGGACAAGCGCTTGGATCATCCCTGTAAGTGTGTCTGAGTCGTAGGTCCCATCTGCGCAGCCTTGAGCAAATTTGAGATAAGGTGACCTTCCATCATCCTGTATTACCGGTCAGTAAAGAATGTGAAGCCAACTATTAGCGACAAACCAATTCAACGAGCTCGCGAAGGCCGGTGTGCATGAGAAACAGTTTCCCGAGTTCTGGATCGCGGTATCCCATTGGGACATATTTCATCACAGCCTCTTCTGGCATCGGACGGTGAAGGGCGACCTTGAAAGTATGCAGATTGTACAGCCCTTGACATTCCGAGCAAGGCTGTGGTTCTTGTCCTATCGTCGTCTGGACCTCCCGAAGGCAGGTAGTCGAGAACACTGCTCCAACGGCACGAGCAAGTTTCCATTTGTGCAATGAAAGCTCCCGCCGCAGAACCATGCGATGTTGCTTCGGGTCAAGGTCCTTGAAGCGTTCAGAGAATAGCTCCATCGCTATCTGAGAACGCGAAGGAGCTCCGCCTCCAGCAACGGCTGTGCGCGCGAGGTATTTTGCAACGTCTTCGTCCGACTCCCGGGCCAATCCCGGACAGGGCAGAGGGAGACGAGTCGGTGGTGTGGAAGCCATCGCTGTAGAACTGCCCCGTGGCAACTTCTTGAAACCGAGAGCGAAGAGTGATTGTGTCGAAAGGCCGTGTCCCCGATTCTTGGTGCATGTAGCGGTTCTTCGGTGTTCTTTCCAGCGCCCCAGATCATATAAAACCCGCATTTCGATGTACTTGGCGCAGCTAGAACAGCGCACACGGCGCAGATCTTTGGTATCAAATTCCGCTTTAGGATCGTCTAGTAAAATCTTCGCCCGGAAGGTCTCTAGTCGAGACTTATTTGCACGGAAGTCAGCTTCCTTTGCTGCAGACTTAAGTCGCTTCTGGAAATCCCACGACGACCCAGTTTTGGGTCTACTTGTGGTACGCTGGCGTCGATGAAGGCGCCGTGATTCACGGGAATCAGAATCCTCTCCGTCGGAAGCATAATATTCCGAAGTGGAGGGCTTGAACGACGACATGGAGTCAGTCGTATTATCCGGGATGAAATCAGAGGAGCAGTCGACATCCATCGGCGAGTCGAGGAAAAGATCAACATCCTCAAGCTGAAGTTGATCAGCGGATGCCACATCTGGTGCGTCCATGAGCCCGAGCCCATCAACGGATACGACCTCCGGTGCGTCCATGGGCGAGCCGAGAAGAAGGTCGGTATCTTCGAACTGAAGCCCGTCAACGGATGCTACATCCGGTATGATACCATGGATCTCCGGTGACGATGGCCAGGATACGGATGACTGGGATGGTGTGTTCGGGCGGGAAAACACATAGTCAGATGTCTCCGGCGTAGGTGCAAAATCTGTCGAATCAACGAGTATATATTCTTCCTGTAGATGCGACTTTGATAAATAAAGTGAACCGGGAAAGGTGAGGAATACATACCGAATCACTCTCATCAGCGAAGGTCTCCGTGAGACGAAGAAACCAATCCATGCGATGGCGGGGAGCGTGTGCTGGTGCCCAAATCTCCTCGTCTAGCAGGATCGATGCTAAGGTGCTAAGAACAACGATACCGCAGGAGTGACCGTCCCGTTGGCGGGGAGAGGGGAAGTCTGGCTCTACTAGGGTGAAGAAAGGAGCATCGGCTAGGATCGAGGCCAACCACCATCTGACAAGATCCAGTTCAGCTGTCGGCGGGAGACCACCTAGAGAATCTGCTATGGATATGGTGTTCTTGAGCAGATTTATCTTGAGCAGGGTCCAATGGTTGCCGTTGATATGAAGGGGGAAGTAGATGATGTCGCTATTTCCAGCTCGAATGGATTTTTCGATCGGAGAGAAGGCGGCCGGGGTGTATGACTCGGAGCATGCTCGGGCATTGAATAATGATTGGATGAAAAGACAATTGAGGATCCGAACGCGGCTCCCAGGCTGCAGCCGTCGCAAAATATAATCCACACCCGCGTTGATCATCTCGTCATTCAGCCACTCAGAGCTGAGGAAAAGAGCGAGATCCTGCGTGGTGAGGTGAACAGATGGGCTCAAGCCAGGTACATGGGCATCCCATGGCAGAATCTGCAAAATATCGTCGCATGCAGATAAAACATCAGGAAGCACGGCATTAGAGGTGTTGTCCAGCCACTTCCGCGCCTGCTCCCAACGTCGACGTTTGCTGAGAAAGCGTTTGACATGGTGGAGAAAGTTCTCAATCCAGAGAGGGAACTCGCTGTACGGAAGGTGGGGGAAACGAATGGATGTAGCGCCATCTAACCACGCATTATTGAAAGATGAGTGCAAGTTGTCGAGGAACAGAATGGATGTGAAAGCAGTTTCGAACGATGGCTGAGCTGAAACAGCTTCAGTTGTGAAGACCGCGGGTCGTAGATCTTTCGACGGCTCGGGAAGGTCTTGAGATAGTAGCGCCGTCACTGTGAGCTTGCCAGCGGGAATAGCGGCAGCGAGAGCGTCTGAAGGTACATGGCGAGCTGCATTCCGAGCTTGCTTGACTGCACGGGGAAGTTTGTCCGACCAGACCTTTCCCACCCCGATCCATTCTGCTCGTGTAAAGCTCTCGAGATTCTCATCTTCTTCTTCGGAGGTTGTAACATCTATTGGCGACGAACCCCATGGTCCTCCTCCTCCTCCATTGAAAGGTACACCACGGTGACGCCGAGAAGAAGAGGATGTGGACCGTTTGCGTTTGATGGTGGAAGGACTAGGCTGGGCATTTAGCCAGGCGACGACAGCATCCAGGGTGTCTGGGAGCGTGTCGTCTGGACCGGGAGGACGTGTCCGAGGTTCTGGGGGATAACCATCGTCATCTGTAATCGTTCGCATAGCCAGGATACTGGTGGGTTCACTGTTATCGGAGTGTGCTGAATCGTCGCCGTCCGAAGTGGAATCAGAATCAGAATCGTGGTCGGACTCGGATACGGTGATCAGGGAAGGAATACTGGACGTGGATCGACGGAAGACACGGGCTCTTGCCAAGTCATCGATGCGATCGAGTCTGGGGAAATCATTGAGAGGATTGATGATGTGGTCCGGGCAAGTCGACGGTGATGGATATCCGTCGTCGTCGTCATCATTATAAGAAGGATCATCCTCATAGGAAGTTGAATCCTCGTAGATGTAGATGTCGATGTCGGAGGCGGTGATGAGAGAAGGAATACTGCTGACACGGTGTTTTGCTTCCTCTTCGTTCCGAAGTAAATCTGCCAGGTAGAAGCTCGATGGAGGTGATGGAGGTGTCCCGAATCGACCAGCGGTGTCGGATTTCGGGGAGGGTGCAGTGCCATGTCTGCAAGGAAACCCGTATTTTGACATGCGGTCAAGCCGCAGGTGGGAAATGTGAGTACGGTGCAGCCGGACTGGTGGAGCTATGAATCTATGGACGGGCAGCATTTCAGGATGTGAATAGCCGACTATAAAATATGTGAGTATGTTTGCTTGTGTAAGGAGCTGTGAAACACAGACCAAATGAGAAGATGACAATGAAGGCTTCCGATAGAGAGACTGCAAGGGCAAGGCCAGCTGAATCGAGCCTACTGGTAGCTTGGACGATAACAGGGCTGCTGCATATAGCAACCATGGCAGTAACAACGGCGAGGAAAAACCAGAGGAGGGGACGATAAGAATTTATAAACGCCAGTTTAGAAGGCGGCTTTAAGATAGGTTTATGGGAACGACGATCTTGAAAAAAAAGAGGGAGCACATAAGAGTGGTTTCAGACTGCTGTATGTTGTCACAGACCTTTTTTACGCATGACTGGAGTGCTTCAGGATATGAATGCGAATGCGATAGGGGAAAAAAAAGCAAGGAAAGTGACTGAGTGTCGGAGTGAGTAGGGAGCGATTGAAGTAAATGGTTGGTGAGAGTTGGTGCGAAGTGCGTGGTGGAAGGCAAAAAAAATTTGGCAAAATTTATGGCTCAATTACCCGACTGCATTTTGTGATTTTCACCGGTGATACCTGTTTTTGGAGGACAAGAATGTTTCAAAGTCCTAGAAAGGTTAGTTCAGTGGTCATTCCGAAACATTAGAACAGGGTCGCGCACCGCAGGACTCATCAAAATGACAAGCGAGTCGGCGACTCGCGACGAGCCTGAGTCGGATGACCAGTCACCTCAGGTAGTCGGCGGCAAGTCCAATTTGGCAGCCTACATGAGCCTGCGTGGCGCCTTTCATTTAGTTATTGTAAGTAGGCAGAATCTTAGTGTAGTGGTGAAGGAAAAGCGCACTGAAGTGGTGTGCACAAAGTCGAGAGTCAACAGGGTCACGCATGTGACACGACGCGAAAAGGTTGTGAATCGTTAGCCGTATAGCTCTCGGGGGATGCTTAAAGGCCTTGAATCTCAGATGGCAATATCCTTGAAATTTCAATAGAAATGTTTGAGAAGTAGCTTATGAACGGCGGGCTTTGCATTGGGCATGTAGGAATATTATCTTGACGCGTCAAAGTTAGCCGAGTCGCGTCGGTGATCACCGAGCGTGACTGCTAGTCAATTTGTTTTTTCTCCCTCATTGCGCGCATAGCACCGGTACGCCATATGAAAATAGACAGAGGAATTGAGAAGAACGGAACTGAAGGCCATGCACGAACTGAGATTGTAAAATGTAAAATGACATCAAAGTGTGAATTAATTGAAGCATTGTCTTGAGAAACTTAGACAGGAAAGGAGAGAAGGTATACGCAAAAGGAGCAAGACAACAAATATATTCCGGAGACAACGGACGGGGATGGAGCCCCACGCGCCCCACGAACCGCCGCCCTGAGCTCCCTGCGCCTGATAAGCGGATCGGACATGGTACCCGACCGGCCACTTCCGTCAGCGGTATATATCGGACATGGTGCTCCGTTGAGGCCCGAAGCGTCCGCATTCGTATCAGACATTGACCCCATTTTTGGGCCAAATCCGTCCGCACAAATATCGGACGTGTCATGGAGTTTGCCGATCTCCTCCGCAGTCCCGCAATTATTGACACGTGTTCTGATAAGCGAGGATCTGGTCCAGTCGCAGTCGTTTCAACTCAGGCTTTTCTGCATCCAGATTAGCGTATACTTGGCCCGAAGCCTTCAACTTGCCAATAAACGTGCGAGCAAAACACGCGTCTACGACATTTGTTCGAGAATTTGATCCCATATGCATGTGATCGCGTTTGCTCTCCACTATCCGCAGTCCCGTCCGAGTCTGTCAACAGCTTCTTGGGCGCCCTTTTGAGTTTTATTTTAGCTCGACGTACGCTTCCAGTTGTACAGAACCTTGACACCAATTCAAACCTCCTGCCAGTGTATTAATATTGACTCTCAGCGGTACTGACTCATCTACTCATCTGCTTGCTAAAACGGTCGAAAAATCTCTGGGTGTAATTACTCAATACCACGCGGTCCCAGCGGCGCCTTCTTGGAATCGCCAATTTTCCCTCATTGTCACGGAAATCTTTATCCTATCCTATCCTTTGGGCCATTTTCTCTCTGCTCTGGAGATCAAGCGCAAGTTAACTGGGAACCGTAATACTGGGTAATACATGACCTCTTCTAGCACATGGAATCTCCGCGCTTAACTGCGTCATAATGCTTTTGCAACTCGCATCTTCGAGTCGCCTATCTAGTATCCATTTTACTAGCTAGCCCTACAGCCATAGAAATCCCGGTACCCTTGCCTTGGCTCTCGCACATCTCTGCCCATGCTTCAAGTCGGGCCCGAATCGCGCTCGAACCGCGCGCTATCGCGCCGCTGCCTAAATCTGCATAAATCTTGCATTTCTGACGCAAACGGGAGCAATTTTCTTTGATGGATATTTGAATATATACTAATAAACAGAACCCAGGTTTGACGAGTCCGAGGATTTGTGGGAGAAAACGGTGACTGTGATACCCGACACAGCTCTCCGCCTCCACCGTCGTCGTACAGTAGGGGATGCAGGTGGAGGACAGCGTCGGTAACCCTCTCTAGCATCCCCATGTGCACTACGACGCCGTAGGACGTTGCTGAATCCCTCCGCCGACCACTTCAAGTGTGAGCCCTTATCTCTGACATCATATGGGCCACTCTTCATATGCTTTGCAAGTTTGTTGACTTCAGAGGATCGCAACCCAACGCAACAGTTGGCACCGGACTTTTGCCGGACTTGCTTCAAAGTTCCTGGAGATGTCACTGGTATCCCCACTCGGCCATTCTTTCTCAATGTTCTTTGCCGGCTTGATGACATTGGAACATTGCTCAGGATCCTGACATCTTGACCGTTCGTTAACATGACACAATTGGGCGTTCTCTCGAGCGCTTGTGACTCTGTTTAACGCTGAGTTATCCACCGGCGGCCTCTGTGCTGCTTCCGCTTCCTGACACTCTTCTGAATTCAGAACCGCAAATAGCACTTGTCTCCGATTCCTACCAAGCAGGCTCGGTCTTATGAATTCTATGGGGTACGTTATCCCGTGTTAGCGATCCAATAGCACCTTACATATTCTTCGCCTCTTTTTCCCATTCAAGGTTCGCCGCTGTTCAATCACAGGCCCTTTCCTCGGAGCTTAAAATTGTTTTTATCGCTCGGAACGTTTCTAAAATACACGCGGTTCTCATGTCTTGAAGGAGAAACGTTCGGGAAACGTCATAAAAACGTTCCACGGTCTCGACCAGCGAGCGCCACCTTCTCGAGACCCAAATATGGAGCCGAAAGCCATGCCGCCACAACCGGTGCAGGTCTCCATGCGCGCCAAATCTATTTATTCTACGGTTCGCTTCGCAATTCAGTACAAGCTATGGGGTTAATAACTAATTCGCAACTTGGTGAATGGAAAAGACAGCCAAAGTGGGCGCACTGTCATTTACCCTCGAAACAGGTGTGCCTTTGTCGCTACCCGGACCATGCAAGCTAGGCGTCGTTCCTGGCCCGATTTCGACGGGCTGCGCAAAATCGGGTTGCGCTTTATCCCCCGGCGCGGCAGCTGCACAATGTATATTTGGTGCTTTGTTGGCTCATCGAGGTGCCAGTGGCAGGGATGTTACCACAGTATGCCAGCGCACTGAGACTGTTCACCATTCGTTGTATCTTGGGTTCATCTATTGATTCATATAGGAACGATGTCGATGCCGCGGCAGGCAGTGCCGCTTCAGCATTTATTCGAGTGTGATCCATTACTTTTGGACTACCCTTGTTCGCACGTATGTGTAAACCTTATTTACTACTAAGGACAGCTGGGCTCGTTCATCGGGTTTTTGACATACGTGGATATGTGTCCGTCATACCGCCACTCACAGGCTTCCCTCAGGCCTTCTTTGCATCAGTGTTTCAGACTGCGAGATTCCCACTCGGACTGAGCGGAGTGAACTCGACATATTTGCAAGATGCTTGATGTCGGTGGAGATCGAGTCGATTCCACGGCCATGCTCGGGGGTCATGATAGTGCCTGGCGCACAAGGTGGTGGTCAGAGCCCATTGAAATAGAGTTCAATATTGATGTCGCGGTGTTGCTCGACGTTTCACAGAGAATGGAAGGAAGCTTATACATTGAAACTGCATCAGTATCGTCCCAACCGCTCGCGCGATCGCCCCCTCCCACCTCCCCGACTGCCCGTGGATCGGTCGACATCTCTTGCATTACGGTTATATGCATCTGGCGAGCGAGGCCTCGTACCACGGGGAGAACGACTGCGGGAGCGTTGAAGTCTCAGTTGCCGAGGGGGGCTTCGTGATGTGGATCTTTCGCGGCGCGGGCGCCCGCCGAGCGTATTTAGCAATTCCTCCACACCTCTCATACCTTCAGATGCCTTCTTGGCTTTGCGCGACTTTTTTCCCGCCTTACGCGCCTTCCTCGCGCGCTTTTCCTCCGGGGTTTCATCTTTGTGTTTTCCTTTCGATTTCGACTTCTTGGCTTTTTTAAGAGCTTTGGCTTCTCTGCGCTGGGCTATCAGGTAATCGCGCATCGGGTCTTCGGGGTCGATAGAACCGGCCGAGGACGCAGAGGAATCGGACACCGCATCATCATCATCTTTGCAGAGGTCAATTAGTGCTCTAATAGTATTAGAATAGCATATGGCGCATGCGTACCCATAATTAATTGCGGTTTCGCATTGAGACTCTGCTCGTCAGGCTCTACCCACTCGCCGTCTTCTCCTTTGGCTTTGGGCTGCTTGTAGTCCTTGACATGGTCGACGCGCAGAGTTTTTTCCAAGACCACCGCGCCATTCAAGTTGTCCACTGCCAGAACGGTGGAGCGTTGATCCTCGTACATGAGAAACGCGAAGCCGCGCCGTTTACCGGTTTCCTTGTCGCGGGGCATATTCAGATCCATTACTTCCCCGTATCTGCAACGAGAAAGAATCATAAGAGCGGAGATACGAGTTCATAGATAGGGTCTCACTGTGAGAATATCGTTATAACATCGCCTTCGGTCAAATCGAAAGGAATCCCGCCTACGAAAATATAGGCCGAATCTTTGTATTCGTCGTGCCAGGACGCGCCGCTGACGCCGAGGTCGAGCTCGAGCTGGTTGATCTTGTTAATTTCCTTGACCACGCTGTAGATAATTAGCAAGAGCCGCTATACGCGATGAATGAATACTGACTTCATGGTGGTGGGAGTGACCGAGAATGCCACGTGCTGGCAGTGCTTTTCTTCAGTCGTCCATCATGGCCTCGTTTTCACTCCCACCTATTAACGACAACCCGGACGGCGGCTGGGGCCCCTCGTCCTCCAATCTCCCCGACCAGTTCAAGTTTAAGGACATCCCTTATGCACCCTACTCAAAATCCGATAAACTTGGTCGCTTTGCTGATTGGAATGACTCTTCCTCTGACAACCGCCAGTCCGCAGTAGGGCTTCCTCAAGCTCAGAATACTCGTGGTGGCGGTCCTGGTGGCAGGAGGCGCGACGGTGGTCAGGCATTCGGCAGTGGAACCGCCAGTGCTTTCGCGTACTTCCATGTCGAAGACGAGTCTTCCTTTTCTCTCGTCGACAACAAAACAGCACCACCCCGCAGAGGTGGCGCTTTTGCCCGCGGTGGCAGGGGAGGTGCCCGCGGTGGTGGCGGGTACAACAATACCAGAGGCGGACCGCAACGCGGTCGCGGTGGATTTGCCTCTGGACGAGGAAACAATCAGCGAGGCGGGCGGAGAGGCTGGAGGGATTGGGAAAAGGTTCGCGGCCAGCCTAAGTGCTGCCTAACACGTTGCTAATCATTGTCTGCAGAACAATCGCACTCGCGAGTCGTCGGTGGTCATTTCTCCTCAGTGGTCTATGCTGGAAGAGATCGAGTTCCATCGTTTGGCTAAATTGAGACTAGAAGTTGATGAACCTGTCGACCTGTGAGTTTTATTCCCAGTCTTGCTATGCTGGATATTTAATGCGTCGTGAAGGGATTCCTACGGGCGACTCTTCGCATACGACAAATCATATGACCGTATAACGACCAAAACCGAGCGTCCGCTGCAACTTGTAGACCGTATCAGATATAATACCACGACGTCGGACGACCCTGTCATCCAGGAGGCAAGTTTCGTTATTATAACCCTAGTTTACCGTTTCACCAATATCAAGACACACACAGCTCGCCACCAAAAATACGGCCACAGTATACGCCACAGATGTCATTCTGAGCGTCCTCATGTGCGCTCCGCGCTCTGTCTACCCGTGGGACATCGTTATCGTGCGGGAGGGGAATAATCTCTTTTTTGACAAGCGGGATGGAGGCCCCTTCGACACCGTTACCGTCAACGAGAACGCCGCTGATCCACCCCAAGACCCAACCCCACCGAACCCAAACAATCCTACGGAAAAGAGCGCGGTGCCCGAGGTCCCCTCAATTAACTCGGCGACGTCCTTGTCCCTCGAAGCGACGTACATTAACCAAAACTTTGGTTTCCAATCCGTCGTCGAGAACCCGCCCCCACCGCCCGTGGATTTCACCCACGCAAACCCATTCTATGGGCCCGACGAGACGGACCCGCTAGCATCCTGTGGTTATCGTTATCGTGTATTCGACCTGGGGATTACGGAAGACGAGGACATCAAGATATGTGTTCGAACTGAGGTGGATGCCTACACTCCAGGTCAAGGCAACCCTCGCGACGGTCAAGGATTGGTCACAATCCGCGCTCTCAATGAATTTGATCCACGCTCTCAAGGTGCCGGCGGCGCGCCTGACTGGCGATCCAAATTGGATTCTCAGCGCGGTGCGGTGGTCGCTACGGAGATGAAGAACAACAGCTGCAAACTTGCTAAATGGACGGTTCAGAGTGTACTGGCCGGCGCCGATTTGATGAAGATTGGGTCCGTTTGATCTTCTTCTTTTATCTCTTTCCCAGGGGATATCTTCCCTTCTCTCGACTGCCACTTCTTCATACTCACACTCGCTCCCAGATACATCTCTCGCGCCAACCCGCGGGACAACACCCGCCATGTCATTCTGAGCACGGCGTCCATGCGTCCCACCGATTTTGCGGCACAGCTTAACGTCTCATTGGCCAACGGATGGGGCATTGTCAGGACTGTCACTGATCTCTGCATGAAGATGCCAGAGGGTAAATATGTCCTGGTGAAGGATCCCAATAAGGTTCGTGGCGCGATGCATCTAAGCCCATTCGTGTGTTTAATTTTGAGCGGATCTTACAGCCGGTGATCCGCCTCTACGCGGTCCCGCTCGCAGCCTTCACAGGCGAAGACGAAGACGGGGAAGGCTTTGAGGACGAGCAAGAATTGTGATCATTGATGATTCCACTCGCTTCCTTGATGTGGTGTACCTCTCTCATTGGTCCCGCAGCAATTAAATAGTTCTCTCAAGTACTTGTTCCTATCGTTTGAGAACTTAACAGCGTCTCCACGGCGCTCTCGATGTTCGGGCTAGAACTATTTGAGTAAATAAATGCGCGAAGGAGATAAAACTGACCTTCTTTGCAACGTTCCAACGAGCACATCTCGCGGAATGTCGGGAAACATGGTCGTCAGTTGGGTTATCTCGGCGTCTGTAGGAATCCTTATGCCTGTTTGGGCACCACGACCAGTCAAACCCTCTACCCATTCCCTAACTACCGACCCCCCCGTTCCGTTCCGCGGTTCGGCATCATTAGGGTCGGTGCGCGGTCTTTGTGCAACGGTGGAAGCGGGCATCCGTCTGGCAGTCGTGATAACCTCGTCGTTCTGTGGGCGCGTTGTATTATCCGAGGCCGTACTGTCGTCTGGGAGTGCACGGTTGGAGCGGCGTGCGGGGCGCAGCGAGCCAATCAACGGAAGCAGAAATCGAGAAGCGAGGGAAGCTAGCCATGGGGGGATGCGGTATCCCTTGAGGTTGGCCAGGTCAGAGCGGTATATCTGGCTCGTAAGAATACCGATGAATGCTGCAGCTGCCGACCCTGGAAGATGCCCAATCGCGAGCTTAGTGCACACACATGCGTCTAGGATTATTCTCGGGAAGATGGGGCACATACCTGAATAGCGAAGACATAGGTGAAACTTTTGTTCGTGAGAGGGAGCCCAAATATACGAAAACTGTATGCAGAAGGAACGATCCTGGAGTATTGATAGATGATGCTGAATATGAGAGTTGATGGCCCAGATGGGATATAATTGAGACCGGCGCGGTGGAACAAAATCAGGGAAATGAATTCCAACAAAGTCGCAAGGAGTGTGGAGATTACAGAAAATGACTGTGGCGCCGCGTGAGCTTGATTGAATGAGAAGAGAATTCTTGGCAGTTCTTACTGCAAACTTGAGGGTACCGAATTGACGTTCTATCGGAACTCCGATGTTATACAGTAAGATCTCGGCGATAAAGAGTTCGCTGACAGACACAAAACAAGGTCAGACATTGGAAATCGAAAGGAATTCATACCCGCCTTGAGCTGGAGAATGCGAGGTGGTGGGCGCCCAGTCGCCAGTACTATAGTATGCACAAGGGTTTCAAATCTTAGAACAGCTCAACGAGCGAAAAAGAAATGGTAGCACTTGATAATGTCGTGAAATATGTGGTACTAGCTAGTCGGGATAGACTGGTTAAACGAGGCGACATGCACGTAGATTCCCCCGACGCAATGACTTACTTGAAGGTGAAAGTAGTGTTTCACGTCAAAAACACCGACGAGAATGGACGTTATCGCAATTCCGACCATGAGACCTGCTGTGGTGTGAGATTTGTGGAGCCACCAGGCAAGGCCTGACCTTTAGAAACAGGAGCATGTTCAAACGACATTCCACAGACGCGGAGAGGCAGGAGTGAAGCGAAGCGATCGGGACACGTGTGGGCGATGTTGTTTGTCTTAACCTCCTGTACCAAACATGTTGCGCAATCAACTGCTCTCCTTTCTTTCCCTCGCTACCTCCTCTCACGACATTACCGAATTTCTGGGTGCTTGAACTCGAGCCGATTCAAAGCCAGGCTCAGATCATCCAAAATGCTCGCTTGGCATGCATGAACGACCACTGTTTTGTTTTATTCACGCATTCAGGAGCCTGCTCCGCAATCGCCTTGCTAATCAAACAGCCATTTCCAACCCTTCAGAGTTTTACGCAAGGCTCATCTACTGGCATACATACTAGTGACTAGGCTGATGTATGTAGCTACAGCAGCCGTACGTTCCTCAACGGGACCACCGCGGTTAATGCACTCCTCCTCCTCCTCCTGCACGAGCTTGGCGTCTGGCCTGGCGGTTCGCACAATTCTATCGATTCAATTTTTCTTCAATCGGATTCGGAAGCCTCGAGATTCAGGAATGTCTGTATGTCTAACAACACCAAAAAAAGGATTTCCCCTTGCACGTTGTTTCAGCTGAAGGGTGTGTTGCTCCCTCATATTTCTGAGGGACGCTTCATAGTTTCTAGCTTCACCATTGAGGTCGATCCTACTTCATAATAGCCTTCTACAATCCAGTGTCCCTTTGAATGACTCACTGCCTGTTCCTCTGTACTTCTTACCGGCGTCCCTCATTTTGTGCGTCCTGACTGATTCACTCGCCTAACTATGTCACTGGGTAGTGGACGGCGGCCCAAATCTAGCCCCGACTTCCCCTTCTTGCTCAGCCTTGTTCGAGGATTGTTTTGAGGCTTATTGCCAGCTCATCTGGCGCGCTCTGAAATGACTCTGGACTTCGCTCGTGCGATGAAATTACCCCGGCCTTGCCGCGGAAATTATCTTCCACCCACTAATCTCCAACACCAAATATTTTTTCAGTTGCGCTCAAGGTCCTGTTGGTGTAGTTTCCCATTCTGGGTCTGCATCCGGAACTTGAAACTCGATCACGCTCACCCATTCCGAGAACTTTCCGAGTTTGGATTATGGAGCCAAAATGGTTAAGGCTCGGGATTTTTTAAAACTCTGGGAGCAATTGCGAGGGCGATCCTTGACATCGCCCATTATATCCGCCGCTTTTTTGATGGTGCGTCCAGAGGATAATCTGGCCCTCCAGTCTCGCTGACAACCCGATAAGCCGCCCCAGCGGACACACCTATGAGACCCGATAGAACGGGGAATAGCATGCATTCATTCAGAACTCCTTTCGGCTTACCGTTTGGCATGTAGTTCGATGAGAAACTGTCTGAACGTTACTTGGACAAGAGGCTGTGCCGATATGTATTCTGTCAACTTGTTCTTGACATTCAATTGAAGAGACTGACTTGGGTAGCGGACATCCGCAACGCCGACTTTCCTGTTGATATTGGTGACGATTTAGTCTCTTGCTTAGCCTCTGCAGTCTGCTCTACCTCCTTTCTGCGGAATTTCCCGTTCCAACGACCCGCCCTCGTGATTTGTCTCTTTGCTCAAATCGGCAGCAAGAAGTACCTCAGCTGCTTCTAAATTCCTCCTGCCTGGTTCCTAAATATCTTGATGGCCTTCCTCTTTGCATCCTCCTCAAACATATTGCACCTGTCCCATTGCCTACACGTCGAATTTACAACACAGACGCATAAACCGGACCGTGGCAAGTCTTTCTCCATTCGAGTGTCGACCTGACAGCCTAATTTAAGGTTGCCATTGGAAGGGGGGGCTTTAACCGAATGGAGGTACCTGATTAGAGCTGTGTGATCCGTGTGCAGAGTGGTCGCCCGATTTGGCGCCGCAGAGCATGCGTACATACTGACTGACATAACTGAGGTGGACTCCCGCCACAATACTCGCTGCCTGCCTGTGCAGAAATTCCACGGAAACGGGTTCGATTCTGCGAATTTCGCGGGGACGGGAGGAGCCTGTTCAGTGCCACACCTTGGTCACACATACTCTCTCGTTTCAGCCACGGAGGCCGAGTCGATGGAGTTGTCGATGGCGTGCTCAACAGCTTGTTTAAACTCCGTCGCGTCCTCGGGAGTCAATCCACGTTCCACGTTGAACTGACACGCCGTCGCACCCTATCTAGCAGCTGCGCGCGCATTCGCGCGCCTACCACAGTTACGCGAGCGCGGCCCACGCTGTCTGCAACCCCGCAAACCAAAAGCGCTGTCCCCCGCCGATCGTCCCTGGAACCTCGACAAGTTCCGGTATGTTTTAGTCCGGCGAAAGAATGTCCCTCCCAAATTCTAGCACAAATGCGGTTCCGGAGGGTTGCGGGGCGGCAAAGCATGTACTGCGCCGTTGACGCAGTTCTTCTGCACGGACAATCCACTAACGGTGCAATTCGGCGCGTAGTTCCGACGGCAACGTCTTGGGAGCGCTTTCCGAACGGGCTTTCGAGCGGCCCAGTAGCGGCCAGTGGCGCCGTCAGCGGATTTAGAAACCACCTCCGCCTAAATCGCCAGGCGCCAAAATCGCTCGTGGTTCCATTCCTCCGTCCATGAATATCTAGTGGCTCGGGCAGGTAAACGGAATGAAGATAACTCCCTTGAATTTTTGCCGAGGATCATGACTGGCATCGGCATAAGCGACGACCCTGGCACACCCGATGGGCAGCTAAGTACTTTGGGTTTCATCTCAACTCGAAGCAGCTCTGGCGCTCCGCTCCGAGGATCGATGCGTAGCGCATAAGCTGTAACATCAAAAATAGCGCACGGAAATGAAGGCAAGGGCTTGCGTTAATTTTTGAAACCTAAAAGCTGTAAGCCTCAGAACTTAGTTTATTTCTGCTGTCAACGCCTACGTACTACCTACTGGTACGCATCAATGCTTCTATTTATAGATGAAGATGGTGCGCCCCCGCGTATTGATCACCGCTTGTTCTGCCTCCGCCGCGGGGTGTAGATCGCCGGCCAAAGCCGTCGACGCGCAATCAGCTGCACCTGGATGTGCTTCTGTCCTGGGTCTCGGAAGCCGAACCGGTGCAACGAGGCATTTCAGCAAAACCTCAAGCTCCGGAAATTTATAATTCCAATGTTTTTCTTAAAAATAAGGTACGACCCACGGTGCTTATACGTTGGTATTAACCCCTCAACGTCCCATTCAATTCGCCTCACATTACGAATTGTAGTTACCTATTGTAACCCGGCGTACCTGGCAACTCCCACCATTATTTGCAAAAGCCCATACCTTGGTCCCGCCATTCAACGTTCAACCGTTACCTGCTTGCCCCCACGTGCGCCCTCGTGCGCCGCTACCACTACTCATGGAATGAGACGGCGCCGCTCCGTTCGTCGTTTATAGGTTTCACGACGTCTTTCAGCGAAACGTGCATAAATCGGTGCCTCGACGTGTGGGGCGCATCAATGGCGTGTTCAACGTGCGATGGTGGCCGCCTGATCGCGCGACATGCGTTCACGTATCTCATGGGTATGACTCAGGGCTATCTACGCCTCTTGAACCGAAGTTTAAGAAGCAAGTCGAAACAAGCATATGATAAAGCGGGCACTTGTCTTATCACACGCCAGGTTGAATTTCAACACTGTTCAATTGTTACTTACCGTACAACAGGGCCTTGCCAAGGCCGCCCTCTAGACCTTACTCATTCCTCGACTTCGGTTTAACTTGGATTTGGGAATTCACTCAATTCAATTGGGTTTTCAGGCTCTTGAAGCTGAGTTTTATCCTTCATGCGATGCTTTATCCTTGGGCCCGGGTTTTTTTTAAAAATCCTCAGGCGTCCAGCTCTTGTTTCATTTATTTCGTTAGGATTTCAAGTAATTAGTTTAGATCTCCGAGTTTTTCCTTGTCTAAACGTTTAAACCAGCTGAGCTCTCGTTTCACCTGTAGAATTTCAAGAGCGTTTGCTCACTTGTTTGCACCGATTTTCGCGGCCTCGCGGGTTTTCCCGTGGTGTGCCTCTTGCTTCTGTGTTTTGCATAGATTCTGACGATATGCCGGTATTCTGCTATCTGTGCAGTCAGGATGCTGCAATCCCAAGAGGCAATTTGCAATCTAATCTACAGATTGCATCCGCCAGTCAAACCCCGCGATCGTTTTCTCCGTCGACGGACTATTCTCC
Organism: Mycena epipterygia; assembly: GCA_029281465.1. Taxonomy (NCBI): domain Eukaryota; kingdom Fungi; phylum Basidiomycota; class Agaricomycetes; order Agaricales; family Mycenaceae; genus Mycena; species Mycena epipterygia. The sequence continues at coordinate 491,145 of JARJCQ010000078.1, read as the reverse complement.
GAAACATCCTCTTTTCCAGCGTCCAATTTATCGTGCGTATCTGATATTTGAGTTCTACTAGTTCAACTTCTAGAAAACCGTCGCTGCCTCATTTGCGTTGCCACTGTGACCGCTTCTGAGTTTGAATCTCAATATTACCTACTCGCTTCCAGGGTTCACCGACCATTTCGTCGTGGGTCCCTCGCGGCCCCTGGTATTGGCCAGCGCCCCTGTTCGTGTTTGTGTTTCATGTTCAAATTCATCTCTCCCTTACTTGAAATGAAAGATCGATATTTGACCCCAACCGCCGCTTTCTCCGAATCTTTAGGGGAAAATTCGTCAGCCCGTCGGGGCCTATACCTAATACTCGCGCACCATGGTCAGGGCCTCTCCCTGGTAAATCTAATCTAATCCATTTGTTATCCTCCGGCGCCTGTTCCGAAATACAAATTTCGCGATATTGGCATATCCGCGCGGCGGCCAGCCCGCGTCGGGCGTTGAATTCGACCGACATACTTACCGATTATCCGTCCAATCCATTCTGCCACTTGTTTCTCCCCTTGGTTCCACTCGTGCCCAATCGCTATTGGCTGAAATTATTGGGTTTATTAGGTTTTTACGGCCGCGCCCACGTGCCGGCGCCCGATTTTCAACTTGAACCACGCGTACACGAGATACAATTACAAAGAAATTCGCTTGCGCATCGCGGCCGCCCAGCGTACCGGAACATATGCGCAGACTTCGAACTAGAATATTAGAAAGAGACTTCGGTGCCCATCCGATAGGATACGGGAATCGAATTGACGACGCGGTCGTCAACCGGGAGGTCGAGATATCTGTGCATCATTTGGTCGTCCTGAATCTTATCTGATGAGTACCCAGGTGGCCGGTCCGTTGGTGAAAATCTTGTTGGTCAGGCATGTACCTGAGATGTTGAATTTATTCGCAGCGGTTCGTTTGAACCATCACGTGGAAGTTGCTTTTTTCCAACCCAATGCAAACCCAGTGCCTCTTTTCTCTTCCCTTCCTCTCTCCCTCTCTCTCATTCGATACCTTACCCCGATTTCTTCCAGGTTCCATTCTTCGCGTTGAAGTCTACTTCCTTTATTTTCTTCCAAATTGTTCATTTTCCCCTCAGTACATGCCGAGTCGACCGGTTCACAAACATATTCCAGGCTCGTCGTCCTCTTTCAACCTTCATCCTCTCCACCAACACACCAACCCAAGGATGCACTCCGAAATTGCTTTCGTTCCGCGCTTACATCTTATATCTATACCCTAAAATCAAACTGAACTGACATCCATCGCGGCACAGCACTGATGCTCCCGCACCAACCATCAGCGGCACCATCACGCCCCTTCTCCTTCCTTCCTCCTTCCTCTTCCTCTTCCTTCCCCGCCCACACAACCATCATCACCCCGCCATCACCCTCCGAATCAACCAACACCATCATCTGGCAACCCAACATTGCATGCATCCATACATTCCGCGCGTCGTTCATTATGCGGGGCGGTGCCTTGGAGCCGGAGTCGGACTTAATACCCGCGTCGTCGACGCGATGCCGTACGGTTCATTGTCGCTGCATCGCGATCGCATCACCCAGTCCCGAGTCTTTTGCGCCCTGCTCGGTGACCGGCGATAGACCGCCGTGGTTGTTATTGCTGGTGATCTACCGTGCGTTCATTATGCAGGGCGGTGCCTGCCGCACTCGGACTTAGGTCATCGTGATCCGTACGGGCTGTCCTCCTCCCAGTGAGTCTCATTGACATGGATGGATAGATACCTTACTCACTGGGCGACGCGGTCGCGGTTGCCACTGGCGATTATCCGCAGTGCAGTTGGAGCCTAGAGATGCAGGATGGACCGGCGACGCGCTCTCACAGGCTCCGAGGCCCGCATGATTCCAACTAGCCTTCCAAGATGCGCCGCGTCATCATCCTCGCGCCTCGTGTATGATTATCGTGTCTGTATATGCATTCGGGACGATCATGGGCGCGCTTGTGCAGATCCCCGAATCTTACCAGTTCGCCCGGAACGTACTAGCAAATCGTCGTCATCCCCGCCGTCTTCGCTTTACGAACTAATTAATACTGCGGCTAATTGGCCGTAGGCGCCTCGTGGTACGAATCCGACTCCTGAATAGTCACAGTGGTACGAATCCAATCCAATCCAATCCCGGCCGGCCCTATCCAATCTGTTTTGATCGAAGATTCCACCACCTTCAACACTGAATTCAAGTTGGTGTTTTCAACTTTATCGGTATCTGTGGGCTCCACGGTCTGTTTTCAGGCACGGGTGTACTTGTAAACGTTTACTCACACAATGTTTATCCGTGCCCCACAGACCGCGCCAACTTGAATCCTCCGCCATTCGTATTGTTATCCACAGGTTGCGCCGATATTAATGCTTGCCCACACAGGCGCCAATTGCTTTCACACAGGCACAGGCCGCGCCGATCACTTCGCTCGGCTTCCATTTGTTCAACTTTGCAACACCGCCACCATCCAGAATAGTTCCGCATCGAAACACAGCCGCTGCGATGCTGGCTTCGTAAACATAGCACGGCGCGTTTCCCGGGGGTTTCGCTTCGCTTCTTTGTTGGCGGTGTCGGAAGGTTCTTCGAGTGCGATACAGCTTCGATTCCAACTAGTGCAGATGGCTACTCAGGAAGTTTCTGTTCATCCTTGAAACTTCTCCCTCGCCTCACCTCATACAACTTCGCCGGCGCCTGCGGTGCGATCTGGGTATCTGCAACGTTCGACATGCTTCCCTTCCTTCAAGTTCCCTTCCCAGTCAAGTTCCGTTCGGCGGTAGCACGTAGCACGTATCGCGATCGTACACAGCACACTGTCGGCAACCAGTTTGTACCCACACCAGGCTTCGAAATCGTGTGATGATTTGTGTTGGTGGGTCCGGCGCCTACTCTATCCAAGAGCTTTTTGCTGTGTACGGTTGGCTGCTGTTGCCCTTCTCTTTGTGCGTCTATCTGGCTAGCCAATCGACACACGACACACGGGTCCAATGGCCCGATTCGTGATCCCACTCCCAGAAACGAGTCCAATATTAATCCTACCGCGACCCGCCCGCCGCCGTAGTCTCGTCGCATCTCATCTCATCTGCTCTGCTCTCGTCTGCTTTCGGGTTGGGTTCGGATTTCGGTTCGCCTCTCCGCGCCTTTATTCCATTCCGTTCTCCGCGCCGCGCCTTGACAATTTATATTCGTCCACCGTCTAATTTATCTTTGTCTCCACCGGTGCCCGAGCCGCGCAACCGTGTATCCGAACCTGCGTCTGTGTACGCGTCTTTGTCTTTGTCACCCACCAACCGCGCCTCGGCCCGCCGCACGTCGGTGTCCTTAAAGTACCCGTCTGACTTTCACTTACGCGGGTCCCCGCGTCCCCACCCTCTGTAGTGTGTACGCGTAACCCCGCGACGCGACACCCTGCTCTACCCAGCATTCCGTAGTCCACCGTCGACCCTATGTGTGCTGACTTACCTACGCGTCCCGACTCTGCGCTTACCTCTGTGTGCTTACCTACGTATATCCTTCACCTTCGCGGAAAGTCGTTGTCACCCATCCGGCGCGGCCTAATGTCTGTCTCCCCGTCTCCATCTGTAGTAGTACGAGCCATATTCTCGGAAGGAAAAAGTCTCCGATGGCCTAGGCAGGATGACCCTGCGTATTTTATCCGCCCTGACCGTGCAGGTCCCTGCCCTGACTCAGTGATTGTACACTGTAATATCCGCGTAAGTAGGTGTGTGTAGGTGCTTAGCGTGGGTGCATGCCATAATCCCGCCGCGGCTGCCGGTCCCGCGGAACGGGAAACGTTTCGTGGCGCCGCCTTCGTGGCCGTCGGTGTTCGTCGTACATCGGAGTTGGTTGATGTTGGGTGTTTCAACTGGGGGATGTTCAACTTACGTCGGAGTTGCATGGTTACTGGGGCGGGAGGGAGGACGCTTCTCCCGGCCTGCCAGTAGGTGCCAGCGTGCGGGCTCTGGCGCCACGGTCGTCGAGCACTCAGGTTAGGGCTAATATATTGGTGTTGACGTTGCCGGTGGACAGCAGAAAGGAGTTGAATTAAGTATATAGATTAGGTTGATGTTGGACACTGCTGGACAAGAATTTAGGATCGGGAGAAGCAGAAGAAACGAAACGAAACAGAACATAAAACATGAAATAAATATAGACTGGACAGGCGCTACCTGTCGCGCGGAGTCCAAGGTCACATACAATATATGCATACGACTCGTGCAGAGTCCCGTTCTGCATTCTGCATGCGACCTTCAGTTGGCAACTTGAACTTGAACTTGAACTTGAACGATATTAATTGTTAATTCACAATTCACAATTCGCATTCTCGCTCGTAGAGCGTCCTCCCCCGACCACGCCGGGATCCACTCTCCATTGACACGCGTTGAATTGCAGTGAATTGAGTTGCGAGGCTACTGCTTGATTTGATAGCATTGCGTGGCGGTGGCCGGTAGCGCCTGCATTGATTAACTGCGCACCGCAACGATTCAAGCTGTCCTCTGTTTAACAACTTGACAATTTAACAATTCTTCGATGGTATAATGTAATTTCATTGTGGTATTGTATCGTTGACTGGGAGATACTAGATATGGATGAGGTATTCTTCTTCAACTCCTATTGACAAAATTCAACTTCTGGGTTTTGGCTATGCCTATTTTGAGTTAAACACATGAAGTGGTTATAATTAAATGACGAACTGTCGCCCTGCCCGTCTGTCTCAGTCTGTCCGTCTATCCAGTCTTATCTTGACGTGCAAGTCTTATCTAGCGCGTGAATCCTCGCGCTACTGAGCTACTATCTACATCAATTTCTGAGTCTTATCCTGCCAGACAACCTCTCCAACTTGTCTGAATCAGTACGACTGGGGATGGCTGCTAAACGTAAAATGTAACCAACATCAATAAGTTGAACACTGTATTGAGCTTCTGCTACCGGTATCCTCCCGCGCTCGGGTCGTGTCCGGTACTGTAAATAAACAACTCAATTCGTGCTCTGTGGGCCATGGGTGCATTAGAGTCACACGTTCATTAAGCAGATTGATACACACAACGGATACACAGTGGATATTGGGTAGCCGTCTGAAATGTAGATCGTCGGGTGCACTTCAAGTTGCATTAAACATCTGCACGGCTGCGGGTCGGGGCAGGGATAATTGATTGAACAGTACTCGAAAGGCGCGTCTATCAAGTAGATTGAATGCATAGCAGATATTGGGTAGCCGTCGGCCAGCGAATCGTCGGCTGCACTTCAAGTTGCATTCAACATTTACACGGCTGCGGGTCGGGGCAGGGATATAATTGATTGAACAGCACTCGAAAGGCGCGTCTATCAAGTAGATTGAATGCATAGCAGATATTGGGTAGCCGTCTGCCAGCGAATCGGCGGGTGCGCTTCAAGTTGCATTCAACATTTACACGGCTGCGGGTGGGGGATATAGTATATATATATATATAATTTGAACTGGCCAGAGATATATATATAATATATAATATAATTGAACTGGCCGCGGCCTTCCTTTCCATTTTCCTTCTTTTTATTTCCTACCTCTTTTTTCCTCCCTCTTTTTTTCTTCTTCTTCTTTCTTCTTTCTCCATTTATTTTTCTGACCTCCGTTTTTTGGGGGGCCGTCCAAGGCGGGCAGCTACGTCCAGGCCGGGGTCCGCGGCGTCGATAGCACTTTGCGCCTTTTCGTCTGTGTAATTATAAGGTTCGGTCTTTACTTTGGTGTCTGTGTAGGGTCTCGCCCGGGGTCGCTCCACTTTGCGCGTTGCACCACTTTGCGGGTTGTACTTTGCGGTTTGCGGTTTGTATAATTAAGGTTCGCGGGTCGCACCTTACTTCCGGCGACGCGTATCCTCCGCTGCGCGCGTGACACGGCGTTTCTCTGTCTCTTTCTCTTTCTGCTGTCATTTGCCATTTTCCATTTGCCATTTATGATTTTCCATTTTGGTTTCCATTTCGACGCGTCCGTTCCTGCGGGCCCTCACGTTGGGCGTCGGCGAGGTAAATATAAAAACAAAACGCGATGGGACGTGGCATTCAGCAACGCATGTGGATCCTAGGATCCTAGGACGTGGGATATGGATATGGACATGGGACATGGGACATGGGATATGGTTTGGAGGCGTCCAAGCATCGATGATGTCATCGTCATTCAGAGCGTCAGCGCGTCAGCGTCGGGCCAGGTTAGGCGTCGAAGCCTTGAAGGTCCTGTCGTGGTTTTGAAAACAGGGTAGGACAGGACGCATTTTGGACGCGATAGGACGTTTTAGACGCGGTGTGGCCATTTTAAACGCGATGTGGCCATTTTAGACGCGATAGCTATAGGACAGGACAGGACGCATTTTAGACGCGGGGTGGCCATTTTAAACGCGACAGGACCTTTAAAAAACGCGATAGCACCTCCAAATACGCGGCGTGCCTGGCCACATGCAGGATCCCAGGGCGTGGAGCATGCGACGTCCAAGCAAGCATGGGTGGATGGGTGATGTCATGGCGGGGATTCGAGGTCGGGTTCCAAGTTTCCACGTCGAAGGCGTGGTGAATGTAGAAGACTGGAAGGTGCGCTGGTCCGGGGAATCAAACTCCGAGCCAGGTTTGGGCGCGGGCGTCTACAGCTACGCGTCGATGTAAAATTTTAATAGGGTGTCGGCGTCCAACCATGGTCGGCGGACGTGGGGAATGTAGAAAACATAGAAGGTGCGCTGGCGCAGGTCCGGGGAACCAAACTCCGAGCCATGGGCGTCTACGCGTCGATGTAAAAATTTTAACAGGGCGTCGGCGTCGGCGTCCAAGCGGGATTCCTGTCATCGTGAGACCAGGGACGTCCCGGTGGCGGGTACGGGTATGGGTACGGGTATGGGTACGGGTATGGGGGACGCAAAAACGGACTTGGGACACCGCGACGCTGGGAAAGACGCGGAACGGGGGTCTGCGGGATGGGTGTCATTGTTCGAGGCAGGGCGGGGATTCACGGTCGGCGGTGGGGTCGCTCCTAAAACTCTTCAAACTCCTAAAACTCCTAAAACGGCGACGAGGTGGGCCGGGGTACGACGCTGTGTACCCTGCTCCGTGGCTGTAAACGCAAGGCTCCAAACTGAATTTGAAGCACGTCCGACTTGGAATCGGAATCAGTCGGAGTCGGAGTTGCAGGCGGAGTTGGAGTTGGAGGCGGGATCAGAGTCGGGATCAGAGTCGGGCGGGGGCGGGGGCGGGGGCGGGGGGCGCGCTTACATTATGCGGGGCGGGGGGGCGCGCAGTCATAAACCCGTCGAAATAAACCCGTCGCGCAAAATAAACGCGTTGGCGTTCGGATTGCATCCGCACTGCCGTAAGCGCGCGCTACCTCTTGCTTCCATTCCATTCCATTTAGGCGCTACGCCGCTACGCGCCAGGCACGGCGGGGCGCATGGTCCACGTCCACGTCTACTGCATACAGCTCTTTAATATAATAACGTGCAAGATTGGATTAATTGGCGGAGTCCAATCCTGCTATCCTACTATCCTACTATCGTGCTGAGAGGCACCCCGCGGTGCGGGCTCGACAGAGGTAGGCGGTAGTAGGAGGATACGAGGGCGGGAGCGGAATGAATGTGAATGTGAAGGAGCGCCCGGGGAGCAGAATGAAATGTGGACGTCAAGGGGGGGAAGAGGGAGAGGGTGCGGGAGGGGAATGAGATTGATTGAGTGCCGGAGTACAGGGAAGAAGTACACGATATACACAATCTACTTGGAGGGGGATCTAATAGAACGGAGGCGTCGGTGGGCGCTGTTCTCGAGGTGGGGTGGTGCTTATTCGATGCTTATTCTCGCTGGATTATTTCGGCGGAGTACAAGCGTGGAGTGAGTGCGCGCGGATCTCAGAGTTGAGAGTCTGAAAGATACTCCGTGCTCGACAGGGCATCCGTCGTGCGTGGGGACAGGTTGACCTTGGCATAATGAAATCGCAGCGATATAGATAGCGCGACCACATAGAAGCGACACCGCCTCGTCTGGACGGGTGCCTTCTGGGTGGGCAGCAGCGACTATTTCGGTGGTGGTGTCAAGTGTATTTGGGGTGGGGCCCGGTCGGTGGCGGAGACGCGGACGAAGAGACACACGATAAGGTACGGGTACGGGTGGGTGTGAATATGGGCGTAAAGACGAAACATAGGGGTAAATTAGCGATAGCGCAAAAAGAACCACAGGTCGAGCCATGTGAGGAGCCGACGGAAGCAGAGTGGATCGGCAGGTGGCGAGCGTCTGGATTTGGTGCTGGGACGCGATCGATCGAGAGATCTGTGCGGTCAAGCGGATGACGAGACGCGGGCGGGGCTCAGTTCGGCATTGGCCGGCTGGAGTGGTGCAGAGTCGGGCAAGGTTACCTGGGGGGCAGACAGACACCATTGGATGTCGCCATTCCACAGCCCACACAGCCGCAAAAGGGGAGGGGAAGGTGTCTCCCTGACACTTGGGCTGTCCTTTGTGTGCTTGGGGTCTCTGTGGCCCCCGGACAGCCCGCCCTCCTCGCTACGGTTCCACTGCTCTGGGTCTGACGCTGTTTTGGGTAAGCCGTAACGTAACCCCGTGTGGGCAAGATATCGAAATTCCAGATCGGGGAACAGGGACCCTGGGAGCCGCAGAGTCCTCTTAACGCGCCTGAAAATGGGAGCCGGGTCTGAACCTCCTCAGGCCATGGACTCGCTGCACTTTGACTCGCCCGACGACAAGGCCCCGCGCACCCCGTCCCCGCCATCCACCATGCGCTACCCCCACGACCCCCAAAACTACAAGCACGACCCCCAGGCCCTCGACCCCGTCCGCATCTTCTCCGCCGACGACGAGCCCTACCAGTGGCCGTCCAACAACCAGCCATCCCAGCCCGCATTCCCCTCTGCCACCCGCCCCTCGCTGCTCCAGGAGCTCTACGAGAGCGACGGCATGTCCCCCGAGCACGCATCCTCCTCCCCAGATATGTACGCAGAGCAGGACTGGCCTGCCCCGCAACAGCAGCAGCAGCAATCGCGCCCCGTCGACTACACCGCCCTGCGCCGCGCAACCATCCCCTACGCGCGCCACGAGCGGCCCGACCTCGCCGCCAGTGCGTACCCGCCCTTCCTGCACCACGACAACGCAGGCTACCCCCCCACCGCCGAGCCCAGCGCCCTCCACGGCCACGCCCACGGCGGCTACTCGCCCCCGCCCTCCTCCTACGCCCAGCACCACAACGGCGACTTCGACGGGCCCTCAGTCAAGCTCGAGGAGGGGCACCACCGCCTGCCGCAGCACCACTACCAGCAACAACAACAGCAGCAGCAGCAGCAGCAGTTCTACCGCCCGCACCCGGGCCTGGCGCCGCACCACCTGCACAACGCCTACCCGCCGTCGCACTCCGCGCACCACCACCAGCAGCAGCACCCCCACGCGCACGGGCACGGCATGGCCTTTGCGCCGCACGGCCTGCCCGTGCAGCACACCGACGACGCCGCCTCCAAGGAGACGCAGTACCTGCGCCGCAGGTGCTTCAACTGCCACACCACCGAGCCGCCCTCCTGGCGCCGCAGCACGCTCAACCCGGGCAAAATCGTCTGCAACAAGTGCGGGCTGTATGAGCGCACGCACCTGCGCGCGCGCCCGCTGCGGTTCGATGAGCTGCGCGCGGGGAACAAGGCGCGCAAAGGCGGGAAGGAGAAGGGGAAGAAGGGGGGTGTCAATTCTAACGTGACCGTGAACGGCGCGCCAGGCAGCATGCCGCGGCGGAGCAGCGTAAGCAGCACCGGGAGCAGCGCCCAGAGCGGCAGTGGTGCCAGCGACTGGGACGATTCGGGTTAGCTTCCTTTCCTCCTTTTTTCTCCCTTATACTTACCCTTTTCCAGTGAGCGTGTACAGCAACGGCTCCGCGCCGCCCACGTCCTTCAACTCGCCCGCCTTCTCGCCCTCGCTCTCCCTCTCGCACTCGTCCTCGCACTCGTCCCTGCACCACTCCGCCTCGTCCACCTCCCTCCACTCGCACGGCTCGCGCGACTCCCTCTCCCGCTCCCCGCCGCTCCTCGGGTCCCCGCCCCATAGCGCGGGTCTGGGCGGCAACGGCATCCGCCTCCCCCACGCGCCCGACATCCCCACGCTCAACGGCGGCACCTCCTCCGGCTCCTACAACGGCCTGCGCACGAAGCCGCGCAGCAACACCACCGGCGGGCTCTACTTCCACGGCTCCCAGTCCTCCTCCTCTCAACAACAACAACAGCAACAACAGGGGGGGCAGGGGCTACACCACGCGAGCTCGGGCGGGAGTCTGCACGAGGAGATGATGCACGCGGCGGCGCTGCACGGGCAGAGCCCCGCGCTGATGCACCAGAGCCAGAGCCCGCACATGCACGCGCACGCGCTGCACGGGAGCCCGATGCACCACGGGAGCCCGATGCACCACGGGAGCCCGATGCTCCACGGGTCTCCGGGGATGCACCACGGGAGCCCCGGGATGCATGGGCACGGGCATGGGCAGGGGGGGAGCCCGGCGCACTCGCCGGCGGCGCTGCATGATGGGGAGCTGTTTAGGAGGGGGACGGGCGCGTGGGATGAGGGGATGGGGTTGGGCATGGGGGTTGGGGTTGGGGGGATGATGATGGTGAAGGAGGAGCCGAGGGCTGTTGTTGTTTAACGGCCTTCCTCCCTTCCTCGCTTTCCTCGCCGCCGTTCTTCCCTCTTTGCCGCCACCGATGCCGACCAGACGCGGCGACTTCACTTCACCTCAGCGATACCACACCAAAACGCCGCGACACCCCCCCCCCACTCCAGCCACATTATTTATCCACCCGACACATGGAACCGTTACCCCGCGCCCGCTATACCATTCCGTTCCACTCATGTACGCCACCGCAAAACACCGCCGTTGCCGCCTTGCCTTGCCTTGCAGGAGGCGGGCTGGCGGGCAAGCAGAGACTGTATCTTTATTGTTCCGTTCCGTTTCTTGATTTGTTTTTTTATCTCTCTCTTCTATTCGTATCTATATTCGCCCTCGATTGGGCCGTTCCCTTCCTTTACATATTTTCTTTCCCACTTCGGCTTCGGCTTCGTCTTCGTTGCACATCCTTCCTTCCACTTCTTTGTTTTTTTTTCATTCGCCGCACCCGCCCGCGCATACATACATCCGTACATATCCACGCACGCGGACCATCCATTCGATTCATTCTGATTCGATTATTTATTGCCTAACTTGTTGTAGTTGTACCGTTTTGTAAAAGAAAGGGAAGGGAAGAAGGAGAAGGAGAAGGATGAATGAATAGATGGGATTTGAATGTCTTTGCAGAGTGATTTTGAGTGAATTTATTGACCGCTTGAGGACTGAGGCCCGGGAGAGACGAGGCGGGACCGGTGCGCCCTCTAGCTCAAGCTGAGAAGGCTGGAAGGGAAGGGAAGGGATGACGCAGCAAGACGGCTCCGGCTCGGAGGCGCGCGTTCGAAGGGAGGAAGGTTAGGGAGGAAGCTTGAGCGTGAAGCGTAATTCAGACTGTACGGCTCCGGGGATAGGCTTCATGACGCGTCGACTTGAAAGGCTGGACGCGCGAAAGGCTGAATGTACGCATTGGAAAAAAAAAATTTGGCCAGGTGCGTACGTACGTACACAGTCTAAGAGAAATTATTGCAGCGACGCGATGAATGTTTTGGGACATTATTCACGTATCATGTATTTAATTTACTGCCTTGTCGTGATAATATATATCGTGTCTTCCCTTCTCCTCGGAAAAGAAAGAAAAACTCTTCTCTTCGCGAATTAAACCCACCCGCTTCTGGAAACCCAGCCGCTTTCTCGAAAACCACGCGAAGGCTCCTGCTACATGTCTCCCTTCTAGCCTTCTATAGCATGCGAGTTAGCTCTTCCCTTCCCTCCTGTCTCGCCTTTTTTGGAAAACATGCGAGCTTTCCTTCCCTTCCTTTTACTCTCGCCTTTTCTGGAAAACACGCGAGCCCTTCTATTCTCGTCCTCTCCCATTATAATAGCACGCGAACCACAACCGTAAGAGGTCGTAAGCATAGGCATAATCCCGCTCTCCTTCCTTCCTTCCTTCCTTCCGTTCCGTCGCTTGTGTCCCGTGGAATGACGACTTCAGCGCGAGGCGTGCAACTCACTTGAGGAACGCAACGCGTAGAGGAACGCGAGGCGCGTAATTCGACTCGTGGAACGGCGCGTAATAATTGCTTGCCTCTTTGCTCCTACGCGTAGTTATTGCCTCTTTTTCCTTGGTGCTACGCGCTTCCTACCGCACCCCCGCACCCCGGGAACGGCCAGTCCCGAGCTGCTACGCGCGCGTGCGCTAACTCGATGAGGAGCCAGGACGGCGTGCGTATTTCGATTGGCCCCTACCCGATGCATCACGGTACTCGATTCTCGCTTGTGTCGCAATAAATCAAGATTCAACTTCGTATGTATTCGATTCTCGCCTGTGCGTATTCACATGCGCGCAGGGGATAAGACGCAGGATTGTGATAACACAGGAAGCACAGAATAACATGGATAACACGACACAGGAGGAGGATAACACGGGAAGCGCAGGATGACACGACATGGGAGGAAGATAACACGGGAGGATCGCGCCAACGCGCCAACGCGCCAACGCACCACTGGCAAGAGGGTCGGATCGACACCACCGGGATATCGCGAACGTCCGCAAAGAAGAGACGGATGGACATGCAGGATCGACGCGCACCCACGCAGGGTCCTCCGCACTTGGTCCGCACGCAAGGGTCCGTACGCAGGGTCCGGGTCCAGGATAACACGCACGATTGCGCCTTCCGACACGCGCGCCTCCACAGCTTCAGGGTCCAATAATTCCCGTATCCTGCAATGTGCATTGGCACGCATATCGCACTATCGTGCGCGTGCGCGTGCTCAGGTACGGCGCGCGAAGGGCGGGTGGCTACCGCTCCCGGCTAATGCTTCTCTCGCGTAGCGGGCGATGCCGGTGTATTGCATTGACATTGCCAATGCTCAACGTTCATGCTGTGAAGGCAGGTGCGCGAGGAGGGAGGGGGCGGGCAGGTGGTGGGGACGCGGAAACATGTGCGAGACATGTGCATTTTTTTTCTGACCCGTGCGTGCGCCGTCCACCCGATGACCTGCAGCCACTCACAGCCAACGTTCGTCGGGGGACCGCCCGCCGGATGGATGGGTGAATATGATTTTCGCTCTCTCAGGTGGATTTTCGGCGTCCGTCGCGCCAAGGATTCGTGGATAGGAACTGGGATTAATTGGAATTGGCAAGCCCCCGCAGCTGGATGACCTGTGCTAGGATTACTCACCTTGCGCAGTGAAAACACGCGTCACCCGGGCAGGGGACGCCGGGGAGACCGCGGGACATCGAACGCCGTGCGCCGACGGACCTGCTCACCAATCGCATACACTCACCCGCTCACCGGCCCCCACCACGTCCAGTGCATTATTCGCCGCGCTTACTGTTCTGAATGACTATGCAACTTGCGTTCCCACGGCGCAGTCTCGACTCTCGAAGTCGCCTGCGCATTCGAAGATCGAACCCTGCCCGCGGTCCAAACGGAAAAATCCCTCCAAGTTTGTTTGAGCCCCTGCCTGCGGTTTTCGGTTTCAGTTTTGCACTTCCGAGTCCCTTTGCTCTACGGCCCGCGCAGCCAAAATTTATTGCCTGGAGGCGGGAGATCTGCGTCCGTACTCGGGTATGTGTGTGTGGGCCCTGCAGCGATAACGCGGATCGAACCGCCTCGTCGATCACGCCATATACGCCCATTTCTGAATCGAGGAAGGACTGCATTGAGATTGGGTGGATGTGAAATTTATTATACGACGCTGCCTCGAGGCAGGACAGGATAAGATATCCGAGTCACCTCAGATTTGCTTTCCTCTTTCTGTTTCTGCACTCTTTTGAATTTTAGGTTCCGTTTCATGCCGGAAGATTGAATTTTGGCGCGCTGACGTCTTGCAGCACGAAACTGCTGAGGTTAACGTATTCCTTTTTTTCCCTCGCCGAATGAAACCGCGGAGGGGCGAATTCACCCGCACGGCGTCCCTGCACCGGTATCCTGGCTCGATATTACTGTTATACAGTTTAGCAAGCAAGCGAGTACATGCAGTAATGTAACGAAATCCAACACGCGTTTCGACGCGCCGCGCTCCACTGCCTGTTCACCGCGCCCGCGGGTGCCCGGACTGCATGCTCGTCCCGCGTACGCGAGCCCGCTAAGCCGCCTCGATTTACGTCCGCGCCCACTCACCTTACGTACATTTTCCCCGTCGAGCACCAGTCGTCCGCGCATATTTACCCGTGCGGCCTAATCCGAGACCGCAAAGCCCTGCCCGCGTGGCCCGCCGGGCCCAAAGCAGCGATACGGGTGCAATGCGCGTACGCGGCGGGTCACTGCGGTGTATATCTGCTAGAAATCGGCGGCAGAATCAACTGGACTTACCTCCAGGCCACGGGACACGCACGGCCCGCCCCAACGCGGCCCTGCAGGTCCTCCTCGCTTAGCCGGTACTTCGCAAGCAAAACAATTGCAATACTCAGCAGCGAAAATACTTCGTTCGCCAATAAGTATCCTGAATTCAGGGCCCACGGAATTCCTGCGCAGGTGCAAATTAACTGCAGCATGAAAGAAAAACAAATGTATATCGGAACCCTCGCAATCGGCAAGCCCAAGCCTGAGCGGGTTGCGAAGCGCAACTTGAAGGGAACCTTCCATTAATTCCACGGCGTCAGTTACGCCCAGGGACTTTGCGGCGCGAATATATTGACTGGAGCAAGGATATTGCGGGTGCGAGGGTCCGGCGCCGAGGATTTGCACTCGCCTAGCCAATGAGAGGGCGTTGTTCTCACCGATAGGCTTTTGAAGGTCAACTTTCGCACCCCACTCGAAGTCAATTGAAAGGCACTATTGTATGCATCCGCTCAATGCAGACGCAAGGATGGTTCTTTGGCGCGATGTCCGAGTCCGCGCGCCGCCGGCAGGACGAACGCGGTACGGGGTACGAGGCGGCGTGGGAATCCCCGCCTCCCCGCGTGTGGGGCGGACGCTTCCAAGCCTGCACGCTCGTTCGGCTGCGTAGCGGCCGATGGATGACATAGAAGGAGAGGGATATGTCACGTGCAACTTGAATGCGCCAGTGAGGTGGAAATGAACAAATACAATAGAATCAATACGTTGAATACGCCCCGTCCGTGAAAACCGCACACCGACTCGCCCTGTGCAGCGTCCACTTGCGGCGTTTAATTCGATTGGATGCGAAAACGCCTTATTATTGCCTGGTTTCCATTGCGACTTGACAATATCGTACTGTACAAAGAACAAGTTAGGTGCTGCAGTGCGGTGGCCGACTCTCATTAATTACCAGAACAACACCCGCTTGTGCCTGTGGTGCCTGAGACCGATTAATATCGTACTATCCAAAGGTCTGGAAAGGTTCAGCAGAAGCAAGCGCGTTGCCAGCGACCGGCACCGGTGTCCGCTGTGTCGCAAAACGTCAACATCGCGTGGCCCAGGAGCATTCGCTCGGGTCGAACCCGACGCCAGTGGGACCCGGTGAGACACGGACGATCGGGATGATTCAGAACGAGAGACCCGGCGTAAGTACTTACTTCGTGTTCGCTTACTAGCAGCGTTGGCGCGGAGTCGTTCATTCCGGCAAGTTGCTCCAAATAGTCTTGCTGGACCGTGGTTGCCCGACAAGTCAGCAATACTTAGCAGCACAGGAACCGGTGCGTTGTAAATTCCAAAACAGCAAGACGATAGGAGCACGGACAATTGGAGCAACGCGCGAAACTGGAGGACGCGCCCACCGTGGGTACTATTGCACACAAGACGCTTACGACATTCCGTACTCAACGTTAACCGCGCGTTTCAATTGTCTCCGCCCTGTATTTGGAAGTGGCCTAGGTGCTATTCGAGCGTTGCATGCATTACTTGTCGGGGTAGTATCGGGGTGGACATTGGCTGAATGGATCGCGGTCCGTCGACGTCGCGCCAGAAGGGGTTGGGGCGCGGTTGCGGTCGGCCAGCAGCAAGAGTGGCACCGCGCAAGCGGGTACGTACGTACGTACCTATGGACAGGCGCATCGATACCCGGGACGGACGAAGCGCAGCCGGGCAGAATGTGTAGAGAATACTGGCCTTTTTTTGGCGTATGTCTGTCATCCGGCTCCGGGTAGGGGTCCGCGGGCAGCGTGAGCAATTACTCGCGCGCGTGCTGGAGAAGAGACGCGTTTGCGCTTGACGGCGGGGAAAGCTGTCGCGAACAGGACCCGGTGCGTACAAAGTTAGAGGTGCGTCTCAGATTCAGGCTCAGCACAATGATGCATGAGGAAGTCAATGGGGAAGTCCAAATTCTAAGCGACGCCGTAAGTAGCTCACCAAAGACGGATTTCGACTCCTGTGGTCCTTAAGGTACGTGGACTCCATCGCAGCGCGCTGAAACGCGATTTTCGCTGCGATGTTCAAGTTATTTTCATTCGATACAAGAGTCCCCGTCGCGGCGTTACATTATGTCGATGCGAACACCAACGGCGTTCTCGTGCAAGATCGACGCAATAGAATCAACGCAAGGGAGACGCAGGAAGTTTCGAAGCTAGAACCACCGCCCTACGTGCCACCGGGCGATTCGAACGTCGCGCTGACGGCGATTCGAACCAGTTTCGCGCTGACGTTGCCTGGTGTCGGAGAGTGGCATGGCAAGGAAGAACCTTCAAAAGAAGGGGGAAGAACGTTCGAAAAGCATTCCAGACCGGTGCCACTGCAAGCTGGCGTATAGCACATACGGCGGAGTTCAGATGCCATTCAGACGCGCAAAGCTGTGGACGGGCCCGATTCGCCGTTCTGCTGGGCTCTTCTCGGGACCCCGGAGCTCCAGGTTTGGCGCCGACGATGAAGGCTTACTCGCAAGTAGGATGTAGAAGGATAAGGTGCGTTTCCAATCTAAGCCTTGTGCTTCCGGGCTGTACACGTCTAGACCTTATTTAGCTTCCGCGAGGCACCGATAAAAGAAGGCTTCTGTGCGATGGTGAGAAGAACCGTTCTTTTCTGCAGCGATGACAGGATGACTGAGCACTGCAAACCATAATTACCCCGGCGCAGCCTTGTTTCGACTTGAGCTTCTCTCCGCGAAAGAGGCCTAGTGCAGCGCAGCCCTTGTATTCCACTTACACGCTTGTCCATAAATGTGCTCCACGATGCTTGTCTCGAAACAAAAACAAGGACCCGGGCGGCAAAACCCGCTATACATTATAATGGCTGATGTCATACCTGAGACGCGAACAAAATAGATACAGCACCGCTTTGTACTTGAGCCACCGACTTCTTTGATTGGGTGCTCGAAGCAAAAAACTCCGTGCCCCTAGATGGATTTCTTCGAAACCAGAAAAAACGCCGTGAGAGCTGCCTCAAGGCGCAGATCTGCGAATGTCATGAGGTCTCGGCCAAGGTGCCGTTCCGTTTCGCGTGCACATAAGCAAGGCCGCGGATGACGGGTGTGTACCGTGCCAATTCAGCCTAAAAAGGCGTTCCTGCGGTCGCGCTGCGCCCGGGAGCGGGAACCGGGGGAATGTCGGGATGGAAAAAATAACACGACCACGGGAGGGGTTCATTGCATGACGAGGGCTTCCTTGGGGGAGGAGGTGAACGGGGTTGTGTGGGACATGCCCATTTCCATCGCGTCGTGTGCCGAGGTAGGTTGTGCGGCGCGCTCCTCTGGATCCGTGCTCGGCCTAGCCCAGAGGGACGCAGCATACGTAAGGCCCTTCGCGGCGAGTCTGGTACCGATCCATTGTGCCAGAGAGACGCCGGGGACGAGCCCCATGACATCCTTGACGTCCCAGAAGTCGCGGTGCGCGGTGATGCGGCCTTGTTCGTTAAACGAGAGCCGAGTTATTATATGCAGTTTGAAGTGAAACGGGGAAGGAACGGTCAGGGATGTGCCGGGTATGGGCAGGCCTGGAGAATTGGGATGGGCAGCCGCCTGCGAAGTCGTGATTAGCGAATCGGAAGACGGCTGCCCCCGATAATGGCTGTCGCGGTGAATGCCGGGCAGGACTAATATGTTTAGGGTATGTTCTACGATGGTCTTTCTATGTCCGTCTGCCACGCGTCTTGAGTAAAGGCTTGAATGTTCTAAAACTCTCCACTTACCGAAACTCTCGTTTTCACAAAGGTCGCCAATCTCCGTCCAGACACGTAAAGCCTGGAACAAAGGGTCATCGAAATTCCGCGCCAAGAACCCCGCCCGCGGAGGCGCCAGACGGAATAAGGTACAGAACATTGCGATCGGCCTAGGAACGTCGATAGCGCTCAGCTGTCGGGAAAGCTGGTGGATATCCGTGATAACAGATCGCGAGGTGGCAGTCAAGACGGGGTTTTCGTAACTTGGAAATTCTGTCAGGACCAGCGGGAATGAATGAGCGGCAAGTATGAAAGGTTGCTCACACTGATGAACACGGCGGCAAAGCGTCCGTAAATCAAGGATTCTGACACAGAACAATACACTTACTGGCGCTGGGTTCGTAAAAACGTTCAACGACGTCGGAAGTCGCGGTGGTTTCGCCGTACATTGTGGTGCAGACATCTAGCGCCGTTGCGGACGTTGCAGACATGACCGACAAGCTAGATTGGTTAGAATGGGACTGCTGGGCCAAGGCCATTGTTGGGCCCTTCTCCTTGGGAGGGAGTATCGTAGAGTTGATCATGGTGAAAGCGTAGCCACTGGGGATGAATGAAACCCAAAAATTGAGCGTGTCATTGGGGCGGATCTCGGCACAATTTGTTTGATCATGTTGTCCTGCACCGTCCCGCCTCTTCACCTCGAAGGCTCGATCCAGCAAGTTCGCCTCGAGTTGCATATGATTTTTTCCTGGGAGTGCCTCGGTTTCACCTCTGTCCCATGGGACATTCTTCTCATTCTCAATTGTTTCGCGTCTGCTATCTGCGCCGCAAGTACTAATATCTGGCATTAGCAGGGGCTTTCAAAGCTTCTTTGGCTTTCGAAACCGTTTCACTTGCATCACTCTACTCTCATTCGAATATCCTGTCAAGTGATAGGACGATAGAGGACGATACAGCCAATAGCGAACGGTCCACCTCCATCAATGATGCGTATTTACTTCTTTCCCACTTTTGGTTCTTGGATCCTTTGGTTTCAAGGAACTAAATCCACCCGATGCTGGAGTGGGGCATCCAAGCGAGATATTTGCATGTGTTCCTGACGTTCTGGTTTCAGCAGAAGGAGCTTATCTCGGAGGATTTGCGACATTTAGGTTCCGCGTGATCTCGGATCTGGCGGGCGCAGCTCCCGCCCCCGAGCGCGTGTTCCCCGCAATCAGCGTGTCCTGTGCTCCCATCACGACAATCACCGGCAATCATCCAAGTAGTTCGGGCGAAATTCAAATTCGCTGCACTTGCCTTGCCTCTGCCTCAGAATAGACCTGCCTCTCCCGGGACGTTGGTTATTTCAAAACGTTGGAACGGCGGCCAGAGATGAAAATATGCCTTTCAAATCTGGCGAAACATTCAGTGAAACACTTTCCAACATTACATGCTTGAAGATATTGCCGCACAGCCGCATATTGGAATTCCTATCGCGACCAAAGCAACCTTATATTTCAACCTTGACACTTACTTGTTTACACTCTTAATCCGAAACATTATGGTTTATCATGGAATGTTTCGAGAAGAAATATGCGTGTCTCGTCCGATTCTTCGCGTCATGTTTTTCCTGAGAAGATTGCACATGCAGCAAGAGCATTTCCGGGACGGAGTATTTGTCTTATTTTTGATTCCCAGACAAAAGTTGTGGTTACCTTTTCCGGCCGTGATCGCCTGATGCTAGGCTTGATTTCTGGATGACGTTCCCTGATTTCCTTTGAGGGACACTACGTCCCGCTAAATTGTAAACGAGCGATGGGCGTGTTACGATTGGCCGGCACGTTCGAGTTCGGGGAGCCGTTCATTAGCATGCGCAAAGTCGCGTATTTCAACTGAGGTGATAATGGACTTGAATCTGACGAGTCGAGTCATCTGATTCTGAAGAAATCATCTTCAATCTCCTCTTTGTGATTCAGATTCCGGCTCTTCCGGCTGGTTATCGGTTCACATCTTCGTCCAACCTGGAAGCGAGACGAAAGCCGGCGGATGGCAACATATGGGCCCTGACTGACAAGGAAAATTGAATATTTATCGATTTGGGGTCCACACAAGTCCAGATCTACAATACCGTCAGTTGTATTCCTCTCCCAAGTAATATTATTCGATGCCCATAAATCTTAGGACGACCTAGATGAATATTTGTATACCGGGGCCCAGCAGTAAACTCAAAGCTCAGGCGGACAAACCTTAATATTAAACAGCGTTTCAGGCTTTAACATTCACGAGGTGCCGCCAAACTCAGTCTCCCAGATATGCAATACCAAAATCCGCTTTGACCGGTCGTGCTAATTGCCAAGCTTAAGCAGAACCAATGGCCTGAAAGGAATTTCGCTACGCTCAACAACAGAAGGAAACCATAATCTCACCGTCATTTATACTTGATACACGCAGCGAGGTAGTTCTCTCCAGCGGGCAGCACGCTACTAGGACCTAAAGCGAACAAGCGACGAGAGGCCGAGTTTAGGGATTTATCAGTCAATATGTTATCAACCACGTTTATGTAAGAGCCGCGGAGCCAGATACAATTTTGACATATGTGGAAGGTCTCTCAAGTTGTCGGGTCCGGGTTGCCCGACTAGGGGGGTTGCCAGAGTCGTTAACTCCGCTCAGGAGTGAGTGGTGCCTGGAGTCGTTTCCAATTTGGTCGGACCCGAATATACCCAGTTACCTTAAATGAATTGTTGTTCCTGGCAACCTTGTTTATGCAATTCATGGTTGTTTGTTGACGGGAGTGTCAGCTAACGGAAGTCTCAGTTGACGGAAGTGTCAATATTGAGATAAATGTAGGTTGTTTCATAGGCAACTGGTTGAATTTTGCGAATTTGACGAGTAAACCTGCGGACCGCCTACCCATCAACTTCAACGAAATGTTGCCAGTTTATTACTCGGCTGCCTTGGTAAAAGATTGTCGTCAAATCAATCGTTATTTCTTACCTGGAGCAAAATTTCCTCGCTCTCCTGACTGGGAGTAACTTTTGACTGCAATTTTTCTGCTAGACCCCTGTGGTCAACTGAACAAATACGACCGCGCTAGAATGTACCTAATGAAAGCCCCTGCCTGAATGGATGAAATCAGTACCCAGACCGTTATGGATCACTATTCTCGTTTATTTGACCATGGCGAGACGGGTTGTTTTCCAGAATCGGATTTGTGAACGCCGTCCAGGCAAGACAGCGAGGAGGACTCGAACACGATCGGGGGGTAAAATGCCAGCGTTCAATGTTTCGATTTGGAATTCAATCCAACTCGTAACGTGGGTCCAGTCGCCTACCTTCGCCTACGCGGTCGCGTTCTTTGGCTGAGTTTGATCCATGTTCAACTCCGAACGATCGAACAGCTACACCGCCACTGGCACCCATCGTTAATCAACTCGTTGTTCGATCTGCCTGGATCTACGCTATTTTTTCAAAGGATCAATTAACTGTCTGATCATGATCGCACGCTAGGAAGAGTTTGTCGGCAACTAGAAAACGAACGGATACAAAAATAGGCAGCTGCGAGACTGGACGATTTTTCCCCTGAAGGCTTTGGCGACTATGTATCCCTGAGCTATCAAAAATGTCTTGGCCAAGTCATCAAATAGTGGACAGACCAATGCATCCACGTGTTAATTATCGTAACATTTGCTTTGACCGAGGGAGTTTTCGTTCGGTATGGTGGTAGTAGGAAGCAAGAAGTCAAGAATACATAGGCATTTATTTATTGGTACCCAATTTCGATGGAACGGAACAAGCCAGGAGTTGTACATAGATAGGTTTCACCACTTGCCTTTAGGGTGTCATTTAGATACAGGCGCATTAAAAATTAAAAAAATTGACTCTACCCACCAATCACTTCCCAGCTCGTTTCTTAGTTGGAGTAGACTCATCCGGGAGCAAAGTTGGACGTTCGACAATTGACGGTGGAGTGGGAACAACTGCGTGCACATATTAGAACGCGGCAACGTTGAGAAAAGGACATACGGGGAAGTACTGAAGCGTCGACCCGTCGATCCCCTTTACCCGTGTCTTGTCGCCAGCGTATAACGACTTCCCGTTTCTCTGCATCGTCTCCCCCATATTCACTACCATCATCATCAAGCAAGCCCGGTGCCTTCAAGCTGTCCAAAAGTTCACCAGTGATTGTAGAGATGCTGGGTAAGGACTGAAGGGGTCTCGGCTGGACGCTCCGGCGCCGCTCGCGTTTGTCTTTCTGGTCACGGTCGGCAAGCTCCATCGCAGCGAGCGAGTCTATCAAAGTCTTCGTCGGAGTCTCGGTGGCCGCATTGGTTTTCTTTGGAGAGGGACCAGCAGGCTCACAGGCGCTGAGGAGGTGGCCTTTGCGAGGACGACCACATGTCTTGCAGTGAGGTGGCTTCCGGGGTGTGGCTGGTGATTCAGAGTCTGTGATCAAGGGAGTGTTTGTTCTGGTGGTGGAAGCCCTGGGGGTACTGGGCGCGGAGGACATGGATCGCAGAGCCGCAGGCATAGCACGGGTGTTGCGGTTCGAGACAGAAAGTAGCAGAACAATGCAAAGAAGCTTGAGAATAAGAACAGCGGCGCGGACTCGGCGAGTACAAAGAAAGCGCGTACACGTGACAGAACGCGTCGCGAGAAAATAGATAAACAAAGGTAATCAACTCCGGATATATTCTACGACAAAAGACCTTCTAGTTAGAATATCTGATCTGGTCGTGTACGGAATCTCGGATGTTAGGTACGTCTCACGTCTGACAGCCCACTCATAGCGGAACTGCCAGTGTGAAACGAACAAATTTGAATCGTAGCTGCCTACGTCCCGATATCTTTCCCCAAGGCTTCAACCCAGATCAGCTCTGGATCTGGTGGACCAGAAATCCAGTTATACAAATTGAAAACCGACTCACCCTCCTGGATGTCATTGAAACCGTCGCCAGCACATATGAGATCAGAGACGTGGCCGTTGTTCCATAATCATCGGAATCGGAGTACTAGTCAACCTGGCAATTGCCTTCCGGTGTGGATTACTCCAAGAATATGATCACTCGTTGTACTTAGAAAGCGCCATGGAGGTCGTTTCGTGGCAGACTGAGTGAAATGGGCATAGTCGTCCTATCGAGATCCTTCTTGCCTCTCTGAGATGGGCCCCCGGGCTGCGTCTAGTCAACAGACAGATCTATCTCACTTGCACAGTCCAACAACCGCTTCCCGGGACTCGGCCCAAAGCTCACGATATCGACATAATATCATCGTCAATCCATGTAATTTCACGAGTATTTACCGAGGCATAATGAATAAAATACACGTTTATGTCTGCCGAGATGTGCTGGGTGAAAGATACAAGTAGAGCGGTCAATGTAGCTGAAAGAGGGAACCAGAACGGAAGGATGAATGAAATGCGAGCCAACAAAGGAAACCAACAAGGAAGCAAGGTGAAGGAGCGCGCTTGCCATTGTCTGTCTGCCTGTGCGTATGAGTGCAAGCTCCGTGGTCGAGTAACCGGTTCCCTGCGAAAAAAGATGAATGACAAATAACCAAACGTGCATGGCAAGATATTCGTAGGGAAGAAGCCCTTGAAGAGGAGCAGCATCGACGGCTTGCGGGAGAATCCACAGCTGCATCGACGGACGGACGGATGGAAGGCAGGCAGGCGTGCGGGCCAGGCACCCGAGGACCGCCGGGTTTATTGGGCCGACAGCGCACCCTTGACGACAGCGACGTTCTCGCCAAAAGGCATTTGCGGTGACCGGATATCCAGCGGATCTTTGGGTGCGAACGCGCCGGAGACTTCGACCACAGGGGAGAGCGACATGGGCACGTCGTTTTCGCTGGATCTTGGAGAGTCGGACGTCGGGTGGGAGGACCTGGATGGTAGAAGGAACAACGAGATGAGGTAGTCTGAGACCCGATACGGGAAGGACAGACCGTCGTCGTTTGGTATATGGCATGTCAGGGGACGTGTTGCTCGACTTGCTCGGCCCCTTGCGAGATTCCCGCGTACGGTGAGCGATTGGGAGCCAGATGCAAAACATCAGCACACCTTGGCGCGTTTCTGTACGAGCTTCTGCGGCCGTTCCCCTACATCATACACATAGTCTGGCAGCGCGGAGCTTCACAAAGAAAGGGAAAAGACCGTCAGTTAACCAGATGGAGCCATCTTCAACGCGTTGCAGACCTCTTGATATGTTGCACAACGATACTCATGGACGATTCATCGAACTTTTCCCAGACCCTGACGAGTTTAGTAAACTCTTGTGTGGGATACGAGATATCCAGCCGCCGTGGACCAACAGCGCCGGCTGCAGAAGAGCATGTCAGAAGCTGGATCACCCGTAAGAATCGACTATATTTACCTTGTTTTGGCTCTATGAGGAGACCAATGTAAAAAGTCGTTGAATATACCACGCCCCCACCCTCCTTGCCGTCGATGTCTTCCTTCTTCCGTTTGAGGACAGCGTCGGATATTTCGCCTTGCGCCACCAGCCGTACTTCCTCGTCCGTGAGACAGTACAGTATTTGTTCGAAACCTTTGATGAAAGGATGCGCCAAAGTTAGAGAGTCGACGTACTCGAGCTTCATCACCAGCTGTCGTATCCGAGACTCCACCGTTCCCGCCCTAGATAGACCTTAGAAGCGACACGCAGACGATAGGGCGCTGGAGGCGCACCACTTTATCTGCAGGTCCGCGTTGCCCGTCGAAGCGATGACCTGCAGGTAATACCGGTATTTGTGGAAAAAGTCGTGTTTGGAAAAGAGCTCAGACCAGGCTGCCTTGCCCACAATTACTTTGTCGACGATATCGGCAGCTGGAGACGCATCAGTGAATTGTAGACGTACAAGCTATAGATCCTACCTTTCTTGAATTCTTCTGTCATGATCATCTGAGTTGACGCCGTCACATTGTGAGTAGAACACATTGCGGGATAAGCAGGAGTTATGATCGGCATTCTGTGTGACCGGTCGGCAGGATAGAGCTAAGAGGGTCCGCTGAGTGACTGCGCTGAGTAACTGAAGTCATTTGTTACCTTGGGATTCCATACCCGGACTTGTAATGGTCCTTCCTCGATTTGTTTTAAAAGAACAGGCTGCGGCCAAGACCTAAAAGAGTTGGATATTATTCGAAACAAAACAAGCCGTTCACTCACCATCGATACATTATTATAAAAAATCGGCTGACGATGGCGCCAGCGATAGCATTCGGGTAGAGCTGACATATTCGGGCGACAAGCATGGCCCATGCCACCCCACCTAGAAACCCATTAACATTGGAATATATAGCTCTCCCTGGACCACAAATCAATCATCGCTGTTTTCTGAGCACGGAAGCACACACGTTGAGCCCATAATTTTATACAGCGCAGAGAGTCTCGGAAGACCTGCACGTTGGGTACCAATCGCAATATCTCGTCTGTTACGCGGGAGCCTGTGGATGACGTGAGGACCAAGCCGAGCAAGAAATACACAACACACCTCCAAGACTCCGTACACATCGTTCGTCCAGATTTCGCAGAAGGGTGTCGTCCCGTAGGGACAGGTCGTCGGGTATTGACGAGAGCGCGAGACGGGCCATCAGAAAGTCCAGCGGTATTCCTTCTATCTTGGCTTTAATGATGGGGACGTATGCGTCGGGCACGCCCTGCGCACAAAGTCAGGCCTCGGCTTCAGAGAACAGCTGACCGACGCACTGAGACCTCCGAAACGCCCTCCAACTCCATGAGCATTGGCTCAAAGACCTCGAAAAAGTCGTCCCGCGAGACGTGCTTGGGCACGACGCACAGCGTGTCGATATCGGATCCGGGCCCGTGCACGCCCAGTCGGTAGGAGCCAAACGTAAATATCTTGCCGCCGGCGGCGGTCGCTGCGGCTTCCGAGAGCCCCCGCGACATGGACACGGTGCGCACGAATTTTTTCACCAAAGAAGCGACACGGCCCAGGACAATCTCCCTATTGAAGCGCCATTGTAACGAACGTCAGCGTCGGATATGACTCTTGGTTCCCCGATGGAACCCAGACGCGGTGGCGCATAAGAAACCAGACAAGCCGTGCCAAGCACAGGGAGCAAACAGATCTCGCCGGCGCCAATTTAAGGGACCATACGAGGGCCGCCAAGAGCGGGGAGAGTCCTTGGGCGCTTGCAGACGAATCGGCGACCTGGCGGGACGAGATGGCGCGGCGGGGAACTACAATGCCAGGCAGTGGAGACGACGCTCACCTTCTGCGAGCTTCTTCCTCCGACTCGAATGTGTTTTGTCGTCTGAGCTCATCCATAAGGGTCACTGTCACCTCTTTTTCTCGCTCATTGGACTCCGCTGTCGCAATTGGCGGAGTTACTCCAAGAAACCTGACAAATGCACGCATGAGAGGCATCCTTGAGCATCGTTCCGCAGAAAGACTTGTACCCTCTGTCAGTGGTCATTTTGGTTGTGGATGGAGGAAGGAAAGGACGAGCGCTGCTGGCCGTCGGGGTTGGGTTCACGGTCCGGGTACGATTTTTCAGGTTTGTGTCTTGCAGAGACGAATCATGTGATCTCGATCCTTTGGCTGTCTACATTTCAAGTTTCAACAGAGATGCAGGTAGATATACAAACAAGCCGGGAGGATAGACTGGTAACAATAGGTATATCAAACGCTAATCTATAGTAATGTAGCGAATGTGATGTGCGGGAGAACGAGGTACGAGCGAGGGAATTTGTCAAGAGACTAGGAGAGATACAGATGAGGACTCGGAGCGTAAGAGCTGAAATCTAGGCCTGCTTGGTATACCCGGCCCCCTTTCCCGGGGCGAACTCCTTGCTCGAATTGTACAGGTTCTTCTCTTCGATGCGCTTTAGGACCCATTTCCGGGCAAACCAGGTCAAGACGCCGAACGCGGCGACGCCCGCAATAACACCGACGACAACCCCAGCGGACCCACCTACGGATGAAGATGAGGAAGAGTCGGACGACGACTGGTCCGCGCTTTTTGAGGTGGACGATGACCCGGGATCGCCCCCGTACGGCCAGTAGTCGCCGTTCTCCGGGGGAAGGACGCAGGTAAGCGAGTCTGCGTCAGGAATAAGCTGGAAGCTGGTTTGGAGCGTGATCCCCGTGGTAGAATTGTCATAGACGAAAGGAGCGGGGGTGGGGACAACATCGCTTGTCGAACAATTAGGCCCCGATGCGCCGATAAAGGAGTAGTTCCCAAACAACACGTTATTTTCGACCGTAAAGTTCGCAGCGGAACTCATCGCGATGCCGTAGCTGAATGCACCGGAAAGTCTGTTGTCGAGGACCGTGCCGGAAAAGCTGACGTTGTTCAAGTATCGGTCGCCAAACCAAGTGCGGGGCCCGATGGCAATTCCAATCCTACATTTGGTGAGTCGGGGAAAGAGGTGAAAGGGAGAGCCCTTACTTGATGACGGCGTCGTCTGGATTTGTGCCCTTGTTGTCGTGGTCCGTGTCCGTGGTCGTGGCGAAGCCGCCGAGGATAGTATTATTGTGGACGACCGTGTTGGTGTAGTTGCCCAGCCACGGCAAATAATCGACCATGTTTATGCCCCCGAGTAAAGTTTGCTAGAAGTAGCGTAAGTACACAACAATATATCAAAGACATGGCACATCCACCCACATTTGTGATCCAAATGGTATTGTTGTACACCTGAGTCCCAGGGGAGCCGAACAACACGATCCCGCCGTCCGTTGCGCCCATGACCATATTATTCCGCACGACGGTATTCTGGCAGCTCACGCTTATGCCGTCTGCCCACTCCTGGAAAGTGTCGACACCACACGGCCCGATGTCGTTGTTCTGCACCAAGGCACCGGTACACGTAAACGGGCCTTCCGCAAGATGCAGGCACGACCAGCTTCTTGGATTGTACGACCTGACGAACTGTATCGTCTGGTTGGCATTCCCGCCGCCGAACTCGATGTTTGCGCCCCCGCTGGTCGGTGGAGCAACGCCGCGCGCGCCATTTATCTAGCGGCGATCAAATATATCAGCAACTCCTGAGGCCCACTCCAAGAAAACGGAACGAGCAGATACCTGGATATTGCGCAGCATGATGCCGGAGCAGTCGGCGCACGTTCCATCGACGGCATTGGTGTGGCCAGCGCCGTTCGCGACGGGCCCGTTTACGACGAGCGTCGCCCGCGAGTCATCCGTAGGATAGCCCTCTGTGCTAATTTCTTGATTCGCGGCGGCGAAGAGGATGGGGCTTTGTAGTATGTAGTCCTTGCCCGCGCAGAGCTTCACAACGTAACCGGGCCCGGAGGAATTGAGCAGAGTGTTAATCCGGTCCGCGACTGTGTTGGCTGGGTCAGGGTCCACGCAGTCGTCGCGAGGCGATAGATCTCTATCTCTGCCACAGGATATTAGATCCAGCTAAATAGCAGTCCAGGCAGATTCCACCTAAATTCTATCGGTGCGAGCTCATGTCTCGGAAGGCGCTTGTGCATTTCTGGCCGGTCTATGGTGAAAAAAAAAAAGAGCGTGGTCGGCTAGAAGCCGAGGCCTGAGAGCGGCGATAAGCCTCCAGAAAGAATGTGAGCAACGCAGAGCACTCGAGAATCTACGCGAGCTTACCGAGGAGGAAGAAATGAAGGAGGATAGGCAAAGGTATGAGCACGCCGAGATGATGGATCGGCGTGTGGCTGTACCCACCACTTTAGGCTCAAACAAAAGAAACTACGCTACTAGTACGGACAACTTTCTTAATTGAACGAAAACCTTGCAAATATTCAGATTGGCCAGCATTGCAGAGTTCTGTCTTTCGAGTTCGAGCACAGAGAGATGATTGTACAAATAGGTGGCCTCTATATGGTCCAGATAATAGACAGAAAAAAGATAGACAAGGAGCGTAACCCCCAGCTTGAACGCCTTATCATCGTCCACGTCCCCATTCCCAAAACCTCCTCACCCACATCCCGATCGCCCACCAACAAAATACCAAAGCCGAACGAGAAGGTAGCCGCAGAGGACATCCGCAAGAGGACGCGCGTCCATGTCGTATCTTGCGGGTGCCGTTTGCGGCGGCGATGGCGGAATGGGTCGTCGGTCCAGGCGTCCCCGATCCGGCGGCACATCGCGCCATCCACTCCCCTTTTCGGTTTTGGTGTGTTGTTGGTCGGCGGAGGGGTGCGGGCGAGGAAGTAGGGCTGCGGGGATCGGAGGGCGGGAGGGACGTGCGCGGAGGACCGTCGCAGAGTCATTGCCCGTGCGGGAGGACAACCGGGCGAGGAGGTGGAGACGCGATGCTCGAGGAATACTAGAAGCCTTAGCGCCAGTGCGACCCGCGACGACCGCCAGAGAAGGGGAACGGTGGATAACTGTGGAAATGTGGGCGAGAAAAATGAATGATCAAGCGACAAAGGGACACGAACCATGGCCTGCCACTTTCCTCTTCTCGAAAAATGCCTCCACCGGGACACCCGCAGCAAAGACTTCGTAGCAGGGGGCGCTGTCACAATCAAATTCCTCATAAGTCGGAGCGGGCTCCTCGTCGACGGATACTACGTTGATCTTGTCCTCGCTGACCGCCGTCTCCCCAATGTCGTTGGACTCCTCGACGACGTCCTGGAGGATGGTGCATACGTGACGAAACTCGTCGAAGGAGGCCGTATCCTTCTTTCCCTCCTCCTCGAACATTGACGATCCCTCGACTAGCGTGGCCGAACTGCCCTCAACCTCCTCCACGACCTCCTGGATCGTGGCATGGCATGGCTCTTCAAGCACAATGCGCACGCGGCACTATCGTAACATGGCAGCAGCTGCAAGGTGGCGGAACAGAGGGAAATGGGAGGGCCGTGCGTTGTCTTGGGGCTCCGCAGGAGGAACAGAGCTGGCCAAAGGCACGAACAGGGTGACAGGAGCGTCTTCTACCTCCTCGAAGGTTGCGTGATTGATCGTGGGGTGGTCGATATTGGAACTCGCGGCTGCCAAGTGACGCAAGAGGTAGAGAGGAAACAAATGAACGCCGAGTAGAATCTTTGGCATATGAGCAGCTGGAACTACGACCTGAGACCTGTCCCTCTTGACCACAAGGACGAGCATAGTGCAGTAGTCGGGGAGGGGAAGAATGGTCCCAAGGATGGCCAGAGATGTCGCTGCAGGCCTATATAAGATATCCCTTGACATGTTCATCGACCACCTATGTTCGGGGGAGTCATTGCTGCGTCGGTTCGTTGGACCATCGAAAGGCGCAGGGAAGAGATGCTTGAGGGTTTGGGCTTTGACGATATCCTCGAGGATGTCGGCCCCATGAAAAGATACCGAATGAGAATGGCGAGGATGATGTCGTGCACGACAAGCACAGACACGACAACGAAAACCAAGCTCTTGAAAGAAATCGGATGCAACAGGGAGGCAGGTGTGCTTGATCTGGAGCCGATGCTGGTACAGAAGGCTTGGAAAAGCTGGCCAGAACCAAATGCGAAGAAGCAGAGGATGACGATGAGGGAGGAAGAGGACATTTCGTTGGTAGTGATGGTGGTCACTTAGAGAGAGAAGCGAGGGTAGTTCCGGGCTTTTATACCTCAGGTGGCTGACAGACCGATTCAATATTGGTGACAGTCAACTTTTGTGCCATATTCACGACCGTCAGCTACATGGAGAGGGATTATGAAGCCAGTTTCATGATCCAGCTGCAAGAAAGGTTCAAGGGAAGGCGCCAGGATTCAGAGACAGGGAAAGACGGTTGTCGAAAGACTCTTGAGCAAAAGAGAAGGAATGAAAGCAGGTTCGGTCCGAGGAACCCGGAGGGCACTGAAACCACAAAGGAAAACAACTCTTCCATTCTGCAGCCCGTCTGGAACCTCACCGTTAATTTAAGGGTAATATTCTGTATTCCCTCCAAAGTTCGAGCTGTGATTTGGCATTTCAGAAGCGACGGAATCATACACTGATCGGAGTATCTGGATACGACTCGGATAATGAATTAATGATAGGATGGGTATGTGTGGTTTTTTTTTTTTTTTTTTGAGGAGCGTTGGTGTGCGGTGCGGTGAGAGCAGAGTGGACGCCCTCGTCATCTTGCCCCCCGGTCTTCCGGTAGGTTCGCAAGCAACCTCCCGGACCTTCGGGCCGACATGGTCGGTCACCCCCGCCCGCTAGTTGGAGGCCATGGACTTGGAACCCGGCCAGACGTAAGTTTTACCCTCTCGAGGAAATGCGTCAACCGCATTCGTGCCTATAGCACGATATGTGGGGCTGCAGTTTCGTCGCTCGCTCAAGCTTCACAGCAACCGAAGTCACTGATCCACCATCATCGCGTGCAACTAGCCGACACCCACTAAAACCCCGATTGTTTTAGGCCAGTCTTTGGCCAAGGTGCTCTCGTCCTTTAGTGTTTTTTTCCAAGTCTGCTTTACTAATGAGATCTTAAGGGATTTTTTCCCATACTTCAATTTATCTGTCATAGTGCAATCTATTGCCAGTCTGTTATTTATTATTTTCAACCAACGGTTTTGGATTTTCGGAAGAGGGGCGGAGCCCTTATCTTGGATGACTCGTTCGTTTCTGAAGCGCCAGATGAGGTGAGCTGACTCGGTGATTAAAATCTTGTAAAGTCTTGTCGTTCCGGGGTCCCCAAGGTTCGTTGAGCCGCCAGCCATAATCTGGCCGACGGTGGGTCTCAAGTCTTTGCCCGTTCTCATCTGCCACATCTCGGACGCTAGGTCCCATATCTCTTTCTGGCCCGGTTCTTCACACCGGGTCAGAATATGTTCCATCGATTCATGTACTCCACACCGTGTACACTGGCCTCTCTGTCTGCAGGTTGGTATGTTGTCCCAGTACTTGCCTATTTTATATCCGTCATGTACTAACATCCACAGGAAGAACCGTATACTTCTCGAGATGTCCTTGTCGAACGTTGATCGCCAGGGGGGTATGTGTGGTTTAATTCAAAGGATCAAGACCCAATCATAACCTTTATCGCGACGTACGGGTATCTGGCGCTCCAAAAACGCTACCCGCGTCCCAGTCCTGGTTATTCGCGGGCTTGCGAAGTTGGCGCTCACTTCCTTCCTCAGGTTGTATCTCGTTGTGGGATCAATTATCTTTATTACCCTGGTCTCGCTCGTCATTTTGCCATTACTCACCGCACTGAACGGTGACTCGTCCGATGCGAACGGTCGGGAAACAGAGCCTGCACGCGAGGCCCACGACGAGGAATCCCTCGCTCCCGAGAGTGGCCCAGAGCCGCGACATGGTCTACACCGGTTCATCCAGCTGCTGGGAACCATCCCATCTCTGTCCTCGCTAGCATGGTGTTCGCAGCCTCGACATTGCGGCCGAGCGGCACTGCTATTTTACTTGAGACATAAGGAATGTTGCTACAAGTGTACTTTATGCAAGTGGATCGGGTTGGGAGCGTACGCTTTAATCGTCATGTATTCACGGACAGGACCGCGAAATATTTCCTCGATCGCGCACCGGCAAAGTTATCCATTGAAAGGACGACGCTGTCCAGGCCTCGTAAACCTAGCCCAATTCATCTTCTTTCCAATCGCCATGGCTTGCAACGACTACGTGGGCAGCACTTCAAATGCATCAGACGAGCTTCTGTCCGCCGGCATAGTCGTAGCGTGGATCACCGCTGGTGCCTTCGCATTATGCATCTTCGATGTCGGCATTTACTGGGCGTACTTTTCTGGCTCGGTCGACGCTCTCAATCTGCCTCGTCGGTTGCATCCACCGCAGATTTCATGGCCGCCAACCCTTTTTGAATTCGTTATCCGCGATGCTGTCAGGGGAGAAACGACGGAGGACACACAGAGGACTCAGAGGAAAGCAGGAGTCAGAGATGCTGCCGTGGGGATCAGCGGGGATCAGCTCGAGGAGAAGGCTGCTTCGGCGGTGCGGGAGAAGGAGGAACCGCTGACGGTTCAAGGGGACTAATGCTGTAGTTACTTTGCATGTAAGACTCCGTTCATTCGAAAAACACAATCCATAGAATGCACTCTAGACCATGACTCCATGAAACGCCTTCTCATGCGCGGTAGCTGCTTGCGTGAAGACCGCGCTCCCCTCGTCTCTTTTCCATGGCATTCCTTCCTCGTCGCGCGCCCACCCCGGTGCGGTGCTGATCTGCGAATAGGATGAGTCGATAGGATCGTCGACGAGTTCTGTACCTCGGTTGACGCGTGAAAACGTGGCGGGATCGGCGGAGGGTGACGGTGGCGCAGGCTCGGGGGGCTTGGGTTTGGGACATCTGTATTCAGCTCGTTTCTCGCCGCCAGGCGGTGGTGTTCTGTACTTCGGTTGACGCGCGAGGACGGGGATGTGGCGGGATCGGCGGAGGGTGACGGCGGCGCAGGCTCGGCGGGGCGTGGGTTTGGGACATCTGTATTCATCTCGTTCCTTGCCGCCGGGTGGTGGTGGGTGGGTTTGCGAGCCTCGTTTTGACGGACGGGGGTGACAGCGTGCTTCGAAGCTGGAATGCTGGGAACAGCAGACGAGGGTAGCGATGGAGGCAAGGTCCAGAATGATGGTTATACTTGAGATGGTGCGCATAGTATAATATAGTCGCCGTTGGAGAAGGACTGAGAGTGATGCGACTGGGAATAGATTGACTTGAGACTGACGCAACAAGAGGCTGCCAGCGTAGAAGTTTAGTCAAGACAGTCAGCCCCCTCAGGCAGTCAGCCACCAAAGGTCCGCCTGGTTCAACCCAGTACCATAGGAAAGCCAATACCACCAAAGGTCAGATTCCGCAACGATGGCTTGCAGATGAATTCGGTTTTTTTACCCCGACGAGACCATTCGAGACAAGCTTCAACGACGGCAAGAACAGAGAGGCCAGTGCGGAGAATGCGTTACGGCGGTATTGTCCTTAGAAAGTGCACGACGGTAGAAGCGATGGGCGGCCCGGCCACATGCTTTAACTTCAACAAAACTTTCACCTCGCGACAATGTCGATTCCCGCCCAGGCGCTGAAGGGTTTTTCAACCTTGCCGCCCGAAATCTTGTCCATGATATTCGCCCACTGTATCCCCAAAACTTCAAGTTCGTATGAAAAGTTCCACGCACCGCAGGACTCCAAGTGAACATCTTCATTCCTCCTTGATTCTAGAACTGAGCAACTTGAATTAGTGCGCCCAGTTCGAAGAATCGCTCTGCGCTTATGCTCTTGTTGCATGTGTGTCGCAGATGGAGAGCCATTGCGGTATCTACTCCGACACTCTGGATGGTGTTGGCAGTAAACGTCGAGAATCTTCCGGAAGGATTGCTCGCTGCAAATACGTTTGAGCCTTATTTGCAGTGCTGGTTCGGTCGCGCGGGATCTCTCCCTTTGTCTCTCTCCCTCATGGGAAATATAACGGACAAGTTGGGACGCAGTCGGATCAGTGCCATAATTCGTGGACACGCCTCCCAGTTGCGCTCTTTGGAGCTCGAGATTCAATCCGGCACGGCGGAAGATGTCATTGAGTCCTGCGATAATCTCCCCCAACTTCGCCAGCTCACCTTGTTGGGATCCATCCCAAGGTTTCTTTCTCTTCCCTGGTATCAACTCACTAAATTTTCGGGCGTCATACAGTCAAGGAGCCTGAATCCGTTCCTCCGGGCACTGCAGCTAGCCCCGAATCTCGTTGAATGCGCCTTCGCCAATCACCTCGCAAACCCCCAGCACACTGGAGATGATGATCCCATCGAAGTGTCTTCCCATTCAAGCTTAAAATCCCTCAGTCTTTCGACTTGCAGCTTGCTGTTACTGTCGCCGTCCTTGACATTGCCCGCGCTGGAGACTTTGAAGATCATGAACTCCTTTGGACACGACTTGACACTGCTCTCATTTCTGAATCGTTCCTCCCCACCCCTGCGTGTGCTCTCCACTGCTCTCCAGGTTTCGCTCCACTCCTACCGCGCACTTTCACATCTCGAAGATCTCACGCTATGGTACCTCAAGGAGCAACCAGCAGTCGATTTTTTGGTTTTACTGCACGGAAAAACAGAGACCATCCTCCCGCAGCTTCGGAACCTTGCCTTGATGGGATGCGAATTCAATAAAGCAGCATCATACGGAATGCTGTTCGATGCGTTAGCTTCGAGGTGGCATTCCCGCTTAGACGCCGACGGGGGAGGCCTACAAGTCTTCCGACTCGATTCGTCCCTTTTCGCGACACCGGATGGTGAAATCTTCGATCCCGAGCATTTCACGATGGAGCCTGTACCCTTCGCGACCTTGTTGGCTGAAGGCATGGATATCCATATCGGATCTGAGCAAGAAAACTATATATCGCTCTTCAGGTTAGTGTGTCCAGCGCATTAGAGGCTCGAAGCTTATAAGATGATGTTTGTAGCCGTCAAACGAGTTCCCAGTCTGAGATGACTTAACACAGTGTGTTCTACTAGGACATGTGTCGGAGACGGGCAGTTGAGCGCAAGTAGGATGATTAGAGCCTAGAGGGCGCTTGACGGGAACCGAGCGGGAGTCCAGACGTCCAAGGTTGGCGAGTGTATCTGACTCTGCGTATTGTCTCTGTGTCAGGACCCTGAATTTCAGCGGCGATTTACATACGGGAACTGATGAATTATTGTGTTTTTTCTTCTCCAAAAAAAATGCCAACTCATGTGATGTGACGTCGCGCGTTTCGTATCACTCTCAAATCTCGACCCAACCACCATGTCGAACGCCGCCCTCCGTACAGAGGTGTCTGACCTCGCCTTGGCCATATCCCGTCACAAGCTGGTCTTAAATGACATGGAAAATCAGTTGAACAATCTTCGCCTTCAACTGGATTCTATCATCTATCCGATCCTAACTATACCTCCCGAAATTACAACAGAGATCTTCGTTCACTGTCTTCCCGCCAGTCGGCGGCTGGATGTTGTCAATCCCGAAGAAGCCCCGCTACTGCTGACACACGTATGCAGGGACTGGAGAGAGATTGCCATCTCTACGCCTGCGCTTTGGACGACTTTATATATCGAGGCGGACGACCGTCAAGCCCATTTTTCGGCCATCGTTAAAATGTGGCTCACGCGTACCGGCCAATGCCCTCTTTCAGTGAGGATCAACGGGGGCTTGTCGCGGATTGACAAGTTTGTCGCCTTTTTAAAGACGTTCCGCCGACATTCGCCAAGGATGCGATCTTTAGAATTGAATATAGATTTGAAAGGCTTCAAGAAAATGGACACGCATCCGCTAGATCTTCCTCTACTCGAGAAGCTGTCGATCCGACTACCTGAAATGGATCCGGACGACGACTCTGCCATCGAGATGCTGTTCGCTAGCGTCCCTCTGCTTCACGAAGTACTGATGAATGTGGCTCCGCCCTCTTTCATCCCCCTTCCATGGAACCAAATCACCAAATTCACGGGGCAACTCTACACGCTTGCGGAATGCTTCGAAGCTTTGCATCTTATGCCCAACATGACGGAATGCGCCTTTTCGATGCTGGGACACAGGGATCCGGATGACCTTCCCCCGTTATTCTTCCATCCAAACATAAAGTCCCTCACACTGTTCCAATCCATGACTGTATGGGTCATGCATGCAGCCCGGAGATCCTACAATTCCTCATATTACCCGGCCTCCAAACCCTCGAAATATTGGGCGCGGAGGATTTCAGCGAGATTATCCTGGATTCGTTCCTAACACGTTCATCACCTCCATTACGAAAACTTGCCATCCGCCCACTTGATTCGGAAGGCGCCATAGAGATAGACCTTTTCTCTTTCCTCACAGTAAATGGCCTCACCGACCTGGAGATTTGGTATCCAGCACATCATTTTGTATCCCTTTTCTTCGGCTTCTTCGCCTGCGACAAAACCCTTCTCCCCCAGCTCCAGACCCTTTCCTTTTCAGGTTGCCGGAGTATGGATGACGGCTCGGAGGCTTCGCTAAACGATATCCTGGAGATAGCGGCTGCACCGATGACCCAGAGAAGGACTCTTGAGGGAGTTGCAAAAATCCAGTCATTCCGCGTCGCCTCGGAATCCCGTCGCCCTTTCTTTTCAGAAGAGCAGATCCGGCCGTTCAAAAAACTGAAGTCAGAAGGCATGCAAATCC
Source organism: Mycena epipterygia (assembly GCA_029281465.1). Lineage (NCBI taxonomy): Eukaryota > Fungi > Basidiomycota > Agaricomycetes > Agaricales > Mycenaceae > Mycena > Mycena epipterygia. Next base: position 454,055 of record JARJCQ010000078.1, on the reverse strand, counting down.
ATGTGGGCCCCGAAACTGAATCGTTCGTGTAGCCAGAGGTCTGTTATTGTTTTTATGAAACCATTCCTTCATGCCGCTGACTTGCGAGGAGGTCACCAGTCTGCATATGTTTCGGAAACAGAGACACCTGGACCATTACTTCTGTGTGATTCTCGCACATCACACTTCATCACAGGATGCACTCGGCCACCAGTAAAGCGTCTACCAAGGTATTTGGCAGAGGAGAAAGAAAGGCAATACAGGTAGCACACTATGTAACTCAGGCGGGAATGAATTGACACTTGTCTACTCCAAACCGTCCAGATCTTCGTCGCCGTTCTTGCCTAAATCTAGTTTGCGCTTTCTTCCAGGCATCTCTCTCCCTGCACCGAACCCCACTCCAGCCTTCTTGCGCAGCGCATCCAAATCCTGCTCCGCCTCCTCTGCCCATTCCAAAACCAAATGCCTCCCCAGCAAATGTGTGTGCCGGAGAGCAGCATAGGCATTCTCGGCCTCGTGTCGTGATACAAAGTCGAGGAACGCAAACCCACGAGTTCGGGAGTCGAACTTCTTCGGAACGCGCACTGACTTGAGGTGGCCGTGCGAGCTAGAAACGCATGAGTCGTGGATAGTAAGTGGAGAAGGAGCAGCGCGTACCTGAAAAGCTCCCGTATATCCTTCTTCGTCGCCTCGAACGGCACATTCTTCACAATCATCTTGGTCGTTCTGCTCTTGGCGGCCGCACCACCTTTGCCCTTGGTCTCCACCTCCTCCGTACCCCGCCCAGCAAACTTGACATGCAATGCGTGGCCGTCCAATACGAAGCCCTGCATGCTCTTCACCGCCTTCTTCGCGCCCTCCACATCCTTGAACCCCACGAACCCGTATCCCATGCTCAGCCGCCCGTCAGGCCGCTTCGGGTCGGGCTTCATTTGCACGCGCGCAAACGAGAACGAAGGCAGGTTCCCGAACATCTGCGTTAACCGCTCCGTTGACGTCGCAAACGCCAAATTCTTCACGAAGAGCGTCGTCCCAGCACCGAGCGCCGGCTCCTCCTCTTCCTCCTCCCCAGCCGCTTGCTCCGCGATCTTGACTACGTGCACCCCGTCTCCGCTATTATCGACCGACTGGCCGACAGGGCCGTCCCCAAACATCCCGAGCGGACCCTTCTCTAGGTAGACGACAGAGTTGCCCAGCCGCCGGTATGCGACCGCCCGAAAGCCGATCGCGGCCTCGTCCGAGCGGGCAAACTCCACGACGGCCATAGTCCCAGCAGGGGGGACGAGGACGCGCGTTAGCGTACCGTGGGGTTCGAACAGCTCGCGAATCTGCTCCGCGGTCGTGCCGTACGGGATGTTCTTCACCAAGATGATGATGTCGGACCGGGCGCGCGCAGAAAAGGAGTCGAGGATGACTCCCTGCGATTCGAGGTACGTCTTGGTCTCCTGGATGATGTGCGTTTCCGCCAGCGCGAGCTTGACGGCGGCGTTGTCCGATGATTCGGGATTGAGGATTTCAGACTTTGAGATTCGCATACGGTCCGCGATGGACGACGCTACGGCGTCACTCTGGGAAAGTAAGCTAGGTTAGGGCGGATGTCGTGGAGGAAATGTGTGGGCGTACGTTCATGTAGAGCATGCTCCAATTGAATTCCTTCCCGGCGGCGGCTTTGCGCTGCGAGTTCTTTTCGCCCTTAACCGTCTTTTTCCGACCTTCGACCTCCTCGACCTCGAACTTCCCCTTGCGATCGACAGCAGCGAGAATATGAATAAGCCGGCCTTGAAAGGACTTGCGGTCGAGAGTTTCATATGCTGCTAGTGCGCTTGCTGCTTGCGTGAAGGTCACATACGCCACGCCTTTGGATTGTTTCGAAACAGGGTCGAGAGGTATGTGTACCTGCGCGATGAGAAATATTAGCACTAGTTGTTGAAAGGTGGACGACTAGAATAAAGGATCAGAATATTATTTCTACTATCGGTTTCCCTGAGGATCAACATTCCCGAAGGTCTGATGTCCCTATGTGTTTTTTCATCTCGTCAAAAGAGAAGGTATCGTGAAATTCACCTAAACAGAAATTAGAGTCAGTCAAAATTCTCGACATGGAAGAGATGAGAGTGAGAAGTTCAGAATATATTTCTACTATCGGATTCCAGAGGATCAACATTCCCGAAGGTCTGATGTCCCTATTTGTCGTGTCATCTTGAAAACGGAAGGGAAGACTGTATTCACCTGGAATACGGGGTCAGTTAAAGCTTTGCCAAAACATAAATGACAGCAAGAAAAGATCAGAATATATTTCTACTATCGGATTCCAGAGGATCAACATTCCCGAAGGTCTGATGTCCCTATGTATTTTGTCATCGTTACGGACGTCCAAAACCTTGGACGGAGAGCTGAAAAGGGCCGGTCTGCTCACCTGAGAGATCTCGCCAAACGGCGAGAAGAACTCGAGAAGCTCCGCATCCGTACAAGAGAATGCTAAATTCCGCACGAACAGTCGAGACGTCTGCAAGATGGTCTCCTTCGTCGGGTCCTTCGGCGGTTCCGCGGGAGCAATTGTAGGAGGCGGCGTCAAAGCCTGAAGCCGGATGTATTAGCGACGGCAAGGCAAGCGAAAAAAAAAAGCTTACAGGGAGGGGGTCAGCATCCTCATCATCCGACTGCTCGAAAGCCTTCTCCACGACGTCGACGTTCTTCGACATTCGCCGCTTCATCCAATCAAGATCCGAAAGACCTTCTTCACGCACAGGCTCGGTGTCCTCGTCCATCCCATCGGCGTCCGCAGGATCTGTGGGCACCTCCGCTGAGACGGGAGTAGCTTCGTTCGCCCAGGTTCGGCCTTTATTTCCCTGAGGCTGCATGACTTGCAGGTATTCATCGAGTTGCGAATCGTCTGACGCCTTCGTAGGTAATGAAGGAGCCTTGGAAGGCAGCGTCGGCTGTTCACTGGGTGACGGCCCTAGTCGTGGGCGTTTATTGGGTCGCGGGGCTGGAGCATCCTTTGCGCCCTACTTGCAACATACGTTAAAACATTTGACGACTCGAAAAACAAAGATCCTCACCTCAATAACATCGACCTTGATTCTGGTCGAATCGATGAAGGTTCTGTGATAGTATTCCTTGGCGGTCAAGGCCTGCTTCTCCGTCTTGTATCCAATAAAACCAAAGCGCCGCGAAGTGCCATCAGCCTTCAGGGCGACCTTGGCGTCAGTTATGGAACCTCCAGGCCCTGACTTCTGTTCGAAATGTTCGCGGAGGCGTGCAGGGGTCACATAGACAGGGAGATTCTGGATGAGAAGGCGGGACATGGACGCCCTGGAGAGAAGGAAGAAGGATTTTTCTTTTTTCAAGGTCGAGGCTTCAGGCAAACATGACCAGCGCCAGTGCACAGCATCTATACGGTCACGGGATCATATCGACCGCGCGCGTTTTTGTCGACGCGTCCTACCAGAGTCCTCAGGCGCTTGTGACTAGGACCTCACTCTTTCCGTATTGTGACTCAAATTTGGCTGTAACAACTCAATATTCACGTCAGTCAGCCACCTTTCAATTCGATCATTTTCCGTCAGCCTCTTCGGCGACTTTCACATCTTGTTTCTCTTCCTCAATTCTCACTGCATACCATCCTCATCTATACCAATGGCGATTTACCTAAGTATCCTCGCTGGTTCCTCTACCATCACTGCCCCCTTCAATAAAGGATCCCGAGACCGTACGTTCCTTTGGTGTATTCCTGAAGTTCGACAACGGTAGTTGACTGAGAATAATTGCGCATTAGATCTCCGAGTTCGGAACCTATCCCATTTCGCTGCGAGCTCTTTCTCTGCCGCTCAACCCCGACCCGCCCGTTGGAGAGATTGTGCGTTTCTACCATCCCTCCCATGAATTGGGCGGCTGACATTTTTAACCAGATAATCCAGGGAGAGCAGCACCCACCAACGATGAGATTACCGGCTGGCGGGACTGTTCGTGCACTCACTTTTTGCTTCCAACCTCTATCGACGACTAATCTACCACATCCAGACTGCATATCTGCCGACGGTTACCGAACGATAGACCCCGTTCAGCCGAACTGTATGACCTTGGCTGTATTCTGTTCTCCGCATTGGCTGATCCGAGTGTCAGATATTTCTCCAGGGTACCGCTCCGTTCAGCAGCAGCTCGGGCAGTACGCGCGCCTCATCTCGTCCGACAGCTCTGCGTCCCCGTCGGCTGCCTCGCTTTCGATCCTTAGCCCCGCCGAGTATCAGCAACCGATGGTCCTCGATGCACTTCTCCTCGCGGTCCGTCAGTCAAAAGGATACGGCCTCGAAAACTTGGCTGAGCATGTCGCCGACACCGGTTTGCGCGGGAAAGTTGAGCAAGCTACGAGAGAAAGTTGGACGAAATCTGGCCTTCGCATTTCACCGTTTCGTCTTCAACAAGGGCTGGTCGGACGTAGTTGATCCATTGAGAGGGTGAAGTCTGTCATTACTAGTACTGGGTTTTATTTGTATGCATTATCACACGGTGATTGGATTGATCCATAGGTTCGGCTTGCAAAATGCTCGCGTGCGCGGGAACGAAGGGTTATATCAGATGTATTTTTCAGAAAAGAGACGTACCGCACTCTCTTTGGAAGCTGGAAGTCAAGTAATTTCTCGAATATTCGGTTTCTGTTGAAGCGCGGAGCACGAGCGGCGTTAAGTTCCATGAAAATACCGCTGAGAGTGTAAATGGCTCCCCAACTCTGTTTTGCGACAACTATTTCCTCGCTTGAATTGTGTCTTCGCCTTCTTGCCAGATCGCACGCCGGGCGTGCGCTGTCGCGCAGAACATAAGAGCTCCTCGGCACCGGAAGTTTTCCGATGTAAGGCGGAGACCATGGAAGTTGGGTGGATAGTGTCGAGTGTAAACGACGAGCGCGTGAGTACATGAAAGCTCTTGAGATGATCTGGACGAGATCCAGTAGCGAACGCGCGCCTACTACTCTCCATCCGTGCTTCTTTCACAGCGCGAAGGAGTTTGCATGGTACGAAGCACGTCGTGATGAGACGATTCAGCTGCAAGCATTGCAACAGTGGTCAAAGACGTCTCGAAATGGTTTGAAAGAGGAGTGACTCATGCTGGGGTGTATTTGGTCGGAACTCGGCCAGGGATGCCGACGCTCTGAGTCTTAAGTACCATGGCTCCCGATTCAGTTTTCGAACCAATGTGTTGACATTACAAACTACGCTAGTATTTAATGTATACTATCCTCGCTAAACCCCAATATCGTAAAATTTTAACAATCCATTAGTCGAGGTCGTTGAAGCTGATCTCGCGCGCGAAGAGGGACTTGACCTCCTCGATCGCAGCCTCGGCGCCCTGGGTTGCGGCGAGGCCAGCAACGAGGCCGGCGATGCCCTTGCCGAGCGACCCGAGGGCAGGGAGGGCGCGCTTGCCGTTGTTCATGTCGTTGACGTACTCGAGGAGGGCGTTAACCTCTTCGTCGCTGAGGTCTGCGAGAGCGCGCTTGCTGTTCATCTCGTTGACGTACTCGAGGAGGGTGTTGACCTCTTCGTCGCTGAGGTCTTCGAGAGCGCGCTTGCTGTGATAGGGATTAGACCCGAAGTCAAGTGCAATTCAGAAAGACGCTTACTTGAAGAGCTTGTCGAGGATCGCACCGATCCCGAGCCCACCGAGGGCAGAGCCGATTCCGCCCGTAAGGCCTTCGCCGATGACCTGGGCGATGCCCTTCTCAGCGGCACCGACAACCGCGACGGGAACAGCGGCGCGGCGCTGACCGGCGACAGTGTTGACACCCTCTACAGCAACGCCGCTGGCAACACCGCCAATGACAGCCTTCTTGAGAACGCTCTCGATGGTCTCTTCGCCAGCACCAATGAGCTTGCTAAGGAGAGCTCCGAGACCTGCGCGAGCGTCAAGGTCACGGCTGGAATTCAGACGTCAGATGGACATCGACGAGAGAGTAGGAAAAACTTACGCGGCAGGAGCAGTGTCGTCGCCACCAAGGAGAGAGAGAAGGCCAGAGATGGCACCACCGCTGAGGATACCAGAGCCGAGGGATTTAAGGAGGCCCTTGATGGCTCCAGCGGGGAGGGCACGAGCGTCGACTTCGGTGCTCGGGGCCGGGACGGGCGCAGAGAACGCAGGGGACGAAACAGCGAGAACGGCAAGGGAAACGATGATGGACTTGGAGTACATGGTGGATGTCAAAAAAAGTCGAGGGTTTTGAAAGAAGATAAATGGGCGTAGGTGGCGAAAAGGCAAAGTCAAAGGATTGAGGAACGAAAATGGAAAAGACTAGAAAAGAGGTCCTCGTCAGTGAATGGTTAGAAAGATAGGCAAGTCCACTTACTACACAGTATCTGAGGGAGACCCGAAAAAAAAAATTGGCTGAGGAAAGCGGATCTTCGTCTCTGGCTTTATACGCAAAAGCAATCAATTGCCAAGACCCGGCCAAGCACTCTAAGAAATGTGGATGCATGCGAGTAGGATTGACATCTCGTTTCAGGCCCTGCCAAGGCGTAGTTTTCGTAGTTTTCGCTTAGGACTGTTTAGGGTTCAAAGTTTCGACGAAGAGTGTGAACTTGCGTTGGAACACTGGGGTTTGCGCTACAAAGACCCAATTTCTCAAACCAGAAGACATGGGGATGCAGTAAAGCCAGCTGCGATGAGCCTTACGAAGGACTTATTGCACCAGACTGGCTCCAGGTGCAAGTTGTGTTGGCAAGACGATCATTGACATTTTTAAATTTTTTGAATTTGTCAGATTTTCGGAACCCGGAAGACTGTCTATCAAAGATCTGACCCCCTTGGAGAGTGCCTCAGGACTTGCGAAGATGCACATGGATAAGACTGATGGTCGCCTTCAAATAGGGGCAATTGGTGCGATGATGCGGAGGCCAGTGGTTTCACAGATCTTGGCATCCGGGTTGCATCGCTTGGACTGGCCAGAACATGCTCTAGACTGGTAGATAATACTGATTGTCGCCTTCAAATAGTGCAATGACCCGGGACCCGCGCGCAGTGGTTTCACAAATCTTGGGCCTTGGCATCCGAGTTGATGCCTCGCACAAGATGCAGTCTAGGATTTGGGAGGAAAAAAACAAGGGATCTACAGGTGCCGACGTGCAACCTCAACGAGAAAAAGGTAAAAACTCGAAGGAGTAAGCAAGAGCCTGCAAGACCTGCAAGAGCCAGTGATTAGTCTTGTACATAGATGCTCGTGCTTGGCTGCAGCTACGTCAACTCCGATCATCTCCATTCGGACGTACCTCTACTTGCCAATTCTCCGCCGCCAATACGCAAATGAAGCAGTCTGGATGACTCTCCGAGTCAACTTAGTGCATCCACCTCGATTTTTGCGCTGTAGGCAAGTGATTACCGTTCCCGCCACGAGCGTACGAGTCCTTGCTTGTGTGTGGTGTCGCGTCCGCTCGACTCCGCGGTGGACTCGAGGCGACACGTCGGGACGTGGACACGTCGTTCCCACTGCATCCTACTGTGTACGCCACGAGCGTGCGTCGCTGACAAGCCCTGTCCTAGATGCGGCAACGGCCTGCTCACGCACTTCCATCCTGCTGTCCTGCGGATACGCCGGCCTCGGGATCGACCTGCGCGCACATGGTGGAATACATATCTCGCAGACGCTCGCCGGTCTTCACGGCACCGGGGCAGTTCGTCATCGCGAACCACGCGGATGAGCTGACGCCGTGGAGGCGCTAAAGCTCGGGGTGGACAACGCGAACACGTCTGGGTACGCGCAGCACTGCATTTGGTTTGCGCGCATACGGGTGGTAAGGCGGTAAGGAGCATTAGCATTATTGCATTCAGCAGTCACTACAATCACGAGCTTGATTTACTCAAGTTGCCGTGAGGGCTCTGCTCCTGAAGGCATACCTGTTCCGAGGCAGACCAGAGCAGTCTGAGTATGGAGATCTAGAATGTCGAACGATTAGTTGGCAATACAATGCGCGTCGTCCTTCATCTCCAGAGCAGGTTAGTTGGATTCCACCGCAAGCAATACATATGATGTACATCGACTCGAAAAAAAAAACAGCTTCGTTCACCGGTTGGACAACTGCGCGCATACATTTGAAATGATCCTCCGAAGACCCTCCGTCACTTCCTTGGTGCTCAACTTCTCCCCTATGGGCGGACAGTGGATAAACAAAACGGGCGTCTCCCGCCCTGCGCGTTGAGATTCAGCGAGCGAGCAGTAATAAATAAAATCACAGAGGTATCGTCCCGGATCGTTCGACGTCTCCAGTGACTATTCGATGCTTTCTTAATCACTGGTGAGGGAACGTAAAGCGCGACTGACCAGTGGATCCGGGCCGCTCGTCAGGTCATTCACGAGAGCATCGACATCGATCGAGGTGAACAGCTCGTCGGCAAACTCGTCCCCGTAGTTCGGGCTCCCAAAGCCGCGCAGGTTGGGTTTGCCGATAATAATCGGTGGGCTCTGCCGCTCATGGTCTGGCAGCTGGTAGCCCGTCTTGTGAGCAAGGCGCTCGGCACGCAGGGGTCCTGGGCCCGCTACCCCCACGTGTACAATCAAGTCAAAGCCCTCCTCGGGAGGCGGGCGGGAAGTCGGAGGAGTATAGAGCGGCGGGAGGACCGGGGGCTGGGCGTGCAAGTCAGGGAGAGTTTCAAGCACGGCAGAGTACACAGTGGGAATGTTTAGCGCGGTGAGATGAATTGAGTCGGGTTTTGCGCCTTTGGGCGGTTTCCCGCGGGTCGGCATGGTGGTGATGATTGTATCATGCAGGGGCTTGACCGCCAACCAGGATGGGTTTTCCTTGTAGGTCCTAAAAGGGCTGAGGAGGGTCGCAACGATATTAAGGCGCGAGGAGGGATGTAGTAGCGAGCGGCCCACCCAAACCCAGACACTAATACCCGGTGTTTTACATAGACATCTTGCATAATTCCCAGATACAATGGTTCAGAGAGCTTGTGTTTGCTGGAGTGAGAGCAAGACGATAAAGCAGCGCACAAGCAGCGTCACAATTTCGGGACCCGGGTCTCGGCTTGCCCGCTTGTCATAAGGACGATAGCCGGTTCTTTTTTCTGAAATAACGGGCCGTGTTGGATATACTCATATCGAGTCTTTTTCGTTTGTGCGACAAACGCCATGGAGGTTTAAGATGGAATAGGCGCTTGGCAACAACCTTTAAATAAATAATCTCCAATCACATAGCCTCGAAACAAATAATCGGATAAACACAACGAAACGCTCCCAAAAATATCCTCTAAGCAGCTGTATGGCTTGGGTTTCTCGCCAGTGTCACACCCACACGGTGTGCCTGGATTGAGCTGAAGCGCTGCAGCTCCTCGGGCTTCATCGAGATCTTCTGTCCAAAGCCCACTTTGCGTGCTGTGCGTCTGATGAAGCTCACCCGATTCGAATAAAGACTCTCATGGAGCGACGTGTGCGACCGAGTGCGGGCGATGGATGCGTCGGCGAGAGGCACCGCGGCTTGTTGCGCAAGGCGTCGTTCGCGGAGGGACTTTATCACCGTCGCCTTCATGGCAAACTTGATCCAGTCAAGGGGAATGAACCACACAATATTCTGCGCGGGCCGTCAATCTTCCGTTCTCACATCATGGAAGAAAAAGGAACCACGGACCCAGACCCATACGATTCCTATCCAGCCACCGCTAATGCTGTGGATCTTGGTGAAGCCCCAGTTGGCGTAGGCGGCAATTATGCTTGAGATGAGCTGAGCGACACAGAAGGCTCCGAGCAGCGCTGTAGACGGGCGCTCCATGAAGAAAAAGCCGTGCGACCGTGTGACGAAGATAAGCGCTTGTGAAATTATTGCGACTTGAAGGTATACGAGCATGTGTAGAGAGTAGTCATTGTGCTGTACCGGGAATGTGTTGAGCGCCACGCCGAAATTGTCTTGGAAAAAGGTCGTCTCCAGTATAACAATCACGAAGCTGACCCTGGCAAAAATGGTCATGCAAATGATAGCAACAGAGGAAAGCCAGCGCACGTCGACATTGTGAGGTACAGCCCATATGCGACCGCATAGCTGAAAATCTCTGCCAAGTCCCAGCTATCCGGTGTGTCGCTCGGCAGTACGCGATCTACACTGAGCGTCATGATTGTCCCATCGTTTAGCAGGGCGATAATCAGGATCATGAACGGTGGAAAGTCGAACTTGTATGCAAACGCGAGGATGGCAAAGCACACCACAATCCGGATCGTCACCGCGCACGCATAGATCGCATAGTTGCGCATGCGCTGAAAGATCACCCGCGAGCCCCGAATCGCGTGCACGATCGTCGAGAGACCTGGTTCGGTGAGCACGATGTCGGCAGCACCACGGGCAGCGTCGGTTGCACCCTCGACTGCGATGCCAACGTTGGCGCGGGAGAGGGCGGGGGCGTCATTTGCGCCGTCACCTGTGAATTGGTGAGTGTTGATAGTCGGAAGGAAGAGACACCATACCAGTCATAGCACACAGATGCCCCAGTCCCTGCAGGCGCTTGACAATTTCGTACTTGTGCTCCGGGAAGACACTAGGGGGAGGGTAAGCGGAGGCAGTAGAACGACGGATCAAAAGCTACCCAGCGAAACCATCCGCATCCATGATCATCTCGTCCAAATTTGCGTACGGTGAGTCGGGCGCAGGTCCGTCCTTGAGAGCCTTCGCCGGGTACATGTGGTCCCCGAGACCTAGCCGTCTACCAGTCTCCTTCGCGATCGCCAGCTGCAAGCGGGGGGTATCAGCAAATAGATGTCGACGACTCACACAAGAACTACTCACCTGATCCCCAGTAATCATCTTGACCTTGACGCCCAGCGCGAGTGCGTCTGCAATGGTTTGCTTCGTGTCCTCTCTAGGCGGGTCGAATATCGCGAGAAGCCCAATCAGCTCAAACCCGTTGCCCTCAGCCATGGGGTCGTCCCCGTCAAGCTCCTCATACGCGACCGCGAGCGCGCGCAGCCCACGCTTCGCGTACTCCTTCACGCCAGCCTCAAGTCGGTCCTCTAGGTCCTCCGTACGGTTCCGCGAGCAGAGTTCGATGATCTTGGATGTCATGCCCTTCGTCACGCGCTTCAGCCGCCCCGTCGCCTCCTCGCGGTAAGTGATCTCCGTACGCTTGTCGTGCGGGTTGAATGGCCGGAAGTCGAGCAGGGTGATGCCCGCGCGCGCCCTGCTCGCGTCGCCTAGCGCATGCAGAATGCTCGCGTCGATTGCGTCCTGGTTCTCCGTCCGCGAGGCGTACGCCGCAAGGAGGATTACGTCGTCCGCATTGAACTCGGGCGTGTAGGTGAGAATCGTCTGCAGATCGACGGTGAGCTTATTCGTCGTGAGCGTTCCCGTCTTGTCGGAGCACAGGATCGTCACACCCGCGAGCTCCTCGATGGCTGTGATGCGCGTTACGATCGCCTTGTGCTTCGCAAGCTGCTGCGCGCCGACCGCGAGCGTCACGCTCAACACCGTCGGCATCGCGATCGGGATGCCGCCGATGAGGAGCACGAGGATGTTGTCCAGCCCGCGCCGGTAGTCGTAGTGGAACCCCGCGTACAGAACGAGGATTTCCGCGAGCACGAAAATGCCAATAACGACGAGGCAGAAGGACCCGATCTGGGCGAGGATTTTCTGCAGATGTCCGGTTGAGTCGTCCTCTAATCCAACGAGCGATGTCGCATGCCCGAAGAACGTATTGGCGCCGGTGGAAATCACGACGCCTTCCGCCTCTCCTTGCTTGCAGGTGGAGCCGCTGAAAAAAAAAGGTTCAGCTGATAACCAACGTATATCTCTAACGAAGCACACACGAATAGCACTGGTCGCCAGCCTTCTTGGACAGGGGGAGGGACTCGCCCGTCAGCGCCGCCTGGTCGATGGACAAGTTGATGGCGAGCGTGAGGCGGCAATCCGCCGGGACTATATCGCCAATCTTGAACGAGATCATGTCCCCCGGAACAAGCCCAGCAGAGTCGATCTCTGACCAGGTGCTGGAGCGCCTGACCTTGGCTTTGGGAGCCAGAGAGTCCATAAGGGCCTTGACAGCATTTCCGGCACCACGCTCCTCGTAGAAGCCAATGGCGGAGTTGACAATGAGGAGGAAGGTGATGCCGAGAAAATCCTCCCAGTCGGGCGCGCGGCCTTCACCGTTGGAAAAGGCGATGGCTACCAAGGCGGCGGCCTCCATGACCCAGGAGAGAGGATTCCACATGAACGAAAGGAACTGGGGTATGGAAATTAATCAAGTTATCCGCGAGGAAACTTCAAGTTACCTGGAGGAAGGGATTCTGGTCCTCTTGCTCGAGCTTGTTGGGACCAAAGAGACCTAGGCGGCGGTCCACCTCTTCTGGGGGCAGACCATACTCGTCGCATTGAAGCAGCTTGAAGACGTTGTCGATAACGAGGGTCTGGAGGTCGACCTTTTCTTTGTCGTACAGATCTTCGGCCCTGAGCTCAATGGTGCTCATATCGACATTGACATGAGTCGCCGTTTCCTGGTCATGAGCGAATTCTGCGTACTCCCTTTGTCTGCGTTGAGGGTTGCCTGCGGTAAGTTCTTCATCCTCAAGAGTCGGAGTAACGTCGCCGGAAACTTTTTCGGGATTGTTCGACATGTTGAGACACAACGAATGGTGTATCTCGGCGGGTTCCTTTTATTCGCCATGCGCAAAATTCGCCGTGAATCATCTGGCATTTGCACAGCGTCAATTCTGCGTCGTTTTCGCCGCGTAGAAAAAAAAACATACCCGTCTTTGAAACCTTCCAATAAAAAAGTTTGATTTTTTAGTTCAAGTCTCGGACACGCCTCAGTCTTCGGTGGCAGCCGACCCTTCACTTTATTTCCCAGGTTGAACGAGGCAGGACCCACAAAGCAGCGAGACCCGCGCGGTGAATCAAAGATAGTACGGTGAGGGGTATTGCCATTGGCTATTTGAGTTAAGACGCTAGGTATATCATAGCCATTTGGCAATGTCCTTCACGACATAAGCTGTTAAATCGGATTTACGGCCGAACGAAAGAAGAAAATCACCTTGGCCTCGCGCAAAGCCGGTGGACTCACGCGAAGGCGAACAGTCTGTGAAGGTATATTTGGAATGATGGGAAAGAGGAAGAGTTGTTTTGATGGCCAACACGCTCCAACACGTTCTCGCCGCTTCTCCTGGCCTCGACGCCTGTTTTCAAGTGCGGCACCTACCTCTCAATCTGGTATCTCTCCCTTCGTTTGGTATCGGCAATGAACGAATCCATCGGAACACCGCGGCGGTACTCCACGGGAGTTTTGGTGACTCCAAAACGAAGGCTGATTCAGACTCTTATCTTCGGTAGATGGAGGTATTCCATTTCTGACTTGGATTAGTATGTATACGTTATGCTCAGCGTTCCAGGGTCGACATTCGGCCGACAGGCTCATGATACAGGCGAGACCATGTGTTCGTACCGAACCCCCGATGATCGACTATAAAGTAATCCAATCCTCTTAGAAATGCTGCGCATTCCCTCCACAAGTTCAGCATGGAATTCGAACCCCGCCCACGTATCCAACTTCAAGTTTCCACCAGTAGTACGGCTCCCCTGGTTCGAGCGTTGAAGCGGTCGAGGATTCCGACATATGTATGGCCCACGCTTTTCACGGCACTCGGAGGGTTCTTGTGGGGCTTTGATACTGGAAGGTGGGCCTTTCTTCAGTGTCACTCGATTTTCCCTCATCCCCAGCAGTATCGGGCCAATCATTGTGATGTCTCAATTCGAGGACCAATTCGGGTCGATTTCCGCTACCGTCCAAGGGCTGCTCGTCTCGTCTATCATCGCAACAGCTGCTTTGTCCTCTGTAGGCTCTGGTGCTTTGTCGGATCGCATCTCCCGCACCTACACCATCTCCCTCGGAGCTTTCGTCTTCTCTGTCGGTTGTGCCATCGCGTGCTCCGCAAAGGCATTACCGCAACTCTTCATCGGGCGGTGTATCACGGGCTTTGGCGAAGGCTTGTTCATATCCAGCATAACTGTGTATGTCATGGAAATATCCCCCGCGTCGCAGCGGGGCCGTGCCATGACAACTGTTCAGCTCTTCAATACGGTCGGCGTCGCTGCAGGTGAGAGTGCAATGTAGATACAGTACTCGGTTTCTCATCATTTTGGTTCAAGGATACTTTACCTGTTTTGGAACGGTCAAATCCGCAGACAGCTTTTCATGGCGGCTTCCCTTGGGTCTTCAGGCAGTCGTGGCTATTGTACTTGCTATCGGGACTCCCTTCTTCCCGCACTCGCCCCATTGGTTGTTGAGTGTTGGTCGTCCCAGTGACGCCGAGGCCGCCACGATGAGGCTGGGACTCCAACTGAGCGAGATTCGGAAAGAGGACGAGGCCTCTGTCGCCAGGCCTACCAGGGACGTCGCCAAGCAAACCTTCAAACAGCAGGCGAAGGAGCTCTGGGCAAAAGATGTCCGTTTCCGGACTTTCTTCGGTCTGTTTCTCATGGGAATGCAGCAGGTTTGTCTTCTCGCCTCATTTGCTATTCAATCCTGACGAAAGAGCAGGCCTGTGGAATCGATGCGGTCCTATACGTGAGCTAATAGTGTCTCGTAGTCGACCTCACCTGACTCAGTGACTGTTACTGTTTTGCGTTTAGTATGCACCCGTGCTCTTCCAGCAAGCAGGCCTTTCCACGACCTCGGCGTCCTTCCTCGCGTCGGGAGTGTCGGGGATTGTAATGGTAGTTTTAACCGCAGGATCTCAGATTTTCCAGGACAAATGTATGGTGCCTTAACGCGCACCCTGCATTTACTTTGCTGACCGCCGTCCACAGGGGCGCGCCGCACCCAAATGATCGGCGGGGGCTCCGTCATCGCCGGATGCATGCTCACAATGGGCAGCTTGTACGCGTCCGACGCAGCACAAACGCAGGCGGGCAAGCGCACGCTGATCGCGCTCATCTACATCTTTATCGCCGCCTTCATTTCCAGCTGGGCGGTGGTGATCCGCGTCATCGCAAGCGAGATCCAGCCCAAGCGCACGCGCGCACCCGCCACGAGCCTGGCACAGTGCTTCAGCTGGGTGCGCCACATCCCATCGGATGATCCCTGCAGCCGTTGACGATGATTTCAGGCAATCAACTGGGTTATCGCTTTTTCGACGCCCTTGTTTCTGAAGCGCTCGAGCTCGGGGCCGTATTTCATGTTCGGTGCATGCGCACTGTTGACGGTCGTGGTCTGCCTCGTGTTCCAGCCCGAGACGAAAGGGCTCAGCCTCGACGTACTGGATCAAGGGTTTCAGGAGACGAAGCTGCAGTCGGCGGTGAAGAGGTACTTCGGGTCAAAATCTGGTCAGTCGACGAGCATCGAGCTGGTGAGCGCGGTAAACCTGTAGTTTCAGTTGATCTGGCAAGTGATATGGAAGCGCCGTTTGTGCAAGACTCGAAGGTAGACATTAGTAGGTAACCAACGAACCAGCGAACCAGCGCTAGCGACCACACTGTACTTAGTTCTTGAAAATGTATATTGACTTCTGAAATTGCTGTGTGGGCGGGCCGCAGCGGCTAGACTTGATTATAGCTATTTACTGATGATCTGCTTTCAACCACCATCTTCTCCGTGGTCAACCACCTTCTGTGTTTGCGACCTCGGGCTCCGATTTCTCCCAGTCCAGATCACTCCACTCATTCTTTCGACCGTGGCTGCGAGACCTTTGAATTAACTCTGAGACTCTGCGTTGACGGTCACCCGGGAGGACCGTTGGCGTCACCACCGACAAGAAAGTTTCTCCCAATAGAGTAAGGGGCTGAGGGCCCTGAGTCTCGTTTGGAACAGTGGCATAGAGGCATTCCGAACAGGCGTGGATCGCTCAGGTACGCGAGTTACCGGCTAGGTATTTCCCAACTTGAATGGCAAGTACCTGCCACCATAAGTATACTGGAAATTGCGTGCAGTCCGTCGCTTCTAAGGGACGGTGATGCTATGTACCTATTGTTGCGATAGCAGGTTCAACATCAGCTCCGATTCAACAGGTATCCCACTTCAATTCTGCAATATTCTTCTACTTGGTGGCCTTCATGCCATAAATAGTATCGTCTCCTTCGCAAATTTAGAAAGAAGGCCCGGGGATCACGCTAATACTCCCTCTTTTAGAACCTACAATGTGCCATGGAACTATTATTATTATAAGAACAGCGTAATGGGCGACAAAGACTGCTCGCATGTTCAGTGCTAACAGTGGCAGGGAATCTGACATTCACTCTACGATCCGCGTGGCTGGCAATGGCATGACAAGACGTCCGCGTGAGTGTTCGACGGTTGAAACGTTGAACTTTGTTTACATTCAAATTTCAGAATCCGCCACGGCGACTCGTATCAACCCACGGACTACATATCACCACTATCTCCTTGACCATCTCCATGGGGTTCCTCGGTTTTGCGATGTAAGAACTCGAAGGCGTAAAAGTAAAGGTGTATTTGGGTCACAGGACAACGGTTTTTCCACGATTCAGTGACAGTTGGTCCAATTTCCCCCAAATGGGATTCCCCGATCTGCTTGGGCTTCTCAATCTTAAATCTCCTGAGTGCGTATCTATTTTAATTCTCTGCAGAGTTCTAATTTGTGCTCGGATGCAATGATGACTTGGAAAATTATATACTTTCGTACTCCTCTGCTGTGAATGCGCAGGCTGCATGTCGTGCCAATATTAGACCTTTCGCCGATGCCGACAAATCAACCATTCGTGCTAAAATTGCATCCGTCCACTGTCCGGAGGAATTCAACGATCAGCGCTAATCAACGACACCCAAACGACGCCGGCCCGAAATCAACTTGAAATAGGACTGGATCATCTCTACATCACTGACCCCCCCAGTTCGTGCCTGCCCAGATTACTTATGGCCTCATTTGTTCCACTTCACCTCTTATCTCCCTAAACTCGGTTTTCATATCTCTTTGTCCTCCCCGTTCCTTGATATGGAAAAACCGTACTTGTTCTCGACCGCTCCGGCTCACTCCAAGTCATCCTCATATTTGCCCGTCGAGAGTGGACAATGGTCTTCGTATTTCCCTGTGGAAGCGGAGGAACCGCGAAGACGTTCATTCCTATCAGCCGTCTTTACTCACAATCGCAGCCGGTCTGCGGACGCGAGAAATGGCCCACCTCCATCATACGAGAGTTTATTGGCGCCAGCGGCGCCCAAACGGAGTAAATCGAGCAAGTATCGATCTTCGAGTTGTAAGCATCCATTCTTTTCGGCGACAGCTTGAATGAACTGCTCTCGAAGGGCTCAAGAAGCCCATGCGCAAGGAAACCTTCGAGAATGCATTGGAAATACTGAGGAAGTATGATACAATTATTCTCGTCGACGACTCGGGATCTATGACCCTTCCTGGCTCCAAGAAAGGCGTAACACGTTGGTACGAGGTAAATACGGAATAATACGTCTGCAGAATGACTCTCATTCGTTTTGTAGGCTGGAGAGGCATTGGAAGCATTGGCAGAAACGGCACAGCAGTATGACACCGACGGAATCGATATTTATTTCTTGAATAACAAGAAGGAGACACTCAATATCAAGGTTGGCCATCCACACTACCAAAATCCTAGGTTAATGGGCTGCTGTAGTCTTCCTCCGAGGTACGGGCTCTGTTCGACAAAGTAAAGCCTTCGGGCTCGACGCCTACTGGAGAACGGCTGGATCAAGTTTTGAAGCCACACATCGTCAGGCTCGAACATGCGCGGATCGACCCAGACGGCACACCGAAGGACAAGGTCACGGAGGAAGAAATAAAAAGAGTTAATTTCATCGTCATCACCGATGGTGAAGCCAGTAAGTTGGAATCCTTTGAGCGGGCGCTTAATATTTCTTTGACCTCTTCTGCCGCAGCCGATAACCCTAAATACGCGATCATCGATGCTGCGAGTCGGCTTAAGGCGATGTCGAATCTCTGCATGATACAGGCATGCCGTACTCCTTTCGATTGAGAAAGATTAACTGAAGGATCATTTACAGCTCGGCATCCAGTTTGTCCAGATAGGAAACGACTCGAGAGCGACCAAGGCTCTCAAGGAACTCGATGATGATCTCCATAAAACAGGGAATATTCGGGTAGGTTTATTCTCATGGGTACATCGTGTATCGTTTTGGTCTGAGAGCTTGTTCTAGGATATTGTGGATACGACGCCGTACTCGAAATTAAATCCCATCACCGCAGACGGACTGATTAAAGTTCTTCTGGGAGGCATTAACCGACGAATTGACGAACAGACTAAGTAGTTTCTTAACAGGATAGCTTACCACCATACCCAGAACTCTTTATGTACTCCTTTGCAATTTTGTCGTCAGGTAAAGCGCAATAAATGTGCTGTTCAATTTCCAACGCGGCCGGTTATGGCCGCAACGAACTACGCCTATTCATAACTAAACCTTGTACTCGCAGATCTTCACCGTCCATGGCCCTTGTCACCTCGTGGTATTCGGGACACTTTGTCAGTTCAATTTACTTACGACAGTCCGATCATCGCGAGATCCACGTTACCCAGGTATAGTCTTCCTTGGTTTCCTATTCCACGCAAAATTGGCCGTCCCATGCGTCTTCCCTTACGCGTGGATGCCATTCACCCTTCCTTGTCACAATCCGGAACCCAATAGAATACCTTCTAATGAAGACCCAAGACTTGTGGCAAGACGTTAAACTTATCAGACTGCGCCAGTCAGCAGGATGATAAAGACTCCGGTGTGTATCTCAGTGTCGGATCGGGGTAATACATCCTTTGGCCCGGTTCCGTCTTTCACGGTCTGCTGCCGCATTAAAATTTAAACGGATTGTTGGCGAGATAAGAAATCTGTGGTCGCCTGCGAAGGCGATTAGCCATTCATTGGCGGCAAATGTCCAGGGTTACGCTTCTGCTTGCCCGAGTGCAGCGAATGCGTGATGGTTCCCTCGCGAGGACACTTGATCTAGGGATAAGAGTTTATAAAATTATTCACCAGATTGAGGTATTTGATTCTCGTATATTGAGAGCTACGTTTAAAGTCGTAGATTCACAAGGAACTCACACGGAAAACCCAGGGCGCACGGTCAATTAATTAGGTTGGACGGCTTTTGCATAATTTCAAGTACCTTCACCGCCAATTGGACTTCAACAAAATAACAAAACAACCAGAGATCTGAACACCGAATACTAGGAATTTGTAAGATACATATAGTGGCTCCCTGAACTCAATCCTTTCCTCAACTGTTGGCTTGAGAACCCAGGAAGGCCGGAGAGGTGAGTTTCCATGACCGGACATCCAGCCGATGTACGGGTCCGTGCCGGTACGTGGTATGCAGCAGTTGGCGCACTTGTTTTACACGGGTCCATCGACAAGAACATCACCGATTTGGCATTTCCCGTCTCCCCGTCCTGGGCACGAGGACGATGTATGTATACAGTTGATAGCTTCTGTGAACCTGGGTGGCGACGAGCACCGGCGGATGTCACCATAACATTGAGTGCGGGAAAGAGTTAAAAACAAAGCGGTAATGACCTGCTACTGGCAGCTGGCTGATAGTAGTTGAACTCCAGATCCCGTGAGACACTAGATCAAAGCCCTAAGCCGCAAGTGAAGGCCCGAGTAAGCCGAGTTCACTTCAATAGTCGGCCTGACAGCAGCCAAGAATGCTGGTGGAGCAGTTGAATCATGTCAACTCCATCGATCCAGAACTTGACTCCTGTGGCGCGTGGGACCCAGTTGCTCTACTTAGCTGGGGGGGTCTCAGTCCGATGGAAGACAGCTTGATTTGACTTACCGGGCGAAAACCCTGATATAAGTAAAGCACGTCGTCCCGCGATGCCAACTTGATGGTTCACATGAAAGGAAAAAAGGTTGGTTGCGACCAAGTTGTGACTGTTTTGGCGAAGCATACTGTACTATTTTGACCGTAGGTTCAGGTGATGGGTGACGGAGGGAAACCTATTTGGTACCGGTGACGGTGACGGCGAACTTTTGTGGCCCAGATAGGCGTAAAAATGCAAAAAATTCCCCCTCCGGCATTTGCCGGATTACCACTTATGGCAATTTTGATGTGATTGCCGAAGAATGAACATCTAACCCAGTGAACATGTAAGGTTACGGGTGACATAGTGTGAACCTACGGTCGAAATAAGCCAAAAATAAAAATGAAATACTGGCCGTTGCATAAGAAGTTTGACCGTTGAGTTGGCCGCAAACTGATTGTGGTGAGAGTAAAAACTCCAGCCAGGACTTTGATGGTGGATGTGATGTCGCCAGCGGCGCAAGTATTGTTGGTGATTTAGCCGAAGCGATTAGCTTGGCACTTGCGCTGTTAGGCGACTGGGTAAAAACTTGTAAGGAGCTGGGGACTAGCTACTACAGTTATATACAGAGTTAAAACCCAGATCCGAAAAAAATCTCACTTCCCCCGTGTTTGCTTATGGCATTAGAGATTCTGGCATTTGAAAGTGTTTGGATGTGACACCCTTACCTTGGAGTGTATGTACAAATATTTTCGGATTTTTCCGGTGCGTCGTTGTGCAACGTGAGGTCAGTACTTCCGCGTGCCATTTTGGCTGTGGGACCCAGATGCGAAAAATTAGGTGACGTATGATGGCAATTGCATCCCCACCCCCATCTGTGGCCCTGGAGAGATAGAAGCATTGCTAATGCTCCCTCATGTACAATTTTGGGTCTGGCAAAGGTGGTAGACGCTCATAACAATAATTATTTGCTCACGACTTGTGGCACAGCCACAAATTTCCGTTTTTGGCATGTTTTCATTTTTTTGTGCTAGCCAGCGAATGGAGTGGGGCTTTTTGAGTAGATAGGATTGTTAATAGTTCTTGTAAGGTTACTCCAAAAAGATTTCGGGTTAATTCTGTCAAAACTGGGCTTGTAATTCACCATTTTTCGGATCCAGGTCTTTTTCGGATCCGGGTTTCAACTCTGTACCTATTACTATTTTATCTAGAATACTCTATTACTTACAGCTGTTTGCGATGAGGATGACACTCATCAAAATTTTGTAAATAAGATCAAATTTGATCTCGCACTTTGCAAGCGACGCTCCCGCTGCCAATACGCCGGAGTATCAGGTCTGATCGCGGATGATTGAAGGATGGCGGATTGTTGGCGGAATGTTGGCGGAAACCTCGCGCACGGCGATCTGCGGGGGGACGTGCGCGTCCCCCCTCCACGTCCCCCGTTAACGGCCTTATAATTTTAAGCAATATTTATATATATTTATTTACTTATCTAGTGAGTGCGTACATGTCCGTGCATGCATATCGGTGCGCGCATACCCGGGCAACACCGCCATCCCAAGGGGTGACCAATTTCGGTCCAGCGACCGATTAGGACCGAGCGACCGATCTGAGACCGAAAGCGACCGATTTGAGAGCACGTGACGTTGGCCGTGTTTGCCCAGGAGCACGGTGCCAAGCACAAGCATCTACTGACTTTGACGCGACACAGGACTGACGCGACTCAAAGCCCAGCTCAAGCCCCAAGATACCCATTAAATCTCTGAATGACAGGATACTATCCAAATGAACCCAGATTACGCAAGTACTGCTCCAAAAAAAGCCCGGGTCTGGAGGACCGGTGATGCGCAAGAACTCACGCATCCGGTCCGCGAAGAGCTCAAATCGCGAGCTGTGCCTCGTTTGCTCATCTTCAAGGACCTGCAATGCGATACATTGCAATGTGTCTGCCTTCTCGCACACGCATACTACGAGTATCAACTCGATCTGTCCAGTTGTCGCCCTCTATCCCATCTCGCGGCCAGAGCCGCATGTGTTCTGCGCTACACGAATCCGTGTTTTGCATTACGTGTGCGGCTGGGTCTCAAGTTTAATCCTACTGGTCATTTCCTTGTGTGTGCTGCAGGTTTTATTTTGGGAACAAGCTTGGAACAAGCTCATTTAATTAACCGCTTACCTTGCCGCTGACCACAACTGTGTGCGTCTTTCTACCCAAGCCTACCCAAGCCCCAACATTTCTTTTCCGCAGCTTTTCATAATATGCAGAGTAGATTTTGCCAAAAAAGTAAGTGCTCGGAAATGTCGGAATGCCTAGTGCTCACGTATTTTACCGATCCTTGATGATGGCAGACTCTTCAACATGTCTCGCTACTAAATAGGGAACCTTCCCTTTTTTGTGAGTATTGTGTGAGTCGTTGCCGAAAAATAGTTTGGAGGCTCAGAAATAACCTCTGTTTGATTCGCACAGAAATCCACTCATCATCCGGCATCAGTACTTACAGTGCGCACTGTTACGCGATATGTGATTCCACAGAAGAGTGTCGGAAGTCTTGCCCATCAGCTGGTTGGTGAACTGATGCCCAGGGAACTCGGCTAGCATATATTTTTGGCTGGTCCTCGCAGCACGCAGCAGTGTGCGAGCTCGTGCCTAGCATAAGGCCGTAGTCCTTCATTCCCCCTCTCTGAATTCACCGATGTTGACCTATTTTCTAGAGCATTACTTGCACATATCTCGGCTTTGTGGTGTGATGCCATCCCACGCCGCCAGTATGTGCTACGCGAGGCAGCGAGCATAGTTGCGGAAGTTCTGACCGGAAAATGTAGGAAATATGATGATAGGTGGTGAGAAACTGACGCGAGATGGCAATGAGAAAACACTTGCTCCTTCTCACTTCACCAACTGAATTTTATTAAGGTTGTTTCGGTTTTTTCCCTTCAGTTCTACTCTTTGTGCGACGTGCGCTGTGGAATGCAGTTCATCTTGCACTACTTCACTGGAATGCAATTGATTCTGGCTTCGATTTTAACCCACCAGAGCACCTCACGAGGTTAAAGTTACAGTCTACTTTGGATCATATCACACTGATACAGTGTCCGGACGCGAAACTGCGACCCCCAGGAGAGATGATCGGACAGGGTCGGGGACGCAAATTTCTGAGACACCTCCTCTGACTCTTGTCTCTTGCCTGTCTCATCCCTCACTCTCCTGCTGTAGAGATGGCATCTTTCGAGCCAGCTGTTGTACTCAAAATTCTTGTTGCTGCTCAACCGCCTAGTGTCCGTAAGAAATTCCGAGAGGACTGGAATAAAAGCGTAGGCAATCCTTTGTAACTTGGATGTCGTACCTAAAAATTCACCTGCAGGTCCGAACACACATTGAGAGCTGGGGAAAACACAGAGACACCCAGTCAAAGTATGCTCCCCAGCTTGAGTGGGAGGCCGGCGTTGCTGAATATGTGACGTTCCTTCACCGGGAAACAAGGGCACCACCCACGCCCAAAAATTCGACAAAGATTAGCGCAGAGAAACCACTCAAGGCCGGTATCCCCATTTACGGTCCAAGATTTATTCCACCATCTTTCAACGACGCTCGGCTGATAATGTCAGGAAAAATCAAGCCTCAAACGGCGTATCTTCGCCCCATAAACATCATACATCCCGTCTACTACCCAAACCTTCGACGATGTCCCCACTGCAGATCTGGGGATGTTAACAATGTTCGATGGGATGGCTGGACTGGAACTGGCTCGCGAGAAGTGCACGGATTGCGACGCGAAGAGACAGCTCTGGGGTATCAGCTACGACATGAGAACTGTCCACTTGATGAGAGTAGTACAGTGCTCAAGAATCGCTCCTTTGCAACAACAAATCAACTCTTTTGGAAGGGCTGGGAGCATTGGAAAATCCCGCGTATGTTACTGCATTTTGACCGAGGATACATTGATCTGACAATTCATTCTAGGCGGAATCCCTTACTTTTTCAGCCGCTCTGCCGTGACTCAGGATCTTTTTGACTTGATTATCGAGCTCAGGCCCTCAAGTACATCTGGAGGTCTCACAGAGAATATTAAACGTGAGATTGAACGGGTACATTAATCAATAACACATTTGAACTAATCGAATATAGAACTGCATCTTTTGGAGTATCATGAGCACTCGCTGGAGTATGTTCAAGCGTATCAAAAGGCTCATGCCGCACCAGGATCCTTGCCGTTCTCGGCCACGTCCATGGAACCTTTTTCCTCCCCGGATGAAGCCGGATACAACGACACCTCAATCACCAACGATATGATCCGTGAGGTGTACATGACTTTCGTCACAAGAACTCGCAGTGACGAGTCCGATGATTATCTGCGGAACCTGAGTCCGGGTAAATCTTCCACGTTGTTTAGCAGGCAGATCGCTTGCTGAAGTTATGTCGCAGGTGTATGTTTGAGTGCCGACAACACCTTCAAGTCAGCAGGCAAGGCTACGGTTGTGGATGGGTCGAAGGCCCGTATCAAATTGAT
This sequence comes from Mycena epipterygia, assembly GCA_029281465.1. Taxonomy (NCBI): domain Eukaryota; kingdom Fungi; phylum Basidiomycota; class Agaricomycetes; order Agaricales; family Mycenaceae; genus Mycena; species Mycena epipterygia. Next base: position 429,868 of record JARJCQ010000078.1, on the reverse strand, counting down.
GAAGGGCGGTATTCTGAGTGTGCTAAACGACAAGAATGAAATAGTTGCATGGGTCAGCAGAATTCGATTATTCAAGTCTCGCATTCAACTGATTTTAACAGCAATTTTGTCAATCAGCGTCTCCTGCAGAGCTGTTCGAAATTCTTGTGGGCCTTGCAAAGCGTTGCGGAGAACTCGGTGTACCTTTGCCGTCAATGATTGTGGTCAATAATTGTTGCCAGGTTGAAACTGAGATTCTCAAAGCCCTGCCGAACATCGCGATATGCTTAGATGTTTACCATTTCATGATGCGGTGTGTATCTTTTTAATTCAACTCATTGTAAACTCCTGACGCTCGCGAAATAGGTACCTTGCCGCCGTTCTCAACGGCACGAACAACCCTCATCGCACCAAGGTCGCCATGGACATTCAGAATGCCATCCTCAAAAATTCAGCCAGCAAAGGTGTATTGGCGCAGTACTGGACTAAAGAGGAGCAAGAGGCCAATATTATTGCTGTTTATGATAAATACAGCTCGATGGGTGTATGGTCGGCTGTTGCACACACCGTATGTTTTTCATTGAACTTCCTTTCAACCATCTGATCAGTACTAGGTTCATACTGCACAGCTCAAGCACCTCCGCAAAGGGTGCTTATCACGCCCATGCCAAGATGTCACGTCAGACGGCAGTCAAATTGAGGGATCACATAAAGGCTGGAACGGTCTCCAGCGAGCCAATTCAAGCGGTATCGAGCTTCAGAGCACTCTTTCCCATGACTTTGTTCTTCGGCGGAATCTCCGCATCGCGTTCGCGAAGAAACCTGGAAACGGTTCAAATCTAGATGGTTTTGTGCGTTCAACATTTGGCTCGCATCATGTTCGTCTTGTCACCCACACCGCATCAATCGTCAATGCAATTTTGCACACGGAGGCGGTGAAGCAGAAGTCTGCTATACCTGCGCAATCGCTTCGCCCCATGCTCATCAACGTTCCGAGTGGGAAAGTTTTTGGATTAGTCCAATCCCAACATAACGACACTTTCGGCGGACTACTAACCATCAAGAGCGAGGACCTGGACGATGACCAGAGGTTGAACAATGTATTACAGAACCCTGCGGACCCTCAAATCATCCTGAAGGATCTCAACATTGATCCTGTTCTCTGGCATGAACCACTTAAACCTGCACCGTCGAATGTGCGTCAATTTCATTTATCCACAATCTGATTAATGCTTACAAGTATCATAGGATGTCGAAATTGTTACCACGACACCTACTTCAAACAAACGCAAGGGCCCAGACACCCCAAGCTCTACTGAGTACTCCTCCGATATAGATACAACACCAGTCCGAATCCCACAGGCTAAAAAGCAACACATCAAGAACAAGGTATTAATTTCGGTTGCTTTCGGGTGCCCTCACCTCACTTAAAAATGATTCAGGAACCTCTCGTTACAGCTCCGGATAATGTGTCTTCTGCAAATATCCACTCCTTCTTCAATTTGGCCTCACGTCTTCCGCCGATCGCTCCTGTTGCATCAAATACGCCGGTTCAATCTGGCACTTCAACCGAAGTTTCCGATGATCTCGACTCGTTGACGGAACTTCTTCCACTGCCTGCCACCTCCAGCGACCCGGATACGCCTCGGCTCACCTGTTCACAGCGGTTCTTTCTTGCCAGCACCCGTACTAATCCACTTGCGTTGACAAATTGGTTGGGGTAAAGAATTCTATTTATTCATGAAAATGCGAGAAGAACTGCAATGGAAGGCGTCAAGTATGACATCGAAAAAGTGGGCTGAGGCTGTAGGTTTATATAATGCACGACTCAGTGCTGATGTGCCAGCGAAGACTCCGCGTGCTCTTATCGACAAGTTGGGTGAAGTCGAGCGTTCAGTGCTCACCCGAATTGGGACCAACAACTTCAAATGTGGGTCGTGCTTCTGCAGTTTAACTTTCACTGAATCTATCTTGACAGCCTCGAATGGGAAGGACCAATTTTGGAAAAGGCATTGCTCCGCCATTATTCTGGTGAAAACAGAGGTGAAAAATGAGGCTGCTGCCAGGGAAGTACCCAAAAACACGAAGACAGTAGGCTACAATCTCTCTTAATTCATCCATCCATAGTTTGACCATCCGCAAAGCGTAAAATCACCACTTGTACATGCTGCAACAAAGTCATGTACCCTGGAGCAAAGAAATCCCCCGAGAACCACAAACTGGGATATTGCTCAGATGGCTTCAAACAAAAGGTTGCCAATGGCGAGGATCTTGCACCGTGGCCGCAGCCAGTAGATATATTCACCACAGGTTCCGACTTCCATCCACTTCCCTTCCTTGCAGCAATTCGAGAAGTGTACGAAAAGGTCGTTGTCGAAGCTGACAGCAATATTTCTATGGAACATGAAGCATTTCTTTTGATGCTTCAGAAACCTGGACGCATCATCACATCCAATGGCACCGTCCTCTTCAAACTCTTCACCGGCTTCACTATACCTACCAACGATGTGACTCCCGCCATACTATTCATGGAGGTTAACGGAAGTACCTACTTGCGTATTGACATGCTTCGCAACACCAATTTATCAAATTCTTCCACGTCAACTAACTAGTAATTAATTCTACAATACATGCATCGTATATGCGACGGGATTCTAAAATTCATTTGTGGTGAATTGTGGAGTGAACTCTAAATACAACTTCAAGCTGATAAACACCTGCATTCATCCATGGCAGGTTGAATCTCCACACTTGCGCAGATATCAATAACACAATCCAGGGATAGCACAACTCCACACCTGAGTGCCGACACAGGTGCGAACCATGCCCGTTTGCACCGGTCTCACTACAGAACGCAGTATTATATCAACTCGCTACTTCGAGAGAACAAAATCCTGGTGCTCACTTTGAGCCTCGTTGCGGCCCGCTTCCGTAACGCATGTACCGTTCCTGCGCAGCAGGCTCAGCGACGTGATAGACCCAAGAAAAAAGAGGCAGTTAGCATGGTGTAAATGCGTGCAGCGTGTTCACCTGCTCACCGATGGATCACCGCGTCCGTAATTCTGTGCCTGTGAGATCCTCTAATCGACCTGTGGTTTGCTTCCCATGTCCCGAGAAGATGGCGCTGCGGAGATACACATATATATAGTACATGTAAGATCGCACCGGCAAAGGTTCACATGCATCTCGCATCTAGGTGTCTGATTGGGTGCGCAATGCGAGAAAGTGTTTGATATGGCTCACCATCCTGCCAACGTCTTTCACAAACAGTACAAATTGTGGCAGCGGTCTGTAGACAGAATTTTAGCGTGTGGGCGGGGATTTGCGACTCCGACTGTAGACATGTAAGTGCAATGTGTGCCGCGCAGAGCCATTAATATTGCAGTCTAATTCATCTGCCGGCTCGCAGCAATTTTTGCGCTTTGATACTCATAGTACAGCTCCCCAGGCGTCGTTCGCAGCGAGGCGTCATAGACTTGAAGAAGAATCGTGCGGAGACCAGCGAGAATCCAAAATGGCCCAAGACGGGAGTCTTCGAAGGTGATTCGCGACTTGAAAGAATGATAGGCGTTGAGGCGAATGATGTACAGTGAGATTAAGCGAGTCTGGGCGCCAAATATGCAGATAATGGGGTAAAGGTTGGGGGGAATGAGTCGGGCCCTGGGCTCCGATTGCATTCCCAATGTGGCCAGCCCGGGGCAAGGAGAGGCCGTTTCCGGCCATCTCCGAGCCCTTGGAACCACCGATTTTTCGCATACCCGTGCGCGCCCGCCCATGCACGGGGATGCATGCACGGCCTGATTTATAATCAATTTTCGCGTGTCAAATCTGTCAAAACCTCGTGATCTGGCGCAGTCCTTAGGCGGGCCTAACACAGCTAAATATAGGTGGCCAAAGCGATTTTTACAATACTAACATAGTATAGCAATTGCAAGTTAATGTAATTTAGTTTTCACAAATGAATCCTTTTCCTGCGCGCCGTCAATTAAGCTCTTCTCCTGATCTCACCTCACCTCCACTCACATTCTACCACTTTATGTCTTCCTCAACTTCCCCCCACGGCCAGCGCGCCCTCCGTGCCCGACGACTCGCCACCCTGTGCGCCCCTCGTTTCCATTGTCACCCCCAGCTCATCCCAATGCGGAATATTCCGGAACCTACATAGCAGAAAGTACAATGTATAGAGAAGAATCGCTTTGACCGATGCGTCAATTAACGCGGCGGTTATCTTATCTCTGGGAATACCGGTCCGATACCAAAAATATGTTTGTAAGCTAAAGCAGCACGTGGTACCATATATAGTACGCGCACGGGGGTACGCGCACGGAAGCCACGCGCACGGAGGGTACGCGCACAGGGGGTACGCGCACGGCTGGTACGCACACGGATGCTACCCGCGCGGACAACGCGCACACGGATACCCGTGCATGCACCCCGTGCAGGGTAATCCGTGCACGGACATGCGTGAGTGCAGGCCGTGCACGGGTATTCCACCATCATTTCGCCATCATTCCGCCATCATCCGCCATCATCCGCGATCAGCACAGATACTCCGGTGCTCACCCCGCTGCATTTCTGGACGGATCCACTTGATTTTTGGTGTGTTCTGTAGGGTTTTGAAAGGAATATCGAACCATACCCAATCCAAGCTGTGATGCGAGATATTTGCATACGCCAAAATTTGCAACCTCCTAATCTTTATATTCCGTATCACACCTTGAGTTGGGTATGGATCGAAAGGGCTTGCAAAACGCTGTCGAACGCGCCATGAATCACGCGAATCCGATCAGAAATGCGCCGGGGGCGTCGCCCGCAAAGTGCTGGATCAAATTTGATCTTATTTATATATATTTTTGATGAATGTCATCCTCATGGCAAACAGCTGTAATTCTGAGTCCTCAAACTGCTGACAGCTAAGTGAGAAACGATAGACACCTTGGCATTTTAGAGCAAAGTTCGGGCCGAGACCTTGCCGAGCGGCTCCACACACCCCACTCAAGCCCCACCGCACATTGCAATCCGCGCAAACATATTATTCTCGTCACCATCGTCCGAATAATGTTCTTGCTCGAAGTGCCGCGTCCCATCAAACATACCGCTGTCGAGCGCCGCATTCATAAATGCAACCGCCAACTCACGGTTGGTGGAGGGCCAAGCCCGATAATGTAAGCCGCGGCGGGACTAAGGCCTGAGCCATTCAAATTATAAGGATAGTCTGCCATGTTTACTATGAGTGTTGAAGTTCAAGTTGACACAGCTCCATGCGCGTCATATTGTGGAGAGAGAAAGAGACGAAAATAAGTGATGCCGCTCGGCAAGGCCTCGGCCCGAACTTTGCTCTAAAATGCCAAGGTGTCTATCGTTTCTCACTTAGCTGGAATGAGCAACCTCGGGCTGACTGATGTCGGCCGATCGCATCACTAATTATTGATGCGCCATCAATCTCCAACAAGTATGGGATGTAATACTAGGACTCTGGTCAACCTCAAGTTGCCTCAGGTGGCCATATTATTCTCTAACACCGCCGCCCGCACTGGCGACAGATGAGCTTTCTTTGGTCAAGCGGAGCTCTGAAGTTGGCCGGAACTTCCCGGATGCCGTGGCAAGCCGAATTCAACGCGTCGGCCTGGATTTGATTTCTGCGAAAGTGCGTCCATACAGTGGTCCAATAAAAAATCGTTCAAGGCGAGGGTGACATGAGGCGTGACATGCCGCGCCGATGTTCGGATGTACCGGCGCATCAACGCATCGATTGCGGGTTTGATATCCCCATTCAAGAAAGGGATCACAAATATCAAGCCCAATATAGTAATTAGCCAGTGCACGAAGTTGGGAAGATGTTCCTCTAATACAAGTCTCCTCCTCAGGCATAGTTTTTGGCATTGTTTCCATGGATCTTTCGGTGTTCTCATTTTTTTTCGAATCAGGAATTCGCATTCACAAGATCAACGTATTTTCAGGAACAGTAGTAATGACAGCTAGAATCTAGTATTATCGTGTATGTGCATATAAGACAGTTGGAAAATCGGGGAAGGGTTATTTCTTCAGGGCATTCAGCTTATCCAGGAGGATCCAGCCAACCTCCGAACCCTCCCTGGTAACGCTCTTTAATTGGTGGCATCAAATGTACCATCAACCCCTACTCTCTAACAGTTTCGCAGAAACTCTCGTTCAATGGACGCATTTTTGTCGCCCCATTAAACCATACATTCAATCGCAGCTTCCCCTCACACTCAAAATAAGTGATTTTTACAACGGATCATCATGCAACATGGTTTAGGAACCTGTCATATATGAACAACCACGTAACGTTCTGAGACAGTAACAGAGAGCACACTAAAACCTCAAAAAAGGTGCCCGCGTGGCGCTTTGAATTCAAGTATGTCGGAAAAATCGAAATAGCCTTATAATCGGAGCCAATGTTATAATCCCTTTTAAGGTCCTTATAAGGTGATTAAAAGGCATTAAAAGATTGGCTCGCCTGAAAATCACCTTATAAGAGCTCAAAATTTTCAGGTTTTTCCGGCATAACATCCGGAACTCCCAAATTGGCAATGATCATCTAAGGTACACTACACTACATCCAGTTGTCGAGAATCGAGAATAACGTCTTGCAAGGCAACCTAGGAATCGAATATGGCGCCGTATGCCGCAATTCCTCGGCTCTCCATACCGAAAACCACTCTTCTGGTGAGTTTCGGATTGGAAATAATGAACACTGCTTCCGCTTGCGCCTCAACCACAAGCTTATAAGTGATAGCCAGCATATCCGGTCGGCCGTTGCGCTTCGTGTCTGGAAATATAAAGGTAACGGTTAAAATACTTTCGAATAAGAACGGACAAGGACGCACCCCAGATCCAAGCATCCGGATCGGCCTTTTTCACCGCCTGCATGATCTTGTCACCATACGTGACCTCTGGATTCGGCGTAGACCAGAAAATACGCCGTGGGGTGACATCGGCGTAGAACAGCGAGAGGCAAGGTCCGATGCCGGACCCCGTAGCGACAACGACGATTTTCTTGAACAGCTTGGAAGTGTACAGCAGGCCGTGCATCGGGTACCCACGGATCCATAGTTTCTTGGGCGGGTTGGCTATGCACTCCCGCGTCCAGTCGCCGGCATTTGACACCACCAGGGAAAACCCCTTCGGGCCGCTACCGCTGCCGTCGTCGTCCGGGACCGTCGCGAACGCGTGCCATTCCAACAACGGCTTGTTCGAGATCTTCAACCCGTAGAACGGCGGCATGTCGCGGTATTTGAAGTGCAGGCGGATGGCGTGGCTGGACAGTACCTCTGGGTAAACGTCGTGCCGGCGCAGACGCCCCCACGAGATTATCGAGCAGCTCGTGGAAATGCAGAGCGTCCAGAAATTCGGCGTGCTGATGAGGTAGCGCCCAATGGTCGGCGGGCCCGCCTCGAATACGCGGTACTGGTTCGCCGCAAAGATGGAGTGCATCCAGAATGTGGTCAGCGCGATCCAGCCGGAGTAGCGGTGGACCGCCTCGAAATAGTCGTGGTAACGGCGTCTCAATACAGGGTGCGCAGCGCCGAGAATGAAGCAAAACATTGTGATGAGGATGTAGGACGTGACGAGATTAGCGAGAGCCCATTTGTTGGGGCTCGCGATGTAGTCCCGGGTCGTGACGGCTGTGTACATGATGTACCAGACGACGGCTGCGAAGCCGGCACCACTATGCGCACCTCCGTAATGGAAAACTCTGGCGAGACGGCGGCGAAGCCACAGTGGTGCACTGTGAGGACAAGCAACGGCTATCTCGTAGGCAAGGTTCACAAAGTTCTCCTGTCGGAACAGAAGGGTGACCATGAGGTTAACCGACGCCGCGCTCCCGACGTTCGGGGCAAGAGGATGCCCTTCTTTTTGAACCACAATCACGATGAAGGCAATCAAGTTGGCGGTGAAGATCAGAGTGAACGTCTTGCGGTAGTAAGAGAAAGCGATGTCTGGAACGAAAATAAATAAGCGAGAACGGGCCACAATATGATTCCGCACGATGCAGCCACCGAGTGAAACTTGATTGACCGAGTTTTGCTGGGAGCTCCAGCTCAGCAGGGTCGAACTTTTCCAGTTCCGTGGCTGCAGCCTTTTCGGCGTCTCCCGAATGCGTCGACGTCGTGGAGGAATTCGAACGAGGTGCGACCGCATCCGGGAAAGCTACAACAGCCTGCTGCTAGCGTCTGTCAGGTACAATGGCAGGATATAAAGCGGGCACTCACGTCAGACATCGTGAAGAAGTGAGCAAGATTAAACACGGTCGCAGTCCTCTATTTAAGCCATGAACCGCGCATTTGACAAGAAGAAGCAGGAAGAAAAACATGCGAGTTTGTGGAACGCATTAGACGGTGATCTTCTCAGTTCCAACAACCATCTCTGTTCTGAATCCGAAGGGCTTGGCGTTGCACTGCGCCAATTCATGAAACAGAAGAGGGTCGGAGGGATCCGTGTCAGTCCATAAATAAGTTTGAACCGTGCGCCTGAGATTTCCTCGGAGTTGTTGGAAAGTGGGAGGGACAACATGGTTAAGCGTTTCTCGATCAACTGTGTGTGGGAAGAAGGGGCTTGACTGTCAATAGCAGAGACTATCGTGGAAAAAAATGAAGGTCATTTTCGTGATAAGCTCAACAGCGTGGCCCCGAGATGGAAGACCTTCTAAGGATATCCAATGCTAATTTGCGCATGCTGTCGAGATAGGCCATCCAAATTTCAACCTTAGCGTTTTGCGTGCAATAGAGGATGTTATCAGCGACACCGGGCGAAACACCAAATTCGAGTCGCTGATGATATATCCGAGCGTTCGCCGTGGTGGACTTATTTGGATTAGCGCATTGTGTGAGAACTAACAGATGGCAATCGTCGTTCCCGTCCATCTGGTCCCGAGCAGTCCCGAGCTCAGTGTTACGATGAGTTCCGTGAGGTACTGAATAGGAAGTGCACCTACATCGTAGGTTTACAATCGCTCAACCCAAATGCGGCGAATCAAACCAAAATCAAACGCCTAACAACCTTCGACAACGTGGGTTTGTCTTCGTTTCGAGGACACTTTGATCGGAAAAAAGTCGTCCATGTCGACCGAGGCAGGGCCACAAGGGGAAATGCACCTCGCGGGTGAAGCGATATCAAGGAAGGGATGGTGGCACTTTAAAAAGCTCCACTAACCTTAGATGTCCTCTTTTCATTAGGCGTTTGTCGAAAGCCGGCTCAAACCGTGATGGCTCGACGAAGTGAAAGCGCAGATTGACTTTCAGAGTTCCGACATATCGTGGCGGCTAGCGCACCGTCAGAGGTGAACTTTGTGAAGATCTTGCCAAAAGGGAATCCGAGGAACAACCCGGAGATCAAGCTTGACGGATTCTGCAGTATGTTCCTGCCAAGTTTTTGCCACATTTCGGCGCTCCGAGTTGGCCCGTGGTTGACAAAGCATTCACGTACTGAACCTGGGCGGATAGTTAGCAGTCGGGGTCCGTTCAATTAGCACTTCGAGACTCGGAGCTGCCATGAGCTGCATCAAAACGGGGTCGTTCAAACCAATAAAGAAAGCAAAATGGGCACTACACACACCGACTCATGCATCATATGAGGAATTCAACACGGGAATCCCGGGGGAATGAAAAAGGCGCAATCACCGACGCAGAAACCACCCCTCTGGGCAACAGTGAAAACGGAAGGGCTAGAATCCACGGAGTGTAAGCGATTCGACGCCGAGAACGAAGGAGGTGGCATTCAAGACAGTATTTGTGCTTCTTGTGCTTCCATGGAACCGTTGCGTGGGTCAGCTGTGGGGGACAGCATGGTCCTAGTCCTAGATTACCAGTAGACTCGCAACTGACTATGTTTCCAGGAACAAGCAGGAATGGTTGCAATTCAATTGAGTGAATTATGTGGAAATCACAGCACTGGCAGGTAAAGTTCCTTAAAGTTCTCGCACGGACCGTCCGGTCGGTATGCGAGAAAGCCAAGCTTTTTTCACGTATTATGGCAAGCTCCCGGGTTATTGCGGGTCTAGAAACCGTTGAGATGACTGGGAGGGGACTCCAAGTTGGCAGCCTGCGCGGAACTTGAAGGAACTTCAAGCGAGTCCCGGATGCATTTGTGAGGAAGAATCTTTCTGAACCAATGCACTTGGGTTGCGTTTTCCCGCCCAGGGTCAAGGACAAGAAACCAGAGAATGAGAGCCAAGTCGAAGAAGGAAGAGAGCGGGCTTTCGGATTGCTTGAGTCCGAGTCGGGCCCAGGCATCGGATCGCTCGGCCGAGCTGCTGTCCTTGATTAACCTTCATTGTACTCTTGTACTGCCTCGCAGCTAAGCTTGATCTTTGCTTCTTCTTTCAGCTACCAAGGACCCAGCTTCGCGTTGGATGGCACCGACATTGCGCTCAGAGCGCTCCTCGCCCGCTAGTACGCGAAACACCCGAAATTCCACCAAGACTCTGAATCCAGTCCCGACCCCCGAAAAATCATCAACTCCTGGCAAGCCGCGATTCTGCATTTCTTGCAAGCGACCGCGCAAGGGTCACCCTCGAGAAGGCTGTCCATTTGCGGAGGACGCCACTCGTGAACAGAGCGAGACTAGTACCGCATCCGATTCGCCAACGCGAAGTGTCGCAGACGCGCTGGACGCGCTGAATCTCGCAGTGGCGGACGCGGATACCGACGACGAGGGAGGGGACATGAAAAAGCCACGAAAGCCCTTTACGCGCATGCCGGGCACGCTCCTCACGCCCACCCCCAGCTTCATGTACTCCGAATCGTCGCAGACATCCTGCAAAGACGAATCGCCACCTGCACTCGATGCATCTTTCTCGTCCTCCATTCCACCGTATCTCGGCCTCTCACAGCTCTCGGACACTGCGCCCGCGACCCCACGCGCGCACACGCCCATGGACGACGGGCCCGCCATCGCCAGCGCCGCCACAACCCGCCCGCTCACGCGCACGCTGACGAGCGAGGAACGCATCGCGTTCACCACATCCCTCACGCACCTCGCCAAAGCGGCCGTCTATGTCCTCCCTACGGCGGATGTCCCCGCCATCTGTGCCACCGCCACCGCGCGCGGCCTTTCCGTGCGCTCCCTCCCGCTCGACTACGCAGACACGCTGCTCGTTATCGGCCACACAGCCGCCACCGTGGAGGTGCTGCTCTACCAGGTCGAGGCGAAGATGCATTCGCTCGTGCCGCCGGCCACCAGCAGCGGGACCCTCAGCACGGCCGCGAAGGCTATGGTGGTCGGCGCTGCGGGCGCTGCGGCTGCATGGAGTGTCCTGGCGTTCAGTTGATTGGACCCCATGAGCCCCAGACTCGCTTCTTTCTTGCTTTGTATTGCTATCGTCGCTGTCCTCGCAAGTCACACTGTACATCATCATCAATCAATCTGTACTACCCATCTCCGCTGGATTCGCCTCTAAGGCTTGGGTTTTGAGGTAACGTGTTTTGACGCGTGAGGAGTCAAAAACTTGAGATGTATCGAAGGCAGGGGGAAAGACCCTGAACATGACTGGGAAGACTTGTCAAAGCGTCGATAGACAGGTCCATCATGCACTGCTAGCGAAGCCCGACTGTGCGTATACTCGACCTTTCGCTTAGAATGAAACCACGAGCAGAACGGGGGATGGACTTCCTCCTCTCCGCCGACGGTTCTCCGTTCTCGTTCTCCGGCCTCCGGTTTTCGGAATTTGAGAAATTTGAGCTCGTACCTGACCGGTTGACCCCTGCTTCCCTCGCTGTTCCTTTCTTCTAAATCCCTCGCTATTCCGGACCTCCCTTCTCTCCGCTCCAACTATCTTGTGCTCTTTAGCTGTTTTCGGGACTTTCGAAATGTATCATGGGGCTTGAGCGCCGGTATAGATTGATGTTTCTTTTTTTGACCGCAAACATGCCTGGTTGACTCACTTGTGAATGGGGGAGTCGACAAGCTCAGGATGTCAGCGTTGTTGCTATTCAGCCATGTGTAGAGGTGAATGTCAGATCGAGCTGCCGCGTCTGTCCGACGGACGGACTGTTTACGCTGGCCAAGTTTCGCGAACGACCAGTACTTAATGATGCAAAAGTTTCCAAACTAGAGAGGTCTCCATAAAGTAACCGCGATCAAATGACATCAAAGCGGGCATCTCAAGCCAAATTTCACGCTTTGACCGAGCCATTTATAGAGGTCCTCAGCCAAAAAATGCCATAAAACCTCGAGCAAAAGACAAACCCTACAAACAGTGTAAAAGTACGTTCGTAGAAGTAGGTATAACAACACGTAACAAAGGCTATACAGAAAAGTCACTGTGTATTATGACGGACCCAGAAAAAACGAGATATAGGTAGATGGTATATTCGTTGAGGCTCTCGCGTAGTGAGCCGGTAGGTGGGGTGTGAGTGAGCGGAAGGTCAAACACAGGAAGATTAGAGGAGGGCAGCGAAGACGGCGCCGATTGCGGCGGCCGCGGCGGCACCAGCGACACCGGTGGAACGGGCGGCGTTAGAAGTGGGGGATGGGCTCGTAGAGATGGTGGGGGACCCCGAGCCGGAGCTGGTCGACGCACTGGAGCGAGTGAGCTCGATGAACGGCAGAGACGAGTTAGTGAGTGCTTACGGCTTGGTGGAGGACGGGGTGACGGAGGGAGCGGTGGACAAAGGCTTGGTGCTCGTGGGGGTGGTGCTGGCAACGACGCTGACGGAGGTGGTCGTGGACGTCGAGACGGGTACGGTGGAGCTCGCGCTGTTGCTCGAGCTCTTGCTCGGTGTGGTGGATGAACCGGACACGGAGCTGCTGCTCGAGACGCCGAGGCAGTTGGTAGGACCTGCAGGTAGTTTCAGATGTTATCGTGCACGGATGAGGCGCGGACGTACCCCCGCCGAGGATAGTGAACGGGGCAGACGTCTCGCCGAAACCGGTGTTGTCCTTGATGGTGAGCAGGCAGTGTTGGCCTGCGAGATGTTAATTGCAACAAAAGAGGGGCATCGTATAGGACGTACCGACTGGCTCCGTGACTGTCCAGGTCAGCGAAGTGTTGGAGAGCGATCCGAAGTTGACCAAGGTTTGGGTGGGGTCATCGCTGTCGACGACGCTGTATGGATATTTAGATACGGGGTTCGACAGTATAAATAGCATCTACGCACGCCTATAAGGTGAAAAACCAGGATATAGTTGGCCAGAATGAATGAAGAGCGAATACGTACGATGATGTACGGGGCTGCAGCAAAGTTAAGTAAGGCATCGCGAAGAACCAGGCAAAGACGTACGAGATCCTCCACCCCAGGTAAGCAACGTGGGCTCGCAGGAGACTGTTTAGCCTTTAGTTCGCTGAAAAATAAACGTACGGGTCTTCCATACCTGGCGCGGGCCTGGAAGAAAATTAGTGTCGAAAGGTTAACGCCACGTAATTCTGGACATACGTTGGGGTGTTGATGACGAGGTTTTGGGCCACCGCACCACCGAGGAAGGAGGCGAGGACAAGGAGGGTCGCAAATGTGGATCTCATGTTAGCCTAAGGTCTTACGGCGAAGATTACTTTTGCGGGAGGAGGAGGAAGGCAAAAACGAGGCTGTCTGCTTATGTGGACGATTACGCGAGCGGAGTGATCCGATTCCTCGGATCTAAGTTACAATGAATAAGGCTATAAAAAGCTTTTTGGTTCAGCGCCCTCAAAGTGCCCTCAAGTGCCAAGTGCGTGCGACAGGGAGAATCCCGGAAATCGAGATGCCTCTCCAAATTTTTGAAAAGGTTCACAGATTTTGGGATCCCTTATCTGGACTGACGGCAAGTGCATCATAATGCGATGGAAACTAACAGCTTTGCTATTTATATGCGGAAAAATCGACATACCGGTTGGCCTATTTTGAACAGGCATTCTTCCATCCGAATGGAATATTATGACGGGCAAATTTTTGAATAGGCAACCTCTCAGAGAGGACTAATCTTTCATTGTGTTAAAAGAATTCCCACTGCGTGGTTGAATTTCAACGCTTTTTTGCGGGCCGGATGAGTTCCTTGGTTTGCATCCATCATTGGTACAAATCTAGTAGCCTCTTAAAGTCCAATGCGTCGCAAACGACAAAATCACACACAGCCGGCGATGGTCAGGAGGACAACCACTGAGGCTATTCATAAAATCTTGGTGAGCAGCCCCGACGTCGAATATAAAGCTAGACAAACCGGTGCAGCGTCGGTGAGATTCGCGAGGCAGTGCGCGTTGGATATATTGTGCACTATGAGGTCCCACAGGATTAGGGGCACGGGCACGAAGTTCTCGGGAGCGGCGAACGCGGCCCTGGCGGCGATGGTCTGGTTGAGGACATGAAGGACGTAACCTGCTTCCATATTGATTCCTCGGCGTCGTCGGGGGTGGTGGGTCCGTTCAGAGATACGTAGGCCTGGAGTACGCCTGTGAATCTCAACCGGAGGCGAGCAAATAACGCATACAAGTACGTGCATCGACGCGTTATTCGCGAACGCAGTCACGATCCCGAATTGCTTGTCGATGTTCTTCGAAAATCCTGAGCGCTGCTAACCTAGAGAGCATGAATCGAGGGCACCTGGGCTTGATCTGCAGTGGAATTTTGGGAGACAAACGTGGGGAGGGCAGAGTCGATGCCGCTGAGGTCGACCGTGATGTCCATGAGATCCTCCTCTGCGGGCTCGATGTCGCGCCTGACGTTGAGCAATGAAGCAGAGGCGCATAGAGTGAGAAGCGTGAGTTGCAAGAAAAACATTCTGGGCTGAGGGCGAGGATCCGAATCTCGCTGTATATGCTACCTATGCTTCTTTAATGTATTCGTCCTCCAGATTGAACCAGGCACGTCTGTCAATAATTTTGTTATGCAGATGCGGCGCTGGCAAGATCAAAGACCAGGTCATGAAGAAATTCGCACCTTGGTGATCTAGGAAGGTGCGCGCAGGCAATTCAGTTCATGAGAAGCCCTATTGGTCGAACCGTGTGCTACCTATCTAGCACTGTCTGACCCAGAAGGAGATACGGAAATGAAATCTTCAACTTGGCTGCCTCGGCCAGACAGAAATAGAGAGAATCATTTCTTTAATTAGCGTCAGCATTGACCTACTCTTTACAATCGACGGGCCAGAAACCGCAGTAGGATTCAAAAAACATCTTCATGATGAGCCTGCCAGCTGGCCAATGCGCTCTGCGAGAGCTTCTGTGCCTGTATGATTCCCCGAGTCTGCCAGTCCGTTAGGACCACTACGTCGACCACCAGAGTCTTCGCTTAACTTTAACAAGATCTTGAGACACGTCTTTAGCATAACTAAGTGACGAGGATGTATCGTTCGGAGGTCCGTGTCCGTTCAAGAGAGGAAAACATACACTAACCTGCGGGGCCCCTCAGCTCAGCCTCGCTTTTAAGCTGACTTGCATTGGATGCCACGAAGTTTGCCTGGAACTGTGGTACGATCGATTAAATCTGGGCCAAGTTGAGGAGAGTCCAGTAGATGTTGCCAGCAGAGCGCAGAAAGCAGAAGGGGAACGCTTGATTGTTCGTGTTGGAATCGGAGCAGAGGATCTGTTGGCCGGCCGCCGGCCCTGAAGAGAACGTCATCGCCGCTCTCTCTTCTGAATCCACCACCGTCACGTCGCGTCGCTGAAAAATACAGCTCTCCCGGCGCAAAGCTTGGTACTTCCAGCCTATGGCACACGCTTGAAACTGAAGACTCGAAGCTGGACGCTAATTATACCTCTGAGTCTTCCAAACTTAGAATTCCCCTCACTTTCACGCATGAACAAACAGATAGATGGCTTTCAGGTTTTTCGATTGATACCACCTTATGCATGATTCGATATTGATAGGCACTGAGAAGCTCCAGCAAGTGGCCTGGATGGATTTTTTCACCGCAATGTCATGACGTATCAATGATCTTCCCTCGACAGAGACTCGGAAAGAGCGCTACCCGTTCATATATTACCACCATGCCTTGAGATCTATCTCAAGCCTTGGAAATGTCGTCTCTCCCTCGCTGAGTCTCAGCTCCTTTCCCAGCTACTCAAGTAATCTTCTGGGGTGTCTACGTTGGCGCCTTCGGGTTTTGACGCTCCTCAGAACGCAATCGATGGAAGAAAGCCGCCGAGATCAGAAAGCCCCTGCTCACCGTAACCATTCTCATGGGATTAATCGCGACGTTCGATCTCTGCTTGACCTTCGTAATTAATCTCAATGCATTCGTATTCTACGACGGTCCAGACGGTCCGAAGGCCGCCTTCGACAACACCTCGGGCTAGCTAGATGTCATGGGGATACATCCATTCATTTTCAATTTAACAATTTGACTCGTGCCAGCTTCAATAGTCGGTAGATGTCATCCTCCAAACTGTCCTCGGCGATGACATGCTGATCTACCGCTGCTGGATCGTCTATGGTTGATCCTGGCTCGCCATCGCGGTCCCCGTAATCGCCATCGCGGGCCTCATCTGCATTGGCTTCACAATATTCTTGGAGGTCAAGACACCTCGCATCCGACTGAGGGATTTGGAGTCAAATCCCAGGCGCGTCAGGGTGCCGCGCCATTGTAACATTGGATCAGTGGCAGTGCAAGAAAAGAAATTCAACCACGTTGGATGTTCTCGGGTAATTTTCGGGCATTCGAATTCTCCATCCCACACTGAAAATCCACAACTGCATTCCCCCAATTTATGTAATCGAGGGCAAGGGTCTTTGTCATTACTTCCCGGCTTTTTTACTCAAGACTCGCCACGCGTTTTCGCGTCGCGTTGTGCATGGCACCAACGTGGACTTGACGGCATTCTCCATAAAGGGTACAGTACAGACGACTCAGATACTGGTGAATAAGCGAATGTGACCCAAATTCGGCCCACGTCTTATCGCGTCGCCGGCTGGGTCATCTAGTATAGGAAATCGACAGCACCACTCGAAGACAACGGATGGGTCATGTTAACCGTAACGATGTACAGAGTGAATGTCACTATCGCAATGGATTATATAACATGCCTGCTGTGTACCATGCGCACACGGGCGCTTACCACATCGTGTACACAGCAGTCTCGGTTCGTTAAATACATGCAACTACAGGCTTCGTAATCCCTTGTCTCTCACCTTTCATCTTTTAATCCGTCTCCATCAAGCATTCAACTCACCATGTCGGAATTTGACCCGTTTAACTCGAATCCCAACTCGGAATCCTTTATCCCAGCATTTCGGGTCCGGAAGGAATCCTTGATTCCGTCGCCTAAAAAACGGAAATCGCACATCCATGTCCCTCGTACGTTTGAGAATTTTCTCCTTCTTTCGGTGTTTCAATGAAGTCCATACAGAAATCATTAACGGCGCTCTGAGACCGAGACGGACGATAAACAAGAAAGACATACAAATCCGCCACCTAGATCTGAACTCGGGGGCGGGAATAACATCCGAGCATGAGGTGGGCAACGTACCGACTCTAGACTCGCTGTTTCTAATTTGCCTGTTAGCCTGCTCACGCAGTTTCGGGCGGCCAGCTACCGCAGATATTAGAGGAAGCTGAGACTCCCAGTAGGCACATGAATGCCGAGATCAGCAAAGAAGAACGGTCTCCCAAAGGGATGAAGAAACTTTTATCGCTTCGACTAGTCCATTGAAATGCTTCGTTTGCATACTTGCATCATGGCGTAGATTGGGCTTGATCTTTATTCGTAGAATATATGCCACACAACTGATAATTTGGACTCCCTTGATTGGAGACGTGTAGGTCTGCTCTTGTGAAGCTACAGTTTAGAGTTGAAGTCGTGTGCTGGAAAGAGCCAATGTCGATTAAACCGAAACCGGCCGGGAAGTTCCTTGAAATTCCCACAAA
Organism: Mycena epipterygia; assembly: GCA_029281465.1. Classification (NCBI taxonomy): domain Eukaryota; kingdom Fungi; phylum Basidiomycota; class Agaricomycetes; order Agaricales; family Mycenaceae; genus Mycena; species Mycena epipterygia. Next base: position 412,090 of record JARJCQ010000078.1, on the reverse strand, counting down.
TGGACTCGCTCATCTCCTTTGGGATATCGAGTCAATTCCTGCCATCTGGTTCCGTCTTAGGATCTAGGTCTGATTTCAGATAAACTGGATAGTACAAAATCAGGTTTAGTAAAGCTGTGCATCTTGCAATGCTGTGTAGCAACGTGTTCTTTGTGATTGGAAGTACCAGGGTCCCGGAGGGCTTTTCTACTATTTCGAGTTGAACCGCGCTGTAAAGGTGTGCCAGGTCGGGTCCGGACGCAATTATCGAGTCAATTTGCGGTGCGCTGACTTGCAGGGACTGGCAGGCGGCACCATACTTACGCGTCTACAGACGTGACGTTGTGAGTCCTTTGTTATCATATAAATAGTGGCCACCGCTTAGCTGTCGCTCCTTCACCCTCTTCTCTTCACTCCTCTTCATTGAAGTCCGGACGATTATCTCGTTGTTTTCCTGTAGAGGGATCTAAGTGGGTCGCTTCCACTTCTCCTCCATCCACCATCTTGAACCACATTCACAGTCCCAAGTGACCACCGCCACCTAAAGACAACAAATCGAGCACGGATGCATTTCGAGTCCTTCATTGACAACATTGTTCTCCGACAACTCTCCCATTCCTTGATATGGAAAAGCCATACTTGTTCTCGGCCGCTCCGGCTCACTCCAAGTCATCCTCATATTTGCCCGTCGAGAGCGGACAATGGTCGTCGTATTTCCCTGTGGAAGCAGAGGAACCGCGAAGACGTTCATTCCTATCGGCCGTCTTTACTCACAGTCGCAGCCGGTCTGCGGACGCGAGACATGGCCCACCTCCATCATACGGGAGCTTATTGGCGCCGGCAGCACCCAAACGGAGTAAATCGAGCAAGTATCGATCTTCGAGTTGTGAGCATCCATCCTTTTCTGCGACAGCTTGAATGAACTGTTCTCGAAGGGCTCAAGAAGCCCATGCGCAAGGAAACCTTCGAGAATGCATCGGAAATACTGAGGAAGTATGATACAATTATTCTCGTCGACGACTCGGGATCTATGACCCTTCCTGGCTCCAAGAAAGGCGTAACACGTTGGTACGAGGTAAAGATGGAATATACGTCTGCAGAATGACTCTCATTCGTTTTGTAGGCTGGAGAGGCATTGGAAGCATTGGCAGAAACGGCACAGCAGTATGACACCGACGGAATCGATATATATTTCTTGAATAATAAGAAAGAGACACTCAATATAAAGGTTAGCCATCCGCACTACCGAAATTCTACGTTTAACGAGCTGCTGTAGTCTTCCTCCGAGGTACGGGCTCTGTTCGACAAAGTAAAGCCTTCGGGCGCGACGCCTACTGGAGAACGGCTGGATCAAGTTTTGAAGCCACACATCGTCAGGCTCGAACATGCGCGGATCGACCCAGACGGCACACCGAAAGACAAGATCACAGAGGAAGAAATAAAAAGAGTTAATTTCATCGTCATCACCGATGGTGAAGCCAGTAAGTTGGAATCCTTTGAGCGAGCGCTTGACATTTCTTCGACTTCTTTTGCCGCAGCTGATAACCCTAAATACGCGATCATCGACGCTGCGAGTCGGCTTAAGGCGATGACGAATCTCTGCATGATACAGGTATGCCGCATTCATTTCGATTGACAAAAATTGACTGAGTGATCATTTACAGCTCGGCATCCAGTTTGTCCAGATAGGAAACGACTCGAGCGCGACCAAGGCTCTCAAGGAACTCGACGATGATCTCCATAAAACAGGGAATATTCGGGTAGGTTTATTCTCATGGGTACATCGTGTATCGTTTTGGTCTGAGAGTTTGTTCTAGGATATTGTGGATACGACGCCGTACTCGAAATTAAATCCCATCACCGCAGACGGACTGATTAAAGTTCTTCTGGGAGGCATTAACCGACGAATTGACGAACAGACTATGTAGTTTTGTTGCCACCATAGCCTAGATTTCTCATGTACGCGTTCACTGCAATTTCTCGTCAGAAGAAGTTAACGCGCGATGCGGCAACGTGATATGCAGTATTTAATTCACTGGCTCGCGGGAAGTTATGCGGGCCATTGGGAAGAAAAACCCTATCCCAGGTAACCATTCTTCGATTGATAACTTATTTCGAAGCCTGAGGTCTCCTGAAGCTAGGCCACCTGTTGTTTTCTCCCTTTTTATTATTCTTTTCTTTCCAGTTTCAATCACGTGATATTGTAAGGATCACGCACGTGCTCACAGTCCCGAAATGGCAAGGATGCCATAATCAATGTACGATACTTCCTTTTCCTTTTTAGTTTACGCAGTTACGCAGTTAGGCGCAGTTCGCGCAGTTTCATAGTTACTCAGTATTAGTCAGTACGACTCATCAGGAGTCATGTATTCGGACCCGTACGGTCCCTCAGTTAGTATAAAGACTCCTTATATTACCGTCGAGTAGACAATCTGGTTGAAACACGCAGATTTTACCGACTCAACTCTCAGCTTAAGTCTAAACTCTGCTAACTGGATCTTGTGTCTACGACTTTCTACAAGAGAAACTCCGTAGCCTCACATTTTTTTTGAGTTCATTTTTTTCTCGTGTTTAACACAATCGGACTGATCACCCGATTGCACATATAGCGCGCAAATACACCGGTATATAAACCTACACCATAAACAACATGGTATCTACGCGCAGGAAGACGTACGCTTCGGTTGCGCCTGAAATTCGGACTTCACCGAAGAACCTTTCGGAGGAAGCGGCCGAAGTCGGAGTGTCGTTTTCGAACGATCCCGCAGTCTTCGCAGCGGAGGGCGAGCTTACGCAAGGAAGCGCTCCAGCTGTCGATCAGAACGCTTTGAGCGTTTACTCCCCGCCTCGGATCCGTAGATCAGACCTGGAAGAGTACCTTGAATGGTTCCAGGGTCTGAATAACGGAAAAGAAGAGGATAAGGGTGAAGTAAGAGCGGAATCTCCATTAACGGAGGATTCTAGTGAAGGTTGGGGCAATGGCTCACCTTCCAGCTTGAGCCGGATAACACCGAGCTCTCAATACCTTGGCTTGTCGTCCAATGTGGACTGGGAAAACCCGGAGGGCGTATTTATAACCCCTCGGGTGACGGCTAAGAAGATGTATAAGTGGGAAGTGCCGCTTAATACGGAATATAAATTCTTCCCGACCTGGTTCGATCTAAGCATAGACGACGACCAGCTCGGTCCATTCCCTGAAGATTGGAATATCGGGGATAAGAGGGATGAATCGCAAGAAGATATCGATCTTCAAGAAGCGATCCGCAAGTCCATCGAAGATAAGATGGAAGCGGGGAAAGATGCTGACAGAGTACACAGCATGGCCGTGATAGTCGAAGTGCCCGAGAATATACCTGACAAAGATAAGTCAGGGTCGGGTAAAGGAAAGAACATTGCGGCAGGTGAACGGAGCGCTGGATTTGCCGAATACCTTCGCAAGATGGAGCAGAAAAATAAAACTGCAGGGCCATCGGGCGAGAGAGAAAGTCATAAGACGAATAAAACGAAGGGAAAGGTAACTCAGCAGAAATCGGCTAAAAATACACCCGAAGTGAAGGACACCGCTAAGGAAATGAAGGGTAATTATATGCGAGCCGAATCGCAAGTACCTGAGGGTGGATGGTTCAGAGCAACTACGGAAGGGAGTGGACGCCCACCGAGTCCTTCGGATTCTTCTTCTTCATCTTCTTCGGAGTCATCGAGTGAGAGCTCGTCAGAAGCAAGCTCCTCCGAGTCGAATTCGAGCTCGCAAAGCTCGTCTGATGAAGACAGTTCTGGGAAGAAGAAGTCCTACGCCGCTAGAAAGAAAGCCCGTGAAAATAAAAAGAAGGGCGAACGGCGACGTAACGATGCCGCGCAAATGAAGAAAGCCATGGCAGGCATTAAGATTAAACCTCCGTTTGTGTGGGATGGGAAACCGAACATCGACGTTTTTGATCACTGGACTTACGAAGTGGACACATGGATTGAATTGACGGCGCTGAAAGACAAATTGGCGCTGAAATTAATAGTCAATTTCATGGGTGGGACAGCCAGTAAGTTCTTCATGGATCATGTTGCGACAGACCAGAAGAGATGGACAGTGAGAGAAGTCTATAAAGCGCTGTTTGATTACTGTTTCCCCATTGATTTTAAATTGCGATTGAGGAAGCGATTAATGAACGCGTACCAAGGCAAAAACACGGTCCAGGACTTCATACGGGATATCCGATCATTGGCGAAGAGATTCCCCGATATAACCGAGCGGCATTTAATCCAGATATTCTGGGATGGAGTCCAACAGTATATTCGAGTCAAGTGGCTTGATAGAGGCATGAGCCCAGAAGAATCAAGCCTGGAGAAGCTCGTGAAATGGGCAGTGCGATTTGAAAAATCCAAGGAAGCACTGGACAGGGAAGAGCGCGACTGGAAACCAAAGCCAGAAGGACGGACATGGGGTCGTTTCCAGAACAGAACCAAAGGGAATGAACCATGGAAAATGGCACAAGAGTCAGAGCCAGGTCAAGGGAAGACCGACTCAGTGCCGAAGAGTGGCTCGAAGCCATCAAACAAATCGACGACAACAGGGCCAAAGCAATCGGGCCGGCAATCCCGAGAAGGCAGACAGGCCGGGGTTAAATCCAAACCGAAGCCCCGTCTCTCAGAGGAGGAAAAAGACCGAATGAGAGCGGAGGATAGATGTTTTAATTGTAAAGAAATAGGACATCAAAGCAGGAACTGCCCGCAAAGGCATGAAGCGAAAGCACCTGCGAAAGTTTCGGTGGGAGCCGCTCGGTATGAGTATTTAAATTCCCTAGGTCTGGATGAGTTGGCAAAAGCGAAGGCGGAAGCATCTGTGAGGTCGGACTCAGTAAGAGTAGACACTCAAGATGAGGGCGAGCAAACTCAGACGCCAGACACGCAACACGTAGATAACGTTTGGATGACGGCGCCCGATGCCGAGGTGTGTGAATACCTTAGAAAATTATGGATAAGTGCATATCCTCGAGAGGAGGCGATAGCGCAGAATATTCCGCCAGATGAAAGGTTTACTGTTCATCGGTACGGCATTGGATTTGAAGTGACGGATTGGTTGAAATCTGAGGTGCCATATATGGTAACGAGGGAAGATTTAACGAACCTTGACTTCAATGTCCATGTTGTGGTGAATGATGCGTGGGATGCACACCTATCTGCTCCCAAAGATCGCGGTTGCTTCTGTGGCACAGAGCCAAATCATGAGTATCCGGCCCTCAGTTGGCTACTACTCAGGTTTGCAGGTGCTTTGTCGGAACTGGAAGAAATGGAAATGGACGAGTCAGTGTCCAGACTTCTAGTTGATCCGGCGACGGGTGGATACTTGGTTTTTGACCAGGAAACAGCCGATCACTACTTCGTGACACACGATGAGATAAGGATCCCGGGGTTCTCGGCACGAGAAGTATTGTGTCGACCTCCATCCGAGGAAACACCAACGGTGGAGTCGGTGGAACGAATTCGCCGCAGAAGATGGATCATGTCTCGTCCTAGGTGTTCAACTATTAGAATAAAGGAAAGACAGCCACGTAAGAAACGCAAGATGGAGCGTAATGAGGAAACAGAGGATCATATGTCCCGAACTTCGATGACGGAGAAGGATCAGGATAGAGTGTTGCCAAGACAGATAATTGTAGAGGCACAAATAAATGATAGATCTGTTCGCGCTTTGCTGGACTCCGGTTCTATGATGGACTTCATATCAACAACCGTGGTGGATCAGTTGAAAATTCCGACGGAAGTGTTGGTAAAACCGGTAGCGTTGTATATGGCAGTTTCCGGATCACGATCCAAGGTGAATAGGGCGGTGTCGGCGAACCTAAAGTACCAGGGAATTAATTCTAAACGCAATTTTGATGTAGTCAATCTAGACGCGTATGACTTGGTATTGGGGACACCGTTCTTGTTTCAACACAAAGTCGCAGTTGGATTCAATCCTACCCGGGTGATCATAGGATCAGACAAACCTCTCCCGCTAAAGGGCGATACTATGGTTAAGATCATCTCGGCGGCAGCAGAAGTTTTGGAGGATAAATATGAGCATTTGCGACGTGCAATTAGGGAAGAAGCCGCGGATCTATGCCAAGATCCATCTAAGACGGCGCTGCCTCCATTTAGGGCGGTAAACCATATTATTCCATTGATAGATGAGAACAAAGTCTATAGTTGGAGACCGTCTAAATGCCCAGAAGCTTTGAAGCCTCTCTGGAGGGAGAAGAAAGATATTTACCTCAAATCCGGACGATGGAGAATTGCGACAGGGACGAATGCGGTGCCAATGCTGATAATCAAGAAGCCTGGGCACGATGCAACGATAGTTCGTATTAGGACGCCTATAGACAAGCGCGAGATAAATGCGAACACTAAGAAGCTGACAGCACCATTACCGGACATGGACGGAATTCTGCGCAATATAGTTCGCCATCCTGTGAGGTCGTTAGTTGACGGAAAGGACTTCTACGAGCAAATTCGGATAATACCGGAACATGTACCCCAAACGCTCTTTGTGACTCCAGACGGAACAATGGAAAGTCTGGTTCTCCAGATAGGGGATTGCAACGGCGGCGCGACATGCCAACTATTGATGAACCATATTTTTGCGGAATACATAGGCGTGTTCATGGATGTTGACCTAGATGATATAATTATATATTCAGACACGGCCGAGCAACATGTGGAGCACTTACGGAAAGTTTTTGCAATCCTACGGCGTGAGAAACTATACCTCAGTCCAGATAAAATGCAGCTGTTCGCATCCGAGTTGAAGGTCTTGGGGCATGTTATTGATGACCAGGGTATAAGGATGGATCCTCACAAAGTTGATAGGGTGGTGAACTGGAAAACTCCGACTAACAAAGCCTTGTTAAGTAGTTTCTTGGGAGCTGTGGGATACCTGGCACCGGACTGCGAGGGTTTACGCGTCCCGATGAGTGTCCTGTCAACAATAAGCGGCCCGATGGCGGTATGGAGATGGCATCCGACTCACCAGAGGGCGTTTGATCAAGTAAAGGCCAAAGTCGAAGAATGGAGAAACCATCATCGAATTGCGTTGGACTATTCGGAGGGCGCGGAAATAATCAATCTGGTCACTGATGCATGTCTGACGGGCGGGAGCGGCTATTTGAGCCAAGGAGATGATCTAAAAACGGCGAGAGTAAGCTCGTTCTGGTCCGGGAAATTCAATTCGGCACAGCAGAATTACCCTGTGCATGAACAAGAGCTCTTGGCAATTGTTGAATCGTTGAAGAGATTCAGGGCGGAGCTTCACGGTGCTAAGTTTAGGATATGCACGGATCACCGGGGCCTAGAGCATATTATGAAGCAGCGGCACCTGTCCCCGCGGCAGCACCGGTGGATGGGTATATTGAATGAATTCGACTTTACCATCCATTATATCCCGGGTGAGACCAATGTGTTGGCCGATGCGTTGTCGCGTATATATGCCAACGAGCCGGAAGGAGAAGTGCGAGCACAGAGCAAATACATCGGTGATGTGGACTCAGAGGAAATTCCTAACCACATCAAGATGGCGGCGATAAATATGTCAGCACCAGTATTGACGGATGAATCGGCACTCACGGTTTATGCTGTGGAGGTCCGTAGGTCAGCAAGGTTAAGCGGAAAGGCCAGGACAGAGTTTGATCACAAATCTCATGCCGTGAAGGAGTCAGATGCAGAACAGCAAGAGAAGCCGCCAACGATGCCAGCTCGGAGACGAGGCACGAAGGCAGTCGCAAACGAAGAGGGAGGTGGGGAACTGCCTCAGGAAATGGTAAAGACTCAGCCGGAAGCAGTGGAGTTACCTGCGATGGAAGACCTACCAGGCGCTGGCACGGGAGGTCCGTCGGGACAACGCCAGGAAGCGGGGCTCGTTGAATTAGTCAAAACTGTTTCCGAAAAGGTGGATTTCCCCGAAGTGCTGAAAGATCGGTATTCAGATGATGCATTTTTCAGGCAGATATTATTGAAACCAACGCACTATAAAGATTTTATGGTCAAGGAGGGCTTGGTATTCATGAAACTCGGGGACTCGGAATTGTTGTGTGTACCGAATATAGTTGTAGATAATGTCAACATACGCGGATTGGTCATTGGCCAAGCACATTCATTGCTCGCGCATCTTGGAAGCCGGAAAACTTTGGCTTACTTGAGGGAACACGTCTGGTGGAATGACATGATTCGGGACGTAGCGGCTTATTGCGAGACTTGTAGTCTGTGTGCAATGAGTAAACCTTCGACGCAGAAACCGGCTGGGTTGCTACGCACATTGGAGGTACCAAGACGGCCATGGCAGTCAATAGGGATTGACTTTGTCGGGCCGCTGCCAGCGTCATCGAACAGGCACGGAAGTTTTGATATGATTTGTGTGATTATCGATCACCTAACGTCGATGGTCCACTTAGTTCCGACGAAGCAGACATACAAGGCCAAGGATATTGCCGAGCTCATATTTGACGTGGTATATAAAGCACACGGACTACCTGAGATAATAGTGAGCGATAGAGACTCGCTATTTACAAGCATATTCTGGCAGAAATTGCATACCTTAATAAATACAGAGTTGCGATTATCGTCCGCGTACCATCCTCAGACCGACGGAGCAACCGAAAGAGCGAACCGTACGATGACCCAAATGCTGCGCCAATGCATCGAACTCCATCAGAAGGATTGGGTCATGAGGTTACCAGGAATTGAGTTCGCAATGAACTCGGCCCGCTCGGATACAACGGGATTTTCTCCATTCTTCCTGAATTATGGCAGATCGCCGCGTTCCCTGATATGGGATTCGAAATCTGAATATCCGGGGGTAAGACTATTTGCGCAGAGAGTCAAAGATGCAATCATGATGGCTCACGACGCTATAATAGCAAAGCGAGTGAAGCAGACGGTCCAGGCGAATAAAAGGAGACGGCCGGCGCAATTTGTGGTAGGAGACTTGGTCTATCTGTCCACAAAGAACCTCAAGATACCGCAGGGAAGGGCTAGGAAACTCGTACCGAAGTTTATTGGTCCATTTCCAATTACGAAGATATTGGAACCGGGCGCATCATATCAGCTAGAGCTATCGCAGGAATTGAAAGTGAGAGGCATAAATCCCTCATTTCACGCGTCATTGCTGCGCATTCATTTGAAGAATGATGATAGGAAATTTCCAGGGAGACAAGTTCACCAGCTGCCCGGATTCGGGGGAGTACCGAGTGAATGGGCGGTCGAGAGGATCTTGTCACACAGTGGGCAAGGCCGCGACGCGGTGTTTGAAGTCCTGTGGAAATCCGGAGATGTAACATGGCTTCAGCACGTAGAAGTCAAACATTTAGAGGCGTTGACGACTTACTTCGAAGCGATGGGAATTACGAAGATCGGTCAGTTACCGAAAGGCACAGGAACGCGCCCAGAATTTGATGAGGAAATTCGCTCGGATGCGGTGCGAGTTGACTTCAAGAATGGAAACCTTGAACGACGCGTAAGTCTAGTTGTCTCAGATAAATACCTAGGACGACGCGTAAGTCAGGTTGTCTTAGATAAGGAGAACAAGACCGTCATTGAGATAAATAGAGGGCGAGAGGGGGCAAGAAAAGTAAAACCCACCTCGGGACACCTACTCAGCATGACGATTGAGAAGCGCTACACCGCGGCGGAACTCTTGGCCTGCGAGCGTTACAACGTCAGTGTTCACAATTTTCTCCGCGGAGTCGAAGGCCATCCGGGGGGTCCGCCTCCAGGTTATATGGAGAGTTACCGACTCCGTCATCCGATGGCGCCGGTTCCGGATGATTTTCCCGAGATCGTGCAGGCCTGGAACCGCAGGCATGACAGGGGTCCATCAGCCCGCGAACGTGTAGAGGCGGCCATGGCGACAGTTTCGACGGCCAATTCGGATGTGACAATGTCGTCCATGGCTTTCAGCAGCTTGGTGCGCCAGCCTGACGCAATCGCTAGGACGGTTGCGGATATTCTCGCGGCGGCGACGGCGCACAGTTCTGCCGCTCCACACTTGAAACCACGCTTGCCGAAGTACGGTATTTCGGCGGGGACTAGGCCGATGATGGCGAAGGCTAAGCATGGCAGGAATCTCTATGGTCGCATTGGCGGGCCCATGAAGGGGTATCAGCGCGCTTATGGGGCTGGTAGCAAAGTTGCTGCTGGCAAGAAGCGTGGTGGTGGCGGCGGCAAGGCGAAGGGGCGTGGCAAGAAACAGGCGGGCATGGTGATTGCCGCGGTTAGCGTCCCGGGAGTCGCGGTTGGCGATGTTACAATTGAGCCTAAGCGCGAGGAGACGCCGTTGCCGTTGGATGTTATGGAGGTCATTGAAGAAGACGTTCATATGGGAGATTTTGGAGGCTATCGCACAGATGATGAGGATGATGGGGCTGCCGGGGGCGCGATTGGATGGGATGGTGGAGAGCCTGTCCCTGTGATGTGAGCACATCGCGTTCTCGGGGATGATCGCTACGCGGTCCTCGAGGGCGGATGTAAGGATCACGCACGTGCTCACAGTCCCGAAATGGCAAGGATGCCATAATCAATGTACGATACTTCCTTTTCCTTTTTAGTTTACGCAGTTACGCAGTTAGGCGCAGTTCGCGCAGTTTCATAGTTACTCAGTATTAGTCAGTACGACTCATCAGGAGTCATGTATTCGGACCCGTACGGTCCCTCAGTTAGTATAAAGACTCTTTATATTACCGTCGAGTAGACAATCTGGTTGAAACACGCAGATTTTACCGACTCAACTCTCAGCTTAAGTCTAAACTCTGCTAACTGGATCTTGTGTCTACGACTTTCTACAAGAGAAACTCCGTAGCCTCACAGATATGTTTGGTCAATGTTTTCCACGGTTCGATAACGACGGCTAATACTTTAGAGGCTATCTCCAAAACTAGTACATTGCCGGGGATCGGATTCCATTGCACTCTTCTGCAACGTTCCGTGATAGGCCCCAGACCGTGAGCTCCAGTGTTGCGTGCATGTCTAGAGGCAGGGCCAGGAACAACCTAGGACAAATATTTAAATGTTACAATGCGATACAACACTAGTTAGCAAGCGGACCCGACAAAAAATACCCTCCCAAGAAGAATGTTACATCCTCACCGCTGACACCATTTCGGCGACGAGCGCCAGTCCTCAGACTGTAAATAGCTGGCCAACCAAACGTTAGATCACACAGGAGCCGGGTCAGGTAGAAGCACGCACCCGGCCTTTTCCAGATTCTTGGCGCTGCTTCAAGAGAGCCGTCGCCTCCGTCTTCCAGTCCGTTTCAAGTATATTCCCGAGCCGTTGCTCGACTGCGCCTATGCGCATCCGGTCAAGGATATAACTGCGTAAATTTACGGATCAGGAATAACCATGGAAGGATGAGCGCCGAAATATAAAAAGACCTTGAGATGGGATGCGCTATCGCGTCTTTGATCGCCTGCACAAATCCCTCCTTGTCGCCTTTGAATACGTTATACACATACGGGGGATCGAAGTCCTTGAGTGTGCCCTGCTGGGCGCTCCACTTGTCGCGGTTGGTCGGATCGTTCTTGTCCCACTGCCAAGGTAAAGACGCTCAATTTCCGGGTGCTGATGCGTGAACAGCGAGGAATGTTACCTCGGTAATCGGGTTGATGTAAGGCACCCCGAGACACAGCGCATCGTACGGTGTAGGCGATCTGTATCAATGGCGTTCAAGTCAACATATTGCTCATAAAGGCAAAGAGGCTCACGTGTATGGAAGTCCCACTCCAACGAGTACCGCTGACTCCGCGAGGATCTCGTAGAACCAGTCCTGAGGCATCGTCCCTAAGTTTTCCACGCTTTTGGGAAAGTCGGGCGGGATTTTTGTCCCCTGAGCACCCACAACGAAGTGAGCGCCAGTCGCTTCCGCCGCGTCATCATAGAAGTCGGCTTGCCAGGCATGATGTGGCGGGTGGAAATATTCCAAGTCCTTCGCCATGACGTACACTTGTGGCTGAGTTGGCCGTAATTCATGTGGAATGAATGGGCGCGAAAGGCAACCCGGCTCGACGCTGTAGCCCAAGTATGTATTGGGAATATACCAGCTGTGCTCGAGTTGATACTGCATAATATATTTAGCATGCAACAGCCTGAAAATGAATAAAAACACAACGCACGTCCTCGGGACTCAGCGTCCATTTGTGACCGAGGGGATTATAAGACTCTACCCAAAAATTAACGGAAAAGATTTTCCAGGCCGGGATCCCGCTCGGGTTGTAGTGGCTCATAGTGCAGCCAGTGTCGTCGAAGCAGGATTTGGAGTCCTCGCCCTCTGAAAAAACCGCTCTGACAAGGTCTGGGAACATCTGGTACAAATGGATGGTGTGCTCCATGCTTTGGCTGTAAAGGTAGCTATAGCCCATGTTGTCGAGTGCTTGGATCTGGGACGCGGGGCCTCACGGCATTGAAACCGCGATGTAATAAATAGGACGCACTGTAGACCGTGCCCAGATTTCTTCACCCCCGACATGTCCATCGAAGACGGCCTTATAATGGTATGAATCAAGTATAACGACTTCAAACAAATAAGAACACTGGGTACGAGAGGCTAATGGAACATACCTTTGGTCTGGTTTTGTCCGCATCTTACTGAAGAGTCACCTAGACATTGGAAAATACCCCTGAGGGTTCTTTGATTGTGGGCGCCCCATGAGATGTTTGGACGATTGAGAACGGGAAATAGAGAGTCGTGTAACTTGAAGCCGACCGGTGGTATGATAACGGTTGGTGAGTCGACTATTTTGCTTTTAGGAACGGGTAGAGCGTCTTGCGTCCAAAGAAAGAGCAAAGTGCTGACAGAGGCAACGATGAGAATGAGGGTTGTTAGTATTGTCCTGCTGGGACCCGCGCTAACTGATCCATGAAAAGATTTTCGGCAGACATAAGCTGGCACGCACCCCAGGGAAAAAATCCTTGGAGCTGACATTAACGAGAGACTTCGGCGGTGAAAGATTTGTGAAAGACAGTGAGTGGCGAGTGCAAGGTACAACGGAATAGGGGTCTGACGCTGCCTCCCTGAATCCGCTGCCCCTTTGTCTCGGATCCGGGAAAGCAATTCGAGACACTGTCTAGGAGTAGCACATACCTCATGGCACGAACCTGAACAGGGGATTTTAGTCACGATCTTAGCATACATATAATCGCACGCTTTTCGGTCCATTCCTGAAATTTAGAGAATATTCCCGCGAACTGGTCTAGTCTCTGTATCCCCGGAGCTTGTGCCTTTGCGCCGCCAGCTGGTTACACCCTGAAACGGTGTATGTTGAAGCTCTACCGGCGGAGAGACGGGTCTCTTGTTTGGATCTCGGTTGCATCGAGCTCGACGCAGGTGTCACGCCGAGGCAATGAGGAAACAGAGATTTTTTCGGAGCTTCAGTTCGTCGTCGCAAAACCGAGCAGGATCATTTCTAAGACAACCTAAGCACCAGGTGCAGATGTGTCTGTATAGATTTCGCAGCTCACATTTACAGGCTCAAAAACGCATCCTAGGGAATACTGTACACGTTTAAACCTAGCCTAAATAATAGGTTCGTTAATGACGCTTAGTGGGGTGGCAAGGGCTGAACGTTGAACTCTCACCTTATGACAGATGTATGATCGTCGGGATCCGAGGCTGATGAAGTTCCTCGCACTAATACTGTAGGTGGGAGGGCTGCCCGACGGCAATGGGATAAGATCTGATCAAGCATGAGTTTGACTTGGTTGAACCGACGCCCGAGTAGCATAATTAAACCAGGCGCCGTTAGCTAAGTTCTCTTCGTGTCTCAGGATAATGAGTTGATCTTACTACCCCGAGCTTGGAAAATTCCGCTATCGTCCGTCTGCCTCAGGAGACTACGTACGTTGGCGGCGCTGTGTCGGTAATTGGAGTAAGTATATGCTCCGTGTGCAGACTGTCACTGTCGATGAACGTACCATTCGCTTCGTGCCAGTCTTTTCCATATTCTGGGCGACAGAGATGCAGTGGGAAGTTTTCTAAAGAGGGGACAACCCAAATGTGAGGGACTGCAGTGTTCCGCAGAGCTCTGTCAGCCTGAGCGGGACCTGGACGAACCTATTTAAAGCAAGTGGCAAACTCAACGCCGGGTGATGAGACCATTGAAATGTAACTGGATCGTGGCCAGTCCAAGCCGCCGGCCGGAAACATCGAAAGGTGGAATTTGGAGAGATTTACATACCTTTTTGCTAGCTGATGAACCCGCCGGGCCGACTCCGAGACAAATGCCGGATTTGGCTCCGACCTCTCGCACAACATCTGTCTTCAACGACCGCGAGCGCCGAGCTCTCCTGGTGGTCAAAACAACCCGTAGCGCTCAAATGGTGATGCGAGGAACTTGAAGCTCAGAAGCTGGCTAGCGGCACTTTCTGTGACTTGAGCAGACCATCCCTTCAAATTTTCGATCCACCGACAAGTTCGCTCGATGTGAGCGAGCCTGTAGCTTCGAACTCGAGTTTGTCAATCAAGTTATCGAGGCCAAGTCACAGTCTTACAGCGCTCCAATCTCCGGTTCCCGCATCGGAGGCATCGTTTCCCTGGAACTGTGGCAGCTGTGGATGTTCAACGGGCGTTGACAGATTAATCTCAGAGTTGAATAAGGCGAGTGCATTTTTTTTTGACGTACATGTGTCCTTCCGAAAGCTTCCTGCTGCAATTATGGGCTTCAAGGTTCAGGACTTCATCTACTAGTACCAGTACTGTATATGTAGAGCGTACTGCACGGACTCAACAGGCCGGCACATATAGGAGCTCAGTTCTCTGTCATCTATGCGTATCGCACCACGAAGCCTATAATCTCGACGCCACCACCACAAATTAATTATTGCCGGCGTCGGACGGTGCTCGGACCTCCTACCCGTCCAGCCGAACGTATGGTGCGACATCCTGACGCGCACCCAGCCATCCCGGCGCGGTTACATTGACAGGGATGTCAAAGACGTCGGATACCAGGTACATGCAAAAAGGAAGGATCCCCATCTTGCGAGTTGACTCTGGATTTTCCGCCGCGCGACCGAATCCGGGCTCAGAATGCCTCATTTGTTGCAGGGCATGTCACTTCAAATGTCAGGAGGCAGGGGATAAAGGATCGATAAAGGATCGATAAAGGGAACGGAGAAAGAGAAAACGTTGAGTGGTCCGATTTGGCATGCTTCTCGCTTCCCGCGCCGCACTTCGTCCGCGGCACAGAAGGAAAAGGAAGTCGACTTGCCTTCAACCGCACCGATAATGAGTTGAGGTAACATGAGGCGCGTCCGTGTCCTGATTTTCTTCGCTCGTGCTTCTTCCCTCTCCCTCTCCTGCGCCGTCCGACAATGCTCTCTCCTGCTGCCGAGCCCCCTCTAGCAGCACATTTCATCGGCGTCGTTCTCACGACAATGTGCGCGTTCAGCTGCTCTTTCAGCCAGTGTCTTCTTTGACTCAATTTCGACCGCATTATCGCAATTTTCTAGATTCTACGGCATAACCCTCGCTCAGGCATTCGTGTACTATCGCACATATACCACCGATCCACGACATATGAAGCTCATCGTGAGGCCCCGCGTCTTTCTATGGCCCTTTCTTTTGCTTATTTTAGCCGGCTGTTCTTCGAAAGGTTGCTCTGCTCTTGTACTTCGCTCTTTGATCTGCTATTCATCTCGGACTAAATCCACTCAGACTCCTCGACACGTCCCAAGTTATCCTTACCGGCGCTTCTATCTATGGCTATACCATCCGCTCGCGCGGTGACGAAACTGCGCTGCAGTACGTTTCCAAGTGAGTTTTTCTCTCCTTGTCCCTTCGCGAAGCCAATCTCAGCGGATGCTAGATCTTTTATTGTAAGCTCTGTTGTTCTTTTATTCCGTATCCAATCGAACCTCACTCTTTTCCGCCACGAGGCTTCCATGACCGTCACCGTGCGTCCTGACTCCTTATTATTTTAAATGCCTAATTTTAACTTTACCCCAGTCCGTGGTCGCGTTTACGGTTCAAATGTGGGTGGCCTTTTTTGTTTGTTTGAAATCATGATCCTGATAAGCGCAGGATTTACGCATATCGCGTCTGGCGCTGTTCGTGTTTCTTCGTCTGTCATCGTCTTGGCAATAATCTAGAGAAGTGAGCTCCGGCAACGCGTACCTTACGACTTCAATAGTATGTTCGGATTCTCTATTGTTTTGTTTCTATTGACGATGGACCGACCAGCTTTGTCTCGCTTTTGTGGCTCTCGGTACGTCTTCGCGATTTAGAGAAGAAATTAGCCTCACCATTCTGTTCTCGGAAATAGGAAGCTCAACAGGCACGCTTTTTCCGTGGCGCGCCTTTTTTGGAATACTCACACCTTCCTCAGCCATGACCGCCAAAACGTATTTATGCCCGGCTTACCTATGCCTGGACTGACATTATTTTATCAAGGATCCGTAGCCCGCGGTGGGATGAGACGCGCGTCAGCAATGTACGCCAATGTCCGATTCCGCGCCGTCGTACCTAATGTGACGCCACCTGCCATTCTACAGCTCCCCGCCGCGATCATCCTCGCGTCCACGGTGACATGCGACCTGCTCATCGCGAGCGCGCAAGTGTGGCTCTTCCACCGCCACCGCCTGAAGCGGGGGAAGCTGTTCTCGTTCACGCTCAGACGCCGCAGTCCCGCGAGCGGCACGCCGTCCCCTGCCACAGAGGAGGCGAGCACCACGGTGGAACCCCCCACGCCTCTGGGCGGGTCCTCGCGGCGAGGGAGCTTGCTCACCGGGATAGCTGGCCTCGCAGGCTCGTGGCGAATGGGCTCGGGCTCGGGTCCGGGATCCACCGTCACTGCGGAGGCGGACAAAGATGAAATCGCAGGCACGGAAGGGTGTGAAGACGATGACCACGATGATGGCTGCCGGTGGGTGGATGACCCAAATCCCGTTCTTCCATCTCAAACGTATCTCTGGAGCAGATTGGGTGCACTTCTCACGACTTTGACGGTGCTGGTGGTTAACGTCGGGCTGTTGACCAGGTACGCTCGGAGTCTCCCCTCGCATTCACGGCCGTACATTGAACTCCCGCAGCGCGGACGCCACGATTTTCCTCGTCCTGGTCCGCTATTCATTTCTCTTCTCCTTGTGGCACAATTAATCACGTAATCGTCCCGACAGTTCCTCGCTTGCCCGGGTAACGGGACGTTCCTTGTCCCTTACATCCTCCTCAGCAACTGTAAGTCGTTTCTCGGCTTTCATTTTGTACCTCGTTTGTAACCGCCGGCGGTTCTTTCGCGCAGGTTACGTGAACTCGTTCCTGAGCATGTACGTCATTACCGCACACCCACCCTCCGCCGATCATCTAAACACGCGTATGGTAGACTCAACTCGCGGCGCATCCTGCGCGACCTCGTAGAAAATCCTGAACACTTCCCCGTCACGTTCGACTTTGCGCTCGACATCGATACGGGGTAAGCCTCGCACCGGGACTGGGACTGGCACGGTTTATGTGGGCTACGCATACGATGCGATTTTGTAGCGATATCACGGTCTCGTCTTTGTATCCGACTCTGTCTGTACTGAAGGAGGGAGCATTATGCAGGCACGAGGTGAGGTCGCGGGGCGGGAGTGATGTATCCTTATACCTGTAACATAATTCATATTGTTGTACGAATGCTGCATGTTATTTTGGTCTTTGTAGATTGAGAGCGGTCGCGCCCAGAAAAAGCCTCATGGCAAGCGACGGAACATCCGGGAAGTGGTATGTACCCGTGTACCCCGCTGCATTCAGCTCGGGGCCGAGTCATAGCTCCGTAAGAAGGGGCGAACTTCTTCGCAGAACGCCTGAGGATCCACGTGAACACGGAGGACTAAGGCATACTCCTCCGATTTCTAGAATTGATGGCGCTGGAATGGGCACACACGAGGCACCGCCAACTTGAGAGAACGCGGGCAAAAAATGCCAAGGCCATTCCGAAGCCATCCACAATCTGGCTAGCATGAGTGTGAAAACAAACGTCATGCAAACATAATCTGGAAGGACGACAGAATATAATGAGGTGGGTCCTTGATGTAAGGCGAGCGGAAACAAACCTCAAAAGAAATCCAATGACGGCGCTTCTACTGTAACTCGCAGCATTGGGCGGGAAGGCTTCCAACGCGGTCCCGATCCTCCGGCGGCTAACAATATGTTAAAATCAATTCTAAGACAATGCATAGGTCATGTTTTGACAAGTTTGACTCGCCTGTCGCGAGTCGAGGAAACTATCTGGATTCAACTGAGTTATTGAACCGTGAGAAATAATTATGAATGTCACGTGATCACAAAGACGTTAGCCTTCACCGGCTGAGTGAGTGAAATGAAGTGGAGGGAAAACGAGGTCATGCATATGAGGATATATAATGGCTTACAATGACAGCATTCCACACAACATGTTGTGGCCAAGGATGTTTCCTGCCAACAACTCAAGTCAAGCCCATAGTTGCAGTGAAAGATTTATCAGAGAGCCAGTGGGTAGATGTACAACAAGGACCCACAAACCCTTATTTTCACAACACAGCAAGTTTAAACACTACTGGATTTGCTTCAACCTTGCTGAACGCTGATACTGGTACTGGAGAAAAGCATTTGCAACGTTGCGCAGTAGTCGTAGTTGATGATAGGAGGGAATGTGGTACTCAGGTCGTGAAAAAATTAAGTATACGAGATCGAGTTCCTTTGCCTTTGTCCTGATTCTGTTCGTCGACGCGACGATTGATCCCCCCAACAAGAACTTTAATGAGACCATCTCCGGTGACTGGGTTCAATTTGGAGTATGGGGTCGTGTCAACGATATCCTAAATCAAGTTCAATTAAGGATCACAATAGTGAGGGAAACAACGCACGCGGATATCTTCGGTCTTATGGAGATCATCGTCCAGTGATCTCAAAGCCCGGGTTGCCGCCGGGTCGCTTCCTATCTGGACAAATTGAATTCCGACCTGCAAATCTGCTAAGTTGATATTGGTGGTTTCAAAATTACAACATACCTGTATCATACAGAGATTTGGTATGGCCTTGAGCGACTTTCCGGCCTCGATTAATACCGGTTTAGGGTCATCGCCTAGGACGAAAGGGATTCGATTAATGTCTGCGAAAAAAAGCGGCCAACTCACTTGCTTCCCCATCGGTGATGATGATGAAATTAATTCGCTTTATTACTTCTTCTGTTTTCTTGTCCTTGGGTGTGCCGTCTGGGTCGATGTGTGCGCCTTGAAGCCTGAGAATATGCGGCCTCAGGATCTGGTCCAGCCGCTCTCCAGTAGGAGTCGCGCCGCAAGGCTTTACTCTGTCGAAGATAGCCCGCACCTGGGAAGCAGACTACAAAAGCATGTTAGTCTTGGGCCCGTTACTTCGGTAGTACGGATGCTCAACCTTGATATTGAGCGCCTTTTTCTTTTCGTTCAAGAAATGAATATCGATCCCATCGGTGTCATAATCTTGTGCTGTTTCTGCCAACGCTCCCAATGCCTCTCCAGCCTGTGGATTGAATAAGAGCCTGAGCCGCATGGATTTCTGTCATCGCACCTCATACCAACGTGTTACGCCTTTCTTGGAGCCAGCCTCCAACATGGATCCCGAATCATCGACGAGGATAACCGTGTCGTACTTCCTCAATATCTCCAATGCGTTCTCGAGATTTTTCTTGCTCATCGGTTTAGGCTTGGACCCTTGAAACAAAATCATTCAAGTTGTCGAATAAGCAGCTCGGAAACTCACAATCCCAATGCATGCGCTTACTCGATTGGCGGTGCTTGAGAGTCGGTGGCGCCAAACTCGCGTAAGACGGAGGTGGGGCGTCCTTTGGGTCCGCGGACTGGCTGCGACTGGTGAGTCTGAAGACGGACAGAGGTGGAAGCTTTCTACCTAAATTCCTCTGCCTGGTCCATGGGTAAAATTGAGAGATCTGGGATGAGATCGTAAGAGGGGCAAGACCGAATAGGAGCATTTGTTGTTTGCGAGAATTGACTCAGGAGAACAGTCATACAATCGGAAATTCGGTTGTAAGTGCCCTACGGGCGGCGCCTGGACACCCAGGTTCATGTACATACAAAATACTCTGTTCAACTGCCAGGATATAAATTACATTTAAAAATATATATAACTCATTGCCTGTTTTTCAGAGGGTCCTGCAAATCACCCTTGCAAATCATCCCGGTTGTGCGGGTCAACGTAAATAATGCTCCCCTGCCGACATCGAGGTGAACGACGAGGTCCAGAAACACCCCCTCCGCCACCGCGTGCATTTTGTGAAAGAAAATAAGGCAGCAACTGCAGCGAGAGCATCTTGCGGTTTGTGTCGTGGACGCGTAGAGCGCGCACTGCTTGAGGTCGCCGCCACTGGTGTTGACAATCTTGAAGAGCTTCATGGCAGACTCGAACATGTTTTCGGCGCGGAAAGTGCAGGCCCACTGCCACGACAGATGCGGGCCTCGACAGACGTGATGGTGGTCGAAGTCTCGTGGTCGCGGTCGGTGATGGCGGTAATGAGCTCAAAGTAGGTGCGTAGGTTGGAGAGTAACGAGTGATGGAGGAGCGAGCGGCGGGACTCGCGAAGAGCCTCGAAGGATAGGTTGTACTCGCGGAACAGGAGTGTTGGACGTGGTCGACGAGGTCATGGACGGCATAGGCGACGAAACCGGTGGTCGCCGGGATTTGAAGATGGCCGTCATCGCGGAGGAAGTGGAGCGAGGCGGAGAGGCGGTGGATGGGGGGGTGGTACATCGGACTGTGATGGTGGGTGAGGTGGGGGTGCTTGACTTGATGATCAAAAGACTCGGGGATGCGAAGGTGGAGTTGCGGCGGACGACTGAAAGTTCCTGCTCTCCGCGGCGATGAAACCGGCGCTGATGGATGCAGTGGCGATAAGGCGTTGAACATCTTGTTCCTAAAAAAATAAAAAAACCGTAAGAAAAGTCAGACGGCGAAGCGACCAATAAAAACGCACAACTCCCTGTTCACCGCGACATCGGTAGTTGCGCCGATCAGGCCAGCACTCACGTTGAGCACGGCGAGAAGCTCGTTGAAGGTGGCAAGGAATTCCACCCGCGCGTCGCTGAAGTGCCCACCGGGACAATTCTGCACATGGTGCTTCAGGCTGTTGGGGCGCGCATACGTTTAGCGGCACGGGAGGCGCTGGGGAATGTGTACCCTGATGTGCCGCTCCATGTCGACGAAGTTGATGGTGCGCTGCGGGCACCCGTCGATATCGCACAACATCCCGCGGACGTAGGGCATGCAGCCCAGCTCGATAAGGTACCGGTAGTGCGCAGGCACACTGCTGAGCGCCGCAGCAGGGGCACCAGAGCGAGCGGGGAGGGTGGGGACTGTGGCGGGGATGTCAGAGCTGGGGGACACAACGCCGGCCTTCACCACATCTTGGCTGGGTGATATATCAGCACCTTGTAATCAGAGACGTGCACTGATGTATCAAAACCTCTGCCTCAGAGATCCGGCTGATATATCAGCTTAGAGGTCTTCCCGTTTAAGTTTACCGGGCCAGAGTATCACCAGGCATCACCAGGCATCGCTTGGGAGAGCACGGTTGCAGAAACATCAAGAGGGCGGGCTGACGTAACTGCTTGATCTTGATGGCACGATGAGCTCGAGCCATCAACGATGAGCAGGGCATTTTAAAAAATTTGACGCCGACCGCGGGGAAAACTGGGGGATGAATAGTTGTTATATTTATGACCCCATTGTAGAGGATTAAATGGAGGGCCTGGGCATCAGCCGCCGTCATTTCAATTTTTAATAAAATATTAGTGCAGACCGGTGTTTCCCCTTCACATCATCCAGTCCTGGTTGCGAGATAGATGTACTCGCATACGGCCAGCATCATACTTTCCCTCTACCCCCTCGCCGAAGCCCATCCCCAGCTAGCGCACGCTGTGGCATCCACCACATACGGCTCGCCGGTCGATTCTGGGCACTCGTTCGCGGCGCTGTGCTGCGCTGACACCCGGCTCGAGTCTCAGGATGGTCGCTATATACGTGGCGCAGCGCGCATTTACGAACCGCTTGTTGACCATGCACTTTCGATCTTCGGGCCCGTGGCAATCCTCCGTTCCCGACCCCACCCAGCTCTCGCGCCTTCGTTCCCGGTGCGCAAGATACTCCTCCGCTCCTTCCGACTCGAGCGCCAGCGCTGTCGTAACCAGGGCTTTCGGTGTGCGCGTTCCGCGCGCGCGCTGCAGGCGTTTACGCGACTGGTTGGCCCCGCGCCCTGGTTCCCCGCGCACGCGGCCGTCCCCCATTCCTGCCGACCCAGACACCAGCAGTGCTGGGACGTCCCCCGTGCGCGTCGGGCGCTGCGAGCGCTCGCGCGCGGCTCATCAACCCGGCACTCTCGGCGGGGCCCCGCGACCCGGCCGCGCCCACATCCACGCCGCTCGGGCCGTACGACGAGCAGCTTCCCCTCCACGGGCTGTTTCTCCGCGTCGCCGTTCACGCGCACCTCATAGGGCTCGAGGAATATGTTTGTTGACTCACTTTTGCATTCAGAGAACGTGGGGACGACCTGTTGGTTTCAATGAAGATTTTTATCATTCTGGATTGAGTACACGGGTAAAATGCGACTGTAATTGATGTCTACCCTTCAGAACGGGGCAGGGAACCTGTGAGTGTATTGAATAACGAGAATCAAGAGTAACGCACCTAATCATCCACAAAATCATGGCAGACATGTTGCAACATCTTCTAATATATCTTGAGAGAGGAACGGGCGGATTTATTGGCGAATATGACGCGGGGAAAGCTGGATGTAGTGCTGCCAAAGAAGACGCTAGCAGGCTGCAGGGCGGGGGAACGAAAGAAACTTTGAGCGGGAAAATGTAATGTTTAACCATCAGGAAGGTGCACCTGCGTTTCTGGGGGGCTGGATGGGACGAGAAGTGAGATGCAGCGAGAGTACAAGGGAGAACAATGTCGCGATGTCATTTTGATCGTAAGCAAGCATATAACAATAGCCCGATCGGGCGATTGAAGAAATACAGTTTCGTTTCCTGTGCGGGGAGTGTTCCATTATTTCACTAGCTAACTCGAGGTAAAATCTTATAACCCCGAACAAAACTCATCCATGTGCTCAGAGTATTACTCTGAGGGGGTCAGATCTTAGCAGCAACCTGAAACCATCCGTACTGCACCATCTGAGGTTCATTTATTGGCGTATTTCAGTCTGTAAATCATTATAAAACTGACTGAAGTCGAATACATCAAAAACCTCAGGATTGGAGCACTCGGAAGCAAGATTTCCCGTTTCGGCAGTGTAACGAAACAAGTTTCTTTACTGTAGGCTGAATATCTCATTCTCTCCATAGCTGAGCATACTGAAAATCTTATAATTAAAAACTGCATTTATCCCTCTACTCAGAATTCTATTCTGTGAAGGTTGATTATTAGCATCTTGTATGAAACTGCACGTATTGTCCCATCTGAAGGTCCGTCCAGGAAGTATTTCACCGTGAAACATGATTGTTTATCCAACTGACTTCGAATATGTCGAAATTCGCGCGATTCCAGCACCCCTGCTCCCGATTCCTTGTTTTTACTGGTTCAGACCATTGAAGGGTGTATCTGAATCTCGACGAGTCTCAGGCCTAACTATTGTATCGTATGACATTCTATGAATATATATGAAGTCTTAAACCCATAAATTAGATTCATACACGACCTCAGAAGGTGTGCTTGTGGGAGGTCAAAATTCCACAATATGTACTAAAACTGCCCATGTTGGAACATTCAAGGATCATTGTGCAAAGATTTCAATGTGGAACACCATAGTTTGACTGGCAGAACTCGAATATCCAAAATGATTCCAGATTGAAACTTTTTTTTTTCGGAGTGCAGGTTTCGGCCAGTTCAGAACACCACATAACAGGCATGATGAGTCTCGGTCCACCTTTCCACATACCTATGCAAATCTTTTGAAGTAAGTTGTCCGTATTGTGCATGTATATCCCCGGGTGGTCCTTAATGACACCTGGGACTGATATATGACTAGAAATGGCGGAGAATGCAACTACGAATAACACATGACGGATATCAGGATGTAGAGGTTCACTAGATTGCACCAAGTTTACTGTGTAAGTTCACCACGAATCATTATTTTGGGGGGTTGTGAAAACTATTACCACTCGTATTAATATAAAGCCCAGACATCTCACGGGTGGGCCATCGAGGGACAGGCAGAAGGAGAGAGAATGTCATCGGAATGGTGCAGTGCTACAAACAGTTAAAGGTTCCACTTTCAAGGGATGGTAAGGATAAGGAGGAGTATTCCGCAGGCACATGGAAGGTTGGTGGATGATTCACCAGAAATATCAGACCCAGCGCGCTAGCAGGGGGAGCAGGTGGCATCGACGGGTAAATTAAGCGCCGAAGGGCACTTAATCAGCTAAAATGAAACAGGCCAGTTTATCCGTCGAAGTGAGGAAATGACGATCGGAGGATGTCAGAAAAGATTAATTTGGATGTACTGAGGCATACAATAATGTGGAAGTTCAAGTGAGGTACCAATTACAGGAAGGGTGAGCAAATATAGGTGGATATGCGGATTTCGCGGATGCGTGGCAAATAGGATGCCCACGAAGCCAAGAAAAGAATCAAACGAGTTTGGAAGATCTACCTCAGTCATGGCTGACATTCCAGAGGTATTGGGGTTCCTAGAGTGGTGCAAAGGCGTCCCAATGATAGGGCGGCATGGTCCGAAGCTCGCCCTGATCCCCCGTCGAAGCTGGTGGTGCAGGAGCCCCGCAAACGGCTGCGGACGCGAGGCATCAAAACCGTGAACGCACAGTGAGAAGAGGGTTCACAGACAAAATTTCTGGATCCAGCGAAAGGCACAGATGAGCTGGAGTCAGTGGCGAAATCCCGCCGGTATTCCGAGGCACAAGAATAACGTAAACGGCGGGCGAAGCGGGTCACCAAAACCGCTAGCGTGCGCGGAGCAGAGGGTGCGCACTGGTAATTTTTAGGCCGAAGGGTAGGGGCAGATTATCCCGAGAGGCTGAGAATACCCCGCCAATATTATATGGTGCGGGAGCAGTACAAATGGCGGGGGAAGCGAGGGGGTCAAAATTGCCGCCGCGCGACGAGAACACACCGTATGGACATAATTCGGAGCTCAGACGTTAGGTATGGATCCTCTCGACAGCGTGTAAATAACCCGCCGAGGTTGGGACGGGCAGAAGAGGCGCAAGCGGCCGCACAAAAGGAGGGATCAAAACCGCTGGCACGTAGTAAATTAATGGCCGATTAACATGGTTGCCCACTTAGCTCGGGGGAAACATGTGGATCCTGAGTGCCAGACGACACTCCACGGCGCTGAGGCGAGCCGGACAGGCCAAAACGGCGGGGGGAGCGGGGGCACCAAACCCGCTGGTGGGGGCTGATGAGATGGAAAATGGGCACGATTCTGAATGCGCGGCAGAGGTGAAGATGGCCCCGAGCGCTGGCAAACATCCCGCCAGGACGAGGAGGCGCGGGAGCGGCGCAAATCGCGAGCGGAGGAGGAGCACGAAAACCGTGCGCGCGAGATGACGATAGGGCCTATAGCCAAGGTTTCAGGCTCATAAGAGGAGGGCAGATGTACCAAATCGATTCCTACCACCCCGCCAGGGCTGCGGCGGGCCAGGGCGGCCGCAACAGCAGAGGGTGGAAATGGCTGAAACGGAAAGACCGGGCCGGACAGAAGCCCAGGCCACACGAGAAGCAACCAGACACACGGAGTAGGAATAAGGATGTCGAGTTATGAGTACGGAGGCAAGGGGAAGCGCACGGCGGCAGAAACGAGCGCAGAATGTGGGACGTGGAAAAGGCTAAAGCACAATATGTGCAAACAAGCCGCCATGATCACCGCCCTCTGCCAAGCACTCGCTTACGGGCGCTGCGGAAGTGCTGCCGCGCTGAGATCTCATCATTTGAACCGCATATGGGTTGGCCTCTAAGCTGATACATCAGGCGCGTCTCTGAGTGAGAAGTTTTGATATATCAGTGCACATCTCTCACCACAACACCCTGATATATCATATCTACACTATCCGCTGCGGCCTTCTTGGTGGCACGAGGCCTAGTGGCGCGCAGGGCCTTGTGCTTCTTCGACGGAGAAGCGGCAGTGACGGGAGCGGGTGTTGGGAGCAGAGTGGAACGGCGCGTCAACGGGGGAAGGGAGACCTTGAAGGTGACGCGACGCGGGTAAGGGGCGGATAGCGTGTGTGTCTTGGGGCTTCGGGCGCTCTTCGAAGTCAGAATCCAGCGTGTCGTCATCGTCCCCATCAGACTTGTGGTCCTCGTGCAAGGCGGCGGCGAACTGGAGGGCCAGGGAGGCCTCGGCAACGTCCTTGAGGTCGGCGTCGTGGACTGGCTCGAGAGGTATGGGAGCCGGCGACAGCATTGGGATACAGATGAGAAACTTGGGGTCAACGGACATAGCTTCCATCTCTCGGACAACTGGGTAGCGGTAGCTGGGTGCTTGGCAGCCCTAGTGCTCAAACTGAGCCCCATACTGTACGGGGGCGGTGGGAATCCAGGCAGGGCCCTGGGAGACGCTGTTTGCGGATAAGCGTGTCAACAGGCAGCGTATAACGACTCACCGGCACGTGCTTCGCTTTCGCCCTTGTCCATGCCCGCCTCCTCCCCACTTGCCTTGTCCCAGGATCAAATATCGCATCCACAGGTAATGAGTTATTTGATCGGAGGCGGAGACCACTATACGTCCGATCAGTTTGCAGTATTGTACTGGGGTGGTGTCAAACGATATGTCGATAGGTTCCTGGGTGTTGAAACTATAAATGAGACTCACGAGAAGTCTGAAGAGATGGCCCCTGAGGAAGCGGAAGAGGGTTTCACTCCCTCGCTTCCTTCCAGGAAATTTCCAGTGCAAATACCGTCTTCCGTTCGTTCAACAACAGCACCCCCTCCGTGTCCCACTAATTCACGACAGCGTAGAAAGAGAGACGCAACAAAAGTACTTCGACCAGAGCCAGGAATTAACCAATATGCAGCATAACAAGCAAGGAATCCAGTCCAGGAGGGTGCATAATTTTTTAAGTCACGGCAACAGCGATTGATCTCGAGTTCATTTCCTCAGCGCATTGGCCCTCGTAGTCAGTTGAATAGCAAGGTGTTTTCCGACACAGCCCTAGTATCCATCGTGGCATATCTGAATTCCCAAATTGGGAATGGCTAGCCTACTCAGAAATGTGTGCAATGTTCTCCAAATATTTTCTTCCTCAAGCGCCTCCGCTACCGACGACTAGTACCGTCGCTTTCCGTTGCCCGCGATGCTGTCCCCCAAGATGGCGAGGAGGGCTACGGAGGGGCTGTGACTAATTCGGAAGTCCAGATATTGTGAGGCTCCAAACGAGTGAAGAAAGAGCACGACGGAGGCACCACGCAAGGTTGCCTTAGAGGTCACATGACCTGTCCAGGGAGCCAATTAAAAATGACTGCTGTATTTGCGCTTATGATGACCGAGACTGTGTGCCTTGAACCCGGAACACTAAAGTGTCCAGGCATTCGACTCGCACATAAGGAACACAACTTGCCTCGATTAAAACTGACGTGTAAATACTCGCAGGAATGCAGTTGACATTACATAATGTACTATAGTGCCTCGTCGAATTCAGAGGATCATTAGAGTTAGAAATCAGACTCACCGCTGACAATAGTCTTCCATTCTACAAAAAAATGCATCGAAAGGTGGGAGTGTAACTTGACAAAATTTGACTGAAGCATATGCATTCCTCACTTGCGTCGGTGACTGTCAGTATCATAGACCATTCGCTGGACAGGCTTGTTGATTTTCAGCTCAGTGTCCTGGTTCCTCTTCTTGGTTCAAGCGAAATGTGATTCGTCTTCCAGACATTCCCCAGCATGCTAACATTTACAACAGTGTTTTCTAACTCGTTGATCGCATCGTACGTTCCCCCGTTTTTTTCTGGCCGGTTTGGTTGATTCCAACTCCTTCAGCCTCAATGACCGGAAACACTTCCGTTCTCCGCACCAGCCACAGACGAACGCTGGTGACAGTTTCCAGTTTCTTGGAATTGTTTCGGCAGCTCCAACAAAGAATACGGTACGACCTTGTCTCTCATCGTTTTCCACACCGGCACTTAGCGGCACAAATTGATAGGAAGTAGTCCTTGACATTCAGAGACTTTCTGAAACCGAGAATAATAGAAGTGGCCCAACCAAGGTGTGTAAATCAATTCGCTCATATTGCTGCTCATTCTTATGCTTGTGAAGTGCCGCATTCCAGAAGTCTAGTCAACTGGCCTGTTGGAGTCCACACTTACTTAGTCTCATCGGATATTTAAATCTACACTCGTGCATGGTATTAAATTAGCTTACCGCCTTATGCCTACTGTGTGCCAAGAACGCAAAAGAAGAAGATACTCACAGATAGGGGCTAAAAAAACGCGCTCACGTGTTAGCCACGTGTTGGCGCGTTGTCCAGATAATGCTTCGGACCGCAGTATCTTGCCGCTGATTGCTGTTACTAACACTGCGAATACTTTTATCGGATCACCGAAATGTGCCCAGCGTTAGCCTTACTAGTGATATTTGGTCCGTTCGGGGAGGGCTTGAGCCTGCAGAAATAATTTCTGCAGGCCTACTCATTAACTCACCCCGAAGCACTATTTCAACACAGAAATTTGTAGAATAAGGTATGAAGGGAGATCCGGGTCGGCCAAAACCTGAGCCCGACCCCGTCGTCATCCCGAGCCTTATTCAGGACCGGGACGGGCTTGGGTCGGACATGAAGCCTGATCCGGCACATCCGAGTCACACTCACAAGTCCAAGCAAATATAAAGTCCATACCCTTTACACGAACCATCATGTCCGAATCCACAGAATCTCCCCAGCTCATCGACTATAGAGGCAACTGCCACTGCGGTGCCTTCAAGTTCACGTTCAAGGCGCCAGCTGAGCTCAAGCAAGTCTTTGGGTGCAACTGTAGCATTTGTTCCAAAGTTCGTCCTCCATCCGTCTTAGAGGCATATCCACGAATAATGCGCAGAATGGCTATATGTGGGCGTTTCCGGCCAGCAGCGATCACTTTGCTATCATGAAAGGTGACGAAAACATGCTCAAGAGCTACGAGTTTGGGAAACACACGATGACACACGAGGTGAGGTTCTCTGAGCGCATCTTCGCAAGCCAAGTACTCATGTACAGTCACAGTTCTGCCCGACTTGTGGAATCTCAGTCATGGTTCGTATGCACAAGGCCGATGGCCAGTCTGTAGGAATAAACGTACGCATTTGAGAAATCCAAGGCGAGACCCGGCGCTAACGGCTTTACAGATTCGGGCGCTCGAGGATGTGGATTTCGACCTCGTCAAGAGCGATGACGCTGCTGGAAAACCGCTTTATCAAGCGCCGGAGCCGTTGGCCGTCGGTCCTGTTCCCGATGGAACCACAGTATATAACGGAAATTGCCATTGCGGCGCGGTAGTCTATGCCGCGTTTCTGACCCCGGAGGAAATCACCACGGCGAAGGACTGCAACTGCAGCATTTGCGCGAGGGTAAGAATCTCCTTGATATATTCCGTTCAGACTTCACGCAAAGCACGAAACAGAAGGGAGGGCTCTGGGTATACCCTGAAACTACGAGGGTCACATTCAAAGGACTGGATTCATTGACCGAGTATACTTTCAACAGTAAAATGGCGTATCATAGATTCTGCAAGATCTGTGGTGTTGCGATGGGTACACGATTTGACGAACGATTTGAGATGTTCAAAGGCATTACAGCGTTGAACGTCCGCACAATGAATGGGTTGGATTTGACCACACTGGCGATTACCAAGGCAAACGGGAAGGCTATTCCAATAGTATCAGCGGAAGTCCGAGTCTAGGACGAGGCGAAGAGTAAAAGTGGTTTTTCGGGTTCAAATTACACACATGGTTGTTCAGATTTTCAACTTGGAGGCCCAGCAAGTCTTGACCAGTCCTGAGAGTTTTCACAAAAGTTCAATCACTAGTGTGGCGGTGGTAGAGAAAAGGCGGCCGCCGGCTGTGGCCGGTGCACGCGCTCCGGGCCTCTTCCTCCGCGGCCACGAAGCTGCGTTCAAGTTCCTTGAAAATCCTTTTGAACTCTCCCTCCATCGCGGCTTGTTCCTCCACTTCACACCACTGGATTTCGGAATCGCACCAGCGCTTGACCAGCGTCTACTTAAGGTGTTGACGACTTTGACCGCGGTTATCCCCAGATCTGATGAGTGGAAAGGGTTCAATGATGCCCACGACGGGGAGGATAAGTATCATACTTAGCTTGACGATGAGTCTCGCTATCTTGCCATGTCTATTCCTCGTCTGCTCAAGCGTTTGAGTCGCAAAAATCTACGAAGTGACGAATTTCCCGAGCAAGACGTACCACCTTTGCCTTCATCGAAATCAGCCAATGGCGGCAATGGGTACTTGCAATCACGTCCTGTGACGCCGAATTCGGGGGGCGCCCGTCCATGGAGTGTGCCGCGCCCGTATATGAGCGACACTGAATTGCCACTGCAACAACACTCTGTGCCCCCAGTAGTCAAATACTCCTCCCCCCGACGGCTCCCGCCTGCGATTGACCACAATGGTGACCTGATACCAGCCAAGAAGGAAAAACCATCTAAGGATGTGTTGCGAGACGGCGCCCTCCTTGTGGCTGGCGTTTCCGCCGTCGTAGTAGAGGCTGCGGGCGGTATCGAGGCTATCGAAGAAGGAGTGAACACATTTCTCGAAGGCAGCCATATCCTGATGAATGCGCTGGGAGAGGTCGCGAAACTCCATCCTTTCAGTGCGTACTGCCTTTTCTCTCTCGTCCGAAGCTCATCCAAAATAAATCGCCAGTCGGAGGTACATTCGATCGTTAGCTTTTATCGGAAAGATGCTCATTGTGCTCTATATAGTTGCTGTCATGACTTTCCAGGTACTGCTTCTCGGCGTGGCCTCGACGCTTGTTCTGACGATATCTCCAGGCTGTGTGGGCTCTCGAGGTAAAGCGGCGAGAGAACGACAAAAAGGTGCGCGCTCCTCTCCCCCTGTTTGTGTTGCAGCTCCTAAACGGCATCCAGATAATCGCTCTGCATGTTGAGATGCGGGACATGATGGCCGTTCTCGTACAGTGCGTAGTAGCTGAATTCTCGCGTCCAATTTCACATCCCCTGTAGGCTCGGAAACATCCACGACGTTGAAAAAGTCGCGCCGGATGGAACCACCATAAAGGGTCGGCTGGAGGCTCTGATCAAACGCACATCAGACGATATCCGGTCTTGTGCCTGCGCGTGCGACACCTACGCTAAGAAGCGGCTTGTTGGTAGGTGTTCTTACATTCACTCTCCTCCGTCAGCTTAACAGCGCGCGCAGTCAAGGTTTTGAAAGGGCCGATTTGGGAAGGCCGCCTTGTCAAGTATTGTGGAATTTTTACAAAAAGAAGGGCCGAATTCGAGTTCGCGCTCGCGATACACACGTCCCTCGGCATCGATGCGGCCAACAGGAGTTTGGCTGACGTCGATAAGACGACGCGAGAGATGAATGCCAAGATGGACACGATGATGAAGATGTTCCAGCAGTTTGCGTCGCCCGAGCAGAAAGATCTTATGAAGGTCGTGGAGGGAAGAGGTGGTTTGAGCGCTTGTCAAGAAAACGATAAGATTCTGAAGGAGCTGAACGACCTGGAGAATGCGGGCAATCCACCCTCAGCCGCAGGGATGGGCGGCAAGTCCTCGAACCTCGCAGATCTTAAGGAGGACCTCGATCTCGATCCTGACGTTGCGATAGAGAAGAATATGGCCGTCTTTTTGCGCAAGTTCGAGGTTCAGAAGAGGCAGATCATGTCCGTCTTCCTCCCAATGTTAGAAATGCGCACTGATGGCCTTTTTAGTGACGAGTTATCGCGGGTGGTGCAGCGAGAAGGTGACCGCGTTATAAACATGGTGACGGCGGGGCCGCATGACAAAATCCTCGACCCCGTACGTCCCACCGCCTCGTCGGCAGTTCTCGTCCTTATTCTGTGACAGGATATTCACCAGTTGTGGAAAATGATGGCAAGTGTCTCGACCGTTCGTGCAAAGATCGACACTGAGCATTCACCTCTCTAGGGATGGCGAGGCAGCGTGAAGACGCGCCATTTTGTCATGGCTCTCCGCGATTATTATCAGGAGAAATGGGCGCACACGGGCGAGTCAGATCCTGCAGACAGAGCAAAAGCTGCCAGCGACGCTTGGGCCCTCACCCACATTAACGTCGGGCGGCTTCAGGCCATAAGCGAGGCATTTGATGACGATGCATCGGGATTCGTGACTGTAGGGGAAGCAAACACCTTTTCAAAGGATCGGCCTCTGGATTGGAGGTTCGGGTTCTCTTGTCTTCCATATCAGTCAACCGCTCAATAGCTTCACTCCACTCCATAGCCTCCCCCACTGGATTGCTTTTTGGTCCATCGGCAAGTAGCCCAGCATCTTCTCCTTCGGCGGGAAGTATTAACCAGCCTCCATTCACCAGGGTGGCACCAGTCAATCACTGTCTACAAGACAAAAATCCGCGAGCTGATAGCCAAAATGTTCGCAATTATGCCTAGCATCCTGCCCGCGAATAGGGCGTACGCCAACGAGTACCTTGATCTCGTATACAGAGGAGTGACGAGCTTGGAGTCCGCTATTGGCCCGTGCTTCATTACGGAGTCGCTACAGGAGAAGTTCCGAAGCTACGTCGAGGCAGAGGAGAACCGGCTCCGGGAAAACCTGAGGGATATCCGGTATGATATCGACGCGCGAGACACTCTGGAGCTCGTAATGGGTCCGGGGAGGATAGAGAGAGTGAGTCTATGCATATCCCCGCAGATGCATACCATAACCGTCCTTCACAGTTTATCATGCCGATCTTGTACCTCCTCCTGCAGCGCGATTTCGAGATTTTCCGAATCGCCCAGACGCAGGTCCTTCATCCAGACGAGTTGTGGGATGCAAGTGAAACGGTGAAATACGCCATCCAATCCGTGGAAGAACGGGTGAAGAACTTGAAATGTATGTCCCTGTTCTTTTCATCTTGTCTGCATCTGAATAGACGATTGCCTCAGCTACTTTCATGCAACAAAAACTAGATGTACACCAACAATTCAAGGTGTTTGCGCATGGTCTTGTCAGTGTGCCTCACTGCTACTCTCCCTATACTCATCCCAATATAGTTCGACCACATGAACGATCCCCTTGGCCTCTGGCAGCCCTCCATCGTTCAGCAGGTTTGTTTCATTTGACCATTCTGGTTGCTCTGTTTAATCATTGCAGATGGAATTCCCGGACTACCCATTCGACGACAACGAAGAGGCGAAAGACGTCGACATTACACAAATTCTCAACTATCCCGTCGAGCAAGAACATCTCGACTTCAATGCTTATGATACTCTTTCCATCACCACAGTATCCGACGTACCCTCAGCTTCAGCTCATCTTCTCGCGTTGCTCGGCCAATGGAACGGCTTCAACTATGCGTCGCCTTCATCCTCCGTACCGAAAGATGGCATGATCTCTATGCTACTCGGTCCTACAGCAGTGCCAGACCACTTCCACGCCGATGCTACTAAGGCTCATAGTCACTGCAATAATTACAGCATCGATGGCACATGCTGGCTCGATGTCAGTACGAGCGGCGTCCACTTCGCGTTCAAGCGCGCCTTCCCGCCGCGGTACGGGTCGCAGTACTATATTGGCACGTGGGACGCCGCGGCGGACGCGCTCACGGGCACTTGGGGACCCACCTCGGACGCCAAGTCGCACGAAGGGGTGTTTGTGCTCAGGCGCATCGCGCAGGAATACGCATGCTTCCTCCCGGCACCGCGCGCTCTTCTAGCGAACAAGGCGCGCGCGTTGTGGGCGTTCGCGTGCGCGGCGGTGCGGTGGCGCGTCCGCCAGCAGAGATGGACCTGGAGCTTCTTCGCGGAGCGCAGGGACAACAGACGGCGCTTCGTAGACCTTTATATACGAAGCACGCGGTTTGGGCGACCGTTGGCGCCGGCGGAGGTCGTCGAGCTGGGGCACATCGAGAAGACACTGACTATTGCGGACAGCCGGTTCTACTTTTCGCTTGCAGAGTATAAGATTCAGATAACGACTGGACATGCGTGAGTGTCCTCCGAATCTCTCCTTTCCCGCGCTCATCTTGTTTTAGAGAAACATGCGTGAGTTTTATCCGAGTTCCTCTTGCCGGCTCTCATCTCGTCCCAGGATGCTTGTGATGGACCCATTGGCGGGGCGCGTATAAGGTCTATTGAGTTCCCTCCAATAGCGGGCTGTATTGACTTGGATCCAGTTGCCTGCATTGCCAGATGCGTGACACCTTCAACACTATCGATTTTTGCGAAGGTCCGGGGTGCATGCTCCAGCCAGTGACCGGTGACGACCTCGAGCGCCCTCACGTACCCGCGTCCCATGACCTGTTCAAGGTTCGGCGAGTCGTACATGTCAGGCAGTTCGGCAAGACATACCGTGACGCGAAAGAGGCGCTCCGCAAGGCGCGGTCGTTTTTCGAGGAGGAAGACGATGCCAGCGAGCCGAGTCCGCACCCTGAGCTCGCTTGCGCAGAGTGCAAGGGACCCGTGACGCAGCCGTGCTGGTTCTGTGTGCACTGTGACGGTACGGCGTGCGTTTCGTTTCCAATTGCCTCGTATTTACGTTTCTTCAGACCCAAGCTTCATCTGCGACGCGTGCGACGCTAAAGGCAAGGTCGCGTTCGGGACACACGACATGAGCGTCCATGACCTCGTCAGGGTGCAGGAGCTCGTCGACGACGTCGAGTTGACGATGGAGGAGCGGCTTGGGGAGCTGGAACAGCGCTTCGTGAAACATGAGGCTGCCATGGACGGGAGGTTACGGCGCGTGGAGGACCGTCTTGGCCGCCTGGAGACGACGGTGGATAGTCGAATGTCGCGAGTGGAGAAACTGCTGGAACGAATATTAGTGAGCATCGAAGAGTAGCGATTTGCGTTCCTCTCCGAAGGCTCGTTGAGATAATACAGTTTTGGGCGCTCACCGAGTGGCTTGAGGGTGTAATTTGCTGGAAAAAAGATGGAAGGGATTTTTTTTCAACCGCTCTTTCTTGGGTACTTGAGCAGCGATTCGGCGACGAATGCATAGCACAGTCAGCGTGCCGTTTTCGGTCAATCACCGTATTACACACTCCCACTTTTACGCGTTTCCGTTTTGCTTTGCACGCGCGTCCATTACCCATCGTTCTAGCACTTTCTGCGCAGTTTGCTAGGGGCCGCTTTGTGACTCTTATGATTCTCAATCTACCCTTCTACCTCATTTGAACTTGCGCCTTTTCAGCTCTTTCATCTTATTACTTTGAGCGGGAACTTCTGGAATTCTAGCCCAAGTTTTGCACCCTAACGCCCACCACCATGGAACTAACATTCGTAACGGACCTAGGGCAATCCTTCGTCATCGAAATCGACCCCGGTATGGAGCTCGAGAATGTGATGGCGTTGTTGGAGGCAGAGGTGCGCTCTTTGTCTTTATCCCAATTTTCCTCACTTCCTCAAACTCGATGACAGTCGGGCATCCCTGTCGGAGAACAGAGTATATCCTACAATGGAAGAGACCTCTCTGCTCCGAAATCTACCATGCGTGAGCTCGGTGTCAACGAGAACAACGCTATGCTGCTGCTGCGACGCAAGGTGCCAAACGTGGCTGGAAGGTGTGTACTCGCACGGATCTGCCGCCTTCCTTCCTGAGCCCCTCCCCAGAGCAGTGGAACAGGACTCTGAAATGATGCGGCTACAGATCCTGGGGGATCCTGACCTCATGCGCCAGCTACAAGAAGTGCGATCCATTTTTCAATATGTTTTTTGTTTTATTCACTCTTGCGCCTCTAGACGCAGCCCGAGCTCGCAGCCGCTGCGCAATCGAATCCCCCGCGCTTTGCAGAGCTTCTGCGGCAGACGCGGGACCGGCACATGTCCGCCGAGCTGCAGCGGCAACGTGAGATCGAGCACCTTAATGCGGACCCGTTCGACGTCGAGGCGCAGCGCCGCATCGAGGAGGCCATCCGCCAGCAGGCTGTCATGGAGAACATGGAGCATGCGCTGGAGTACTCGCCGGAGAGCTTTGGGCGTGTCACCATGCTCTAGTGCGTGTTTTCCTTGCGGGCTATTATTATATTCACTGATCCAACTCCCGTAGTATTCCTGTCGAGGTGAATTCACGGCCGGTGACGGCGTTCGTGGACAGCGGAGCACAGCAGACTATCAGTGAGTAGGACGATCGTCTGCGCTGCTCGCGTCTCACCTCTTCGCCAGTGAGTCCTGAATGCGCCGAATCATGCGGGTACGTGCAACCGGCAAAGAATACTCTTCCTCGGTGACCGACCTTCCCCCAGAATAATGCGCCTCCTCGATCAACGCTTTTCCGGCATCGCGCGCGGAGTTGGCACCGCCAAAATCCTTGGCCGCGTGCACAGTGCGCAGCTCAAGCTCGCGGACCTCCACCTCCCGTGCTCGATCACCGTCATGGAGGGCCGCGACGTCGACCTCCTCCTCGGCCTCGACATGCTCAAAGCACACCAGGCATGCATCGACCTCGAGAAAAACGTGCTCCGGATCCAGGGCCGCGAGGTGTCCTTCCTCTCTGAGCACGAGCTGCCCGACAAGGCGCGCGACCCGCTTGAGCCTCCCGCGGAGACGCCGGGCGCGGCGTCCTCGTCCGCTTCCGCGCCTTCTCCTGTCCCTGGGCGCGCGCCGCCGGCCCCGTTCCCTGGCGGCGGGCACACACTGGGCGCACCACCGAGGGCCGCAGCGCCCCCGCGTGCACCTGCCCCCGCCAGCGCGCATCCTGAGTCGAGCATCCGCATCTTGATGGACCTGGGCGCCACGCGCGAGGTCGCGATCAGCTCTCTCGACGCCGCAGGGGGCAACATCGACGTCGCAGCATCACTTCTTTTCTAGGTGGCGTGCTTCCTGCGATATTTATGCGTTTACAAGATGCACGACGTTATGTGTAATTTCTAGTGTACAATGCGCGAGCTACAAAAAATACAAAGTATACATAGATGTCAGATGAGGGAGACGCGCGTGCGCACGAGCCCGCCGCGCCAGTTGCGAGAACCGGCCGAGCGGAGGTGCGCCCACTCCGCTTGCATGCGCGAGAAGGCGTCCTGGATGTGCTCGGGGCGGAGCGCGGTGCGCGCTTCGGGCGGCGGAAGGAACAGAGTGTTGACGGGAAGGGCCGCCTCTGCGTCACGTTCGGGCGAGTCCTCGCGTCGTCGTTTCTCCGCTGCGCCAGCGACGCCGAGCGCCTTGCGCTTTCCGAGAGACGGCGAGGCGTACTCCTCACGCAGGTGCGAGTCCTCGAGCGACTTCTTCACGGTCAGGCCTGCGAGTGTTAACGAGCGCACCATCTCGAAAGCAAGGAAGCCGACGATGTCGACGGTGTCGTCGCCCGCTTTGAGGTCGAGGTGCGTGGGGAGGTTGAGGAACTCGCGGAAGCGCTTCGCTGCAAGGGCGTCAATGAGTTATCGTCGAAGATAAATGCCTACGCACCTTTGCGGTAGGTGAACGACGCTTGGCGGCAGTCGGAATAGTGCTGGTACTCTTCACGCGTCATCTGCCGGGTGGCGTCGTCCGCTTCCTGCGAGGCATGTCAGTGAATACAGACGCGGAATTTCCTTCGTAACTTACTTTGAGCCGCAATATTGACGCTTCGTGCGCCTCGATATCATCCTCGTCCTCTTCATCGTCCGACTGGTGTCCACTCTGCTTCAGCACCTCGGAGTAGATCGTCGTGATCTCCCATGGAAGCTTGATGGTGATTTTCTGCGCCTTCGTCGTCAGTTTCTCTAGTAGAAATGTCAGCGCTCTGTCGATAAATCCAGGCGGTGCGCACCGTCGCCGCCATCCTCCAGAGTCTCGACCTCCACGCCGCCGCCTCCGTCGCCGCCGGAGTCCTTCGCGTGCTTACGCACGTCTTTCCACGAGAGGTACGTTCGCAAGCGGTTGACCTTCCCTCGGTCGTGCCGAATGAGAAATATGAGGTCCTCGGCGGACAGATAGCGCGCGCCGCGACGCGTGGCAAGCGCACGCGCTTGTACGATCTACGTCCGCAGCGTTAGTCTCAGCATAAACGAAGTCCGAAATCGCTCATGCCAGCTCGATAATTTGACCGCGGACAATGTCCTCCACAAGATTGACCGTCTCCGAGTTGGGGTCCTGGACCTCCCCGAAGACGAACATCTGCAAGATACTTAGTTCCTAGAATGCACCGTCAAGATTCGAATGCCTACCATCTGGGAGATCTCTTGGGTGTACTTGTAGTCTCTGATGACATTTCCGGGGTCAACGAGGGTCCCTTTCCTTGAAGCCATCCTGACCTCATGCAGACAGAGTCGCAGGTGCACAGACACAAGCCAGAAGAGGATAGACAAATACAAGTAAGAGAAGTAGAGGAAGGGTCTGCACAGCCACCACTGGAGAGAGAGACGCCTTCGCCCTCTGAAACAAAGAAGACCACTTTCCCCAACACTTTCCTACTTTGCTACTACTCTGGCACTTCATACAGCGGCAAATCCGCCTTCCCGTCGAGCTTGATCATTTCCAGCGCGGCTACATCCAGCCCATTCATAGTGCGGACATTTAGCGCTGTGGTTCGCCCAACCTCGCGGATCGCAACGCCGCAGGTCTTGCAAAATCCGTGGCGCGTCGTCTTTAACCCGAACATATACTCGACCAACGAATCCAGTCCTTTGAACGTGACCCTCGTCGCATCAGTGTATATCCAGAGCGCTGCGTCCTGTTTCGTGCTTTGCGTAAATTCCGGACGGAATGCATCAGGAATTGGACTCATCCTCGAGCAGCTGCTGCAGTTGCAGTCCGTCGCCTTCAGGATTTTCTCCGTACTCAGCAGCATATATTCCACCGCGCCGCAGTGGCAGTTGCCGTTGTACACGGTCGTTCCTTCGGGTACAGGTCCAACGGCCAACGGCTCCGGCGCTTGATAAAGTGGTTCCACAGCAGCGCCATCGCTCATAAGGATTTGCAGCGAATCGAGATCCACATCCATGAGTGCTCGGACCTGCAAACGTATTAGTGCGCATTTTCGTTTTGATTTATAAAATGCGTACGTTTATCGCCACAGACTGGCCATCGCCCTGGTGCTTGCGAGCCATGACTGAGGTTCCGCATGCCGGACAGAACTGTTATTGCATATGCACTCCGCTTGCGCAAACGCGGTGGAACCCACCTTGTGCGTCATCGTGTGCTTTCCAAACGCATAGCTCTTCAACGTAGTGTCTTCGTCGCCTTTCACGATAGCAAAGTGCTCGCTGCTGGCTGGAAACGCCCACATATAACCATTCTGTCCGTTAAGTTCATGGATCTGCCTCTAGACCAGGGAGGAACATACTTTGGAACAAATACTGCAGTTGCACCCAAAGACTTGCTTGAGCTCTGGCGCCTTGAACGTGAACTTGAAGGCACCGCAGTGGCAGTTGCCTCGATAGTCGATGAGCTGGGAAGATTCTGTGGATGCGGACATGATGGCGTTGGGGTAAAACGACCTGCATTCCAATCATTTTATACTGTTGCGCTCCTCGCTTCCTCGGTTGTGAGTCACCAGTGGTCCCACGACCTGATCTTCGTCTATGTACTGATTAATGATCGATCTCGCGGTACGATGGGTATCACGTGGCCGCGTTGAGCCCCTATCGGCACTTCACAGTA
This sequence comes from Mycena epipterygia, assembly GCA_029281465.1. NCBI lineage: Eukaryota > Fungi > Basidiomycota > Agaricomycetes > Agaricales > Mycenaceae > Mycena > Mycena epipterygia. Next base: position 372,425 of record JARJCQ010000078.1, on the reverse strand, counting down.
CTCGAATACACGCCAGAGGCAAAGATAACTTTACTTCATGGGTAGGCATCAACGATATCGGGACGACTCCCGCAAGCGGTTGATCTTCTCTCAGTCGAGACCCTTCACGGACGAGTAATGCGTGCATCCGCTCGGACGATCTGTATCCCCACCATGGTTAGTCAACATAAGCCGAGGCCACAATCGCTCACACCAGCTCGATAATTCAATGATCGCGGACCATCCTCCGCGTTGGGGTCCTGGTTCCGAGGAGTCTCCGAATACGAACATGCAAGCTGCTCAATTTCTAGCTACACCGTCACGATGCGAGCCTGATACTTATCATCTCCTATTCCGTTTCCGAAGGTCCTTTCAGACTAAACGTAGGTGCGCAGGCACAATGATATACAAGTGTGAGTATAATGAAAGTGACTGGTGAAAGAAACCTTCATCCTTCGGAAACAAACTCTGCACTACTTACTCTGGCACTTCATACGCCGGCAAATCGGCCTTCCCGTCGAGCTTTATCATCTCTAGCGCAGCCACATCCAACCCATTCATAGTGCGGACGTTCAGCGCCGTGAGGTGCCCAACCGCAATAAATCGCTCGCGGATCGCAACGCCGCAGGTCTTGCAAAATCCATGGCACTTCAACTTTGGCCCAAACTTATACTCGACTAATGAATCCAGTCCTTTGAAAGTGACCCTCGTCGTATCAGGGTATACCCAGAGCGCTCCGTCCTGTTGCATATGTTGCGTAAATTCCGAACGGGATACACCAAGGAAGAATTCTTACCCTCGAGCAGATGCTGCAGTTGCAGTCACTCGCCGCGATGATTTTCTCCGGGCTAAGCAACGTATAGCCCACCGCGCCGCAATGGCAGTTGCCGTTGTATACGGTGGTTCCTTCAGGGACAAATCCGGCGTCTAACGGCTCCGGCGCTTGATAAAGTGGCTCCACAGCAGCGCCATCGCTCGTAAGGACTTGCAGCGAACCGAGATCCACATCCATGAGTGCTCGGACCTGAAAATGTGTTAATTAGTATGTATTTTCGCTTTGGATTTATGAGGCTCATACGTTTATCGCTACTATAGAGCGGCCATCGGCCTCATGTTTGCGAGCCAGGACCGAGGTTCCGCATGCCGGACAGAACTATGACTGCATGTGCGCTCCGCGTATGAAAACGTGGTCGAGGAACGCACCTTATGCGTCATCGTGTGCTTTCCGAACTCATAGCTCCTCAGCGTCGTGTTCTCGTCGCCTTTCACGATAGCAAAGTCCTCGCTGCTCGCCGGAAACGCCCACATATAGCCATTCTGCGCGTTGTTCGTGGATATGTCTGTAAGAAGAATGGGGTGGAACGTACCTTGGAACAAATGCTGCAATTGCATCCATGAACTTGTTTAAGCTCTGTCGACTTGAACGTGAACTTGAAGGCACCGCAGTGGCAGTTGCCTCGATAGTGGATGAGCTGGGCAGATTCTGTGGATTCGGACATGGATGTTTGGGTAAAGCGCCTCTGATTCCAAGCATCTTATGTCGCCGCTTAATTGTGAGTCATCGATGGCCCCACGATCTGCTGATAATGACAGCGCGCGATCGAACATCACGTGGCCGCGTTGAGCCCCTATCTGGGCACTCGTTGTCGACCGACCGAATATTGGGCACGCTACTTCCTGCTTGAGCAGAAAAAAAACTAGCGGAGGGTTGCAGCCATTCCATCCTCACCCCATGAAGACTATGGAAACAAATAAGACCACTTTTCTCCGCTACTCTGGCACTTCATACAGCGGCAACCATTTCTCCTTCCCGTTAAGCTTGATCATCTCCAGCGCGGCTACATCCAACCCATTGTGCGGGTGTTCACCGCCACCGTATCGATTCGCGCAACTTCAAGGAATCGATCGCGAATCGCAATGCCGCACGTCTTGCAAAACCCGCCGTGGCACACCGTCTTTTGCCCAAACGTATATTCGATTAACGAATTCATTCCTTTGAATGTGACCCTAGTCACAGCAGGCATTATCCAGAGGGCTCCATCCTGTTGCGTGCTTCGCGTCAATTCTGAACGGGATACATCATGGAGGAATTCTTACCCTCGAGCAGATGCTGCAGTTGCAGTCACTCGCCGCAATGATTTTCTCCGGGCTCAGAAAGAATCCTGCTGTCCTCCGAAAAGTCACGGTAGTAGTTGAAGGTTAGTCTCTCGTGGACAGACGCTTCAACAAATGAGCTCGTACCTCGCTTGTTGAAGGTCTGAAGTGTCTGGATTAGTATCTGTGACGTGGAGGCGATTATTTATGCCCAGCGCTCATGAAGTTGTCGCCCAGAGGTCGGTGCTGATCAGTATGCCGGTATCTTCGCATGCTGTGGCGTGTAGTCTTTGATGTGTACTGGGTTTCGAAGAGTCGCCGAACTTGAAGCTAGCTTGAAGACTGGCATCAGAGTCGGATTTAGACTTGCTCACTGAAACACGAGGTATATTCCGCCGCGCGTTGGAGTCTGTTGGAGTCATAAAATGAATCTTAAACATAGCCGTCCCGACAGCGGCCCCCGACGCGGTGGATTGCGTATTTTCTGCTCCACGACTTTGACTTCACGTGATCGGCCGTTCGGCACTCAGCAAGAAATTTGACACTCCGCCGCTTGAGTGTACAGGAACAAGTCCGGAGTGGAATCGAGGGCAAGTAATTATTAGAATACATTTATTCAGTGGCAAGTATTGTGAATGAATAAAGTGGTTTGAATTAGCAAGAGAGCTACGAAATAAATACACAGGAACTAAATATTACGCAGCACTAGTATGTAAAATATCAGCGCCCAGAGGGTTTTGCCTGGTCTGTCTGGACGCGATCTGACGTGTCCAGAAGAACTAGATACAGGATGGAGGGGGTGACTCTCACCAGACGGCCAGCGGACCACGATTATCAAGTCGTAGCACCGCAGGACGCGAAATGGCGGCGGATGCCACCGGATCCGGTGGCAAACGAACTTTTCGAGATCCGACGGGCGAAAGGAGATTGTGAAATCAAGATGGCGTAGAGGGTGGAAGTAGCAATGATTAGGAGATCAACCTCACCGTAAGCCCCTTGCCACCCGAGGATGCACATCTATGAACGGATGAATATGTCCGTAGAGACGCCGTAATCCAGCGGGGGGGGGGGGGGGGGGCATAATACAGTAGCGTGGGAGCTCGGGATGCATCGGGTACAGTGGGTTAGAGTGTCGGCGTTCGGGGCTGGGTGGCAGAGCGAGTGGTGGTGGTGAAGAGGAAGGAGGCTGATTACACCAGAAGGTCGGAGCTTCAAGCTACGACGAACCCGCCGAAATGCCGCTCACGTGCGTGTCAAAGTCGCGGAAAATTAAAAACTGACGCGGTGATTGGGACTCACATTCTCTCCGGCGGCCATTTTTAACGGGATTGGCTCTGGTCGGTTTCTAGCACAAAAATATAACCCACCTACATCGCAGACAGTGCGTGAGACCCAGGAAGGCTCTACCTGCAGGTCGTAATACATAAGGCTCCCCATCCAGAAAAATAGAGGCAGGGAACTGCGGATACAGGATCGTGCGCACGTTATTTGTCCGTGGGAACTCATATTTCTCATTCGGCACCGCTTGCAAGAGTCGTCCCGATATCCTTGCTTAAGCTAGCGCTTAAGCCTGATCATTCGGTGCCGACGGTGAAGTGCGACTCGAGATAGGGGCTCCACGCGGCCACGTGATAATCATCTGCGGGGCCGATCAATGATCATTAAAGTTATTGATCCCACGCCGACTCAGAGGTCGTGGGACCATCGATGACTCACAATTGAACAGCGAGGGGGGGATATAAGGTGGAAAGCATCAGGGTGTCTTTACCCCAACATCCATGTCCGAATCCACGGAAGCTCCCCAACTCATCGACTATCGAGGTAACTGCCACTGCGGTGCTTTCAAGTTCACGTTCAAGACTCCAGAGCTCAAACAAGTCCATGGGTGTAACTGCAGTATTTGTTCCAAGGTATGTTCCCCATTCTTCTTACAGGCATATCCACGAACAACGCGCAGAATGGCTATATGTGGGCGTTTCCGGCGAGCAGCGAGGACTTCGTTGTTGTGAAAGGCGACGAAAACACGACGCTGAAGAGTTATGAGTTCGGAAAGCGCACAATGACGCATAAGGTGCGTTCTTCGACCACGTTTTCGCACGCGGAGCGCACATACAATCATAGTTTTGTCCGGCATGCGGAACCTCAGTCATGGCTCGCATGAATGACGATAGCCAGTCTGTAGGGATAAATGTACGCATTTTAGAAATCCAAGCACGCGCTTGGATCCACTGACGGGTTCGTAGATCCGGGCGCTCGAGGATGTGAATCTCGATTCGCTGCAAGTCCTTATGGACAATGGCGCTGCTATGGAGCCACTTTATCAAGCGCCAGAGCCGTTGACTGCTGGACCTGTCCCCGAAGGAACGATCGTATACAACGGCAACTGTCACTGCGGCGCGGTGGGATATACGCTGCTGAACCCGGAGAAAGTCTTCAAGGCGAAGGAGTGTAACTGCAGCATCTGTTGGAGGGTAAGCCTAATTTCCTGGATGCGTTCCGTTCGGAATTCACGAAAAGCATGAAACAGGACGGATCGCTCTGGATATACCCTGATACGACGAGAATCACATTCAAAGGACTGGATTCGTTGGTCGAGTATAAGTTTGGGCCAAAGACCGTCTGCCACGGGTTTTGTAAGACCTGCGGCGTTGCGGTATGCGAGCGATTTCTTGAAGTTGGGCGAATCGATACGGCGCTGAACGTCCGCACGATAAATGGGTTGGATGTAGCCTCGCTGGAGATCATCAAACTTAACGGGAAGGAAGAATATTTGCCGCTGTATGAAGTGCCAGAGTAGTGAAGTTGCGACATGAAGCTTAGGGATCAATTCCCCGTGTCCAAACAAAACCTCTACGATGATTATATGCCCTCTGTCAACCAAAACAACCTCAGATTCTACCATATTTTCTCGAAGACTGTAAAAAGCGATATGCAAACCACGATGAGGCAAAGACTTTTTAATTTCGCGGATTTCTGCCAAGGATGCGCAACCGTGGCGGAAGAAGCAATTCCGCACACTATAGATCAAAATAGCAGGCATACGAGGGAGACTAGGGCGTCATGCATAGACTTGAACCGGCCAGTTTACTAGATTTCAGAAATGCGGTCCTTCACAATGACACGAATGAGATTCCTCAACGTTCAAAAAATATCAGTGGATTGGTGGACATACCTTGGTTGGATTATTATCTGTTTCGGAGATTCTCGGCATGTGAATTACTACGTCCTATTGATAATTTGGGAATTACTGTCAAGTTTTGGTATTCGAAAATTTTTAGAAATAATGTCGCACCGTGTTCCTTGTTGGAGTTGACGAATCAATAAACTGCACACTGCCAATGTTTGTGTGGGGCGCATGTGCGGGAGAGCGGAAGCGTTTCCGGCCGTTCAGGCTGAAAGAGTTTGAGAATGCCTCAAAAGCCGGTTAATCCGGGTGACATACGATGCGAGCAAGGAGTTGGAAAACACTGTTGTGGGTGTTGGTATGACGGCGAATATCCGGAGGAGGGACTCACATTTTGCTTGGACCAGGAAGAAAACGAACCAAGATACTGCGCGGAAAATGAACAAGACTGGCCAGCGAATGATACATGATACGCACAGTCTTGACGGGCGAGGAACTTCATATCCTTCAGTAAGATTTCGAAACAGTATATTGCCAACTCACAAGAATCAGCATCATAGCACCCGCCAGACTGGAAATGAATTAGAGAGGAGCATTTCGACTCCGACTGTGGATTCCACCTTGTGATAACCGTAGTCTCTGACAGATAAAAAAGAGTTCAGAGTTGCTGAGAACCTGAATTTCGAATAAAAAATCCGTACCGATAGTCCAGAGGATAATGGTATCTACTATCCTCCTCGTCCTGTAAATCGAAACTGATTTATATTTTTATATCCTGCTGTTCTTGAGGGAACATACTGTTGTAGGTCTCTCACACGCCATAGACAGTAGCAAAGTGAGGCCGCGAGGATGAGATCGACGGAAGGACCAATCGAGGTAGTAATTAGCACGAGCCAGTGCAATTTTTCCACCGCGAAAGAAAACGATGAGTGCTTCACCAACTCCACCACGAGCCCGAGGTTCGCCGCCAGACGCACGAAATTTAGGATGCAGCAAAGGCCCGGAATCAACCACCGGGCTGAAAGGACTCCGACCCGTATTGCGAAAAAAGTCTTGAAACATCAAGATGTGAAATGTGATGTAAAATACCATGGCCAGTGAGCTCACCTGTACAATGATGACGATGACGGGGGAGAAGAGAGTCGTAAGGATAAGTGAGAGCGGTGGATCGGCGATGTGCTGTGGTTGGCCATAGAATGTAACAGTGACTGAATACAACTGAAGGTTGATGAGCTCAAATAATTGATACCAGCCGTCTTGACCTACGGCATGACAAGTACAAATGGTGTGCCCGAGCTCAAGAAGCCTGTGAAATATCAGGACAGGTATATGAGGTGTTCGACGTCACCCCTACCATACGGCTGTCACCTGTAAATCGAGTTGATTCAACACTTTGTGCAAGACCAGGGAAACACACCATTGTCTTAAGGATCCTCGTATCGTTCGGGAAGTCACGGTAGTAGTTGAAGGTCTGAAGCGTCTGGATTCCATATAGGAAAGTGGCTAGGACCACGCCTATCTCGACGGCACCAAGAGTTCCATCAAGGGCTGGGGTGCTGTCGGAAGACATGAAGGTTATTATCTGCGAGGTGGAGGGGATCGTATATGCCCAGCGCTCATGAAGGTCGTCCCCATCATCATCCCGGTACTATCGCATGTGCACTTGACGTGCACTGGTTTTCGAAGACTCGCCAGATTTAGAACACGGAGCAAACACGGAGTAAGCAGGTAGCTGTGATGTGTAGGAATGAGGTGGATTCCGCGGCAGAAGAATCCCGGATGCAATCAAGCTAAACAGGGTAAGAACTTAATTGTAAAACAGAAGGTTCCTGAGTTCTCCTCGTATCACCTCCTAGTTCATCAAGGAACTGTCGCTTAAAGTTAAGAGCAAAATGAATCGAGGTAAACATCGCCGTTGCGACATCGGTCCCCTACGCGGTGAATGCGACCCGCATTCTCTCCGACGGCCATTTTAACGGGATTGGCGCTGGTCGATCTCTGGCACAAAAATAGCAGAACCCACAGACAGTGCGTGAGTCCCATGGAAGGCTCTACCACAGGTCGTAATAATGTTCGCCTTCCAGAAAAATAGAGGCAGGGAACTATATCGTAATAAGTCCTCGTGATAATCCATCTATTCTTAATACGTTAGTCCGTGGATTCACAACAAAAAATATACAACGCCGCCCCCCGGGCGGGCAGAACAACCTCATGCCAAAGGACTTGCGCTCTGCGTGAAAACTAGAGAGGTAGCTGCCAGTGGACCTTGTCCGCCCGGGTGTCCTCCTTCCGCGTGATGTGTTTCTGGGAGTATGCGAAACCAGCCGACGGCTTCCTGTCACCTGGCACGATGCTCGATAATATATATTCTTGTGGATCGCTTGGCAGTGTTTCAGGCGCTGACCGCCAGCTGCGCGAGGCCCACGATGTTTGCGGTGTGAAGCTGCGCGGATCGCGTCGACAGAGAAAGACGAAGCGCACGATCGGCTGGTTCGGAGTGAGAAATGTTCGAAATTGGTTCCGACTCAGCCGGCGTACCCTAGCCGATGCGAAAATAAAAAAGGCCCCCACGCCGCATGAAGCCACGATGAGATCGGGTACTAATGCGTCAAATGTTGAAGTAAGTGCGAGTATTCCTGACCTGTTATGGGCGGCGCGGTCATCCAATAGCGATCCATGTCACATGTGCGACCACTCACACGAACGCAGCCCCAACAAACACTGAAAAGACAATAACGCGTAAGGGAAAGGCATAGGAAATATGTGGGTCCTCGGTGAACCGGCTTCTTCCTACGTTCCGCCGCGTAACAAGTATATTGACGGCCGTCCAAGTCGCGAGTATCAAAGCGAGCAACGTGAACGTGGCGCCAAGTATAGATGAGATTATTTGTCTAAATGGACGCGTTCTGATCAGGAAAATGGAGAGTTGGTTCGACCTTGCTTACATCGCGTCCCGATCTACCACACAATAAAACGGAGAGCCTCGGAACACCTTTGTACGGTCGTCAAGACCTAACTGTAGTAGACATAGAGGCTCAGCTAGGAACTGATACGTAGAAAAACCATTCGACGCACTGCGATCCCGGCGATGAATACCGGTATTGCGAAAACAAAAGGCAAAAGGAGTAGCTGTTGGTCGAGTACGAGCTCGTCAGGCTTAAAATTATGGGTATGGTTGAAAAACGCACAAATGGTGTCCAGATCATCCGCTCCAGCATAGGTCGAAAGCGAGGGTGCCAAATAACCATAGCGGTGCCCCATACTTTGATTACGACCGACAGCGCTGCTCCAGCCATGAGCGGGGTATTCGACATAATCGCTGACGCGTTCATGAGACAGAGTGCGAAGGGAGGGTGCGAGTCTCGAGCGTGACCGGTCCATATGAGGGCACTGCTGGTACTGGACGACAAAATGAAGATGGCCTCAAGGTTGAGAAGAGGGGAGTTGCCGCTGAAGCCCTGGACAATTACAGTAACGACAAAGAGGGCCGAAAGCGCTAATGTCGCAAATATGTTGAACGTCGCGTAAGTCACAAGCTGGGGAAGAAAGTCGGAAGGATTGACCACCAACATCGCATTGAGGAGGAGCGAGCTTAATGGTCGGCCTCGGGGACTGGAAGAGGCATTCGAGTTGGGAAGGCAACCTAAATATACGTCGATTACCACCGGCAGGTCGGGAAAGCGACACGGGAACTGTGTGCTAAGTTGATAGGGGAGAGGTCGTAAAAGGAGACCACCTTGTTTGGGAATCGGGTGACAATTCATCTCCACTAAAGGCTTGACTCGCTGGAATACCTGGCATGTTCTGAAATGGGACCGCGCCGGTTGAATATTATCCTGAGTCTTATCCTGCATTACAGCTGAACCTTCCAATGCAACTCGGGTCCAATAGGTGGGAATCGACGGGAAGAAATTTGTTTTCCTGAGTCAGCCAAGAGTATGCCACAAATGCCACGTTTCAAGACATGGTGTGAACCTGAAACTGCTCGATGATCGGGCAAGGAAGACCACAACTGGAAACCAGTCGACAATGCGTGGGATGGGAAGAAGAGTGGAACAGCCAGTTAGGATCCAGCTTTTTCAAGCGTTTGTGAAAGCTGCTTTTCGACGACAAGAAATTTGGCAGGCCCATTCGCATGCCCATTCGAGCTCTCCTAAATCTTGACCACGCGGTCAGATCAAGTCCGTTGCCAAAAATAGAGAAGACCAATTGTATAGGGGCAACTCGGAGTAGTCGCCGGTCGCAGGATAAGATCAGATTGGGCTGCCGAGCGAAATTCTGCCTGCAGAGCAATGCCACTACCTGCAATCACGAATTGGTATGAAGAGGAGAGGAGGAGAATCCTTTCAAGTTTTGAGAGTTGCAACCAAGCTCCAGTATCGAATCGGGAGAACTTGAAGACAGTTATCAGGGTGGGCTACGCTAAGAGTCCATTGAAAGGTGACGTCCAACATTGCTGTTGTGTTGCTGTCAAATTGCAGTGGCAGTGCCGGGACTCGGGAGGAACCGGATTTTCCAACCTCCAACTTGCCTGCATCTCTCACTTCTTCCTTCGACGAGGCGGAGGAGATGTAGCGCCTCCGAAACAGGACAAGACATTTGTCAATTTTCACCACACATTGCGGCCCGGGACATGGGAGTCATTTCAGCCTGCGGGTCCGAATCACTTTATTACCCCAAGCTCAATCTGAACCGACAACGAAGATGCAGATAACCCCGACCAGCTCCAGTCGTTTATTTCCCGACGAGCCAGCTTTCGCTCGAACTACCGCACTGTCTATTTTGGATGCCAGTGTCGGGAACTTTGGCCCCGCGGCAGCGGCATGGGTCTACGATGTGCCACCCGAGCATGGGAAACCAGCCTTCGCTCCAACGCACCTAAGGCTCTCGCTCACCAAGACTTTAATCGCCTATCCGCAATGGGCCGGTCAATTGCAGTACACTCAGTACAACCCTGCAGGCGACCATACGTCGCGATCTCGTCGCTATCAAGTGACCTACGGGACGGCGGCGGATCCTGGAGTGGAATTTGTCGAGGCGAGCTGCAATGCAGATGTCGCTACCCTCTTTCCCTCCCTGGAAGAGCGCGCCGCTGGCCCTGGCGCATTCGATGCCTCGTCTCTGGGTGCTTTGGATCTGCTGCCTAACACGTCACTCGCATCGCACACCATGGCAGACTTCACTGGCTTGCCCTGTTTGATAGTGCAGGTGACGAGCTTCAAGTGCGGCGGTTTAGTCATCGCGCTCAAGGCGTCGCACCCGCTTGCAGATGCCCAAACCCTCACGACATTCGTAAACGATTGGGCGCTTGTCAATAGCGCCCTAGTGCAAAACCTCCCACCGCCCGTCTTAGCTCCCATTTTTTCGCCCGCTGCTCTTGACCAAGCGGCACTGGGCGACATCGACGTGGCTTCACCAGACCCAGCAATCATAAAAATTGCTCGCGAGCTCCCGATTCATCGATACGACTGGTGGGCGTCGGCGGAAGGATGTCCCGCCGGCGCCTTGGACTCAACCAAACCCCCTCCACACCTCGTATCGCTCACCGATATCGAGCTAGGCCGACCGCTACCCTGGCACGAATGGGATCTGCAAGCGCCCGTCAGCAACTTTCTCCTGTACTTCAGCGCGGACGAGCTCTCCCGCATCTGGGCCGCAGCGGCCTCCCCCGGAGCGCAAATCAGCCGCTTCGACGCACTGCAGGCGCACCTGTGGTCTGTGCTCATCCGCGCGCGCGTGCCAGAGACGCAAGACGAGCCGTTCCGCATGAACCTCAGCCTGGGCCTGCGCGAGCGCGTGACCCCGCCGCTTGGCGTGCGCGCCCTCGGGTCGCCGATCGTGCTCGCGCGCGCCCGCGGGACGGCGGCGATGTCGCTCGCGGAGCTCGCGCGCGCGATCCGCGAGACGGTCGTGCCGTTCACGCCTGCGCGCGTCGGCGCGCTGCTGCACGAGATGGCGTTCGACCTCGATTCGCGCCGGATGTGGGGCGCGTTCATTGGGCGGAAGAACACGATCGTCACCTCGTGGATGCGGCTCGGGGTGTACGAGGTGGATTTCGGGGGCGGGCGGCCGCGGTTCATGCATGCGGTTATGCCGGCCATGGATGGCGTCGTTCAGGTCATGGAGGGCGGGGCGCAATCTGCCAGCGGAGGACCTTGGTATCAAGCGGGTGCAAGTGCGTCGTTGATGCTATCCACTGCTGTGATACAGAGGATGTTGGAGGATCCGTTGTTACGGAAGTATCGCGAGTAGCGTGCTACTCCTAATATATGCATACCTGAAATCAAGCGTCCCAGTTCACAGATGGACGTTCGAGAGGCACTGCGAAACAAATTAATGCTGTACGTACTTACTGTAGCTGAGGCTGACGGTACAGTATATACCCGGTACTTGAGCCATCAGAATTTGATTTACACGCCTACCGTTATGGGTCGATTTTTGGGCCCAAACTTGTTATGGACCCTGATTCTCACAGATATGACCATTTACTGTCCAAGATTTAGCCCAATCGAGGTAGAATTGCACAAGATATAACGAAAATTGGCTTGGCTCAAGTAACGAAGTGAAGAAACACAGCCAAACAAATAAGCAGAAAAAATTCTTTTGCCCTGCTGTCCCACCATTATCCACTCATATTCCGAGCTATATATTCCTTATAAATGTATTCTCATACCCTAGAACAGATATTGTGCCCCGGAATCATGCAGAATGGGTTATTTCAGCTTGGCTCAAGTAAAGGGTCTGGCTCAAGTACCGGGTGTAGCGATGTTGATTGGCAGTTTGATTGGATGGGGATTCAGAAGTGGTCTGACCTCCCGTTCTCTTGATGCACTGCCCTATCGTTCCAAGATTCGACGCTTCAGCTCCGAGGGGTGATAAATACATTACGCAAAGTATACAGCATAAGGCGGCGACAACGAACGATAGGATGAGATGGAAAAGTCAAAAGAAGACGAGGAAATAAAGCAAAAAAATGCGTCTTGATGCGTATCGTCCTTCACACCACCTTTCTTCCACTGGTAGCCTTGTTAACCTTCCTAACCTTCACCTTGAGAACCTACACCAGCATTAGAACCGTCAATGCCTCAAAAATAAATGAATAAACTGAACTGCCAGATCCCGCTTCATCTCCCGAATCTCCCAGTAGCATCTCCAGTTCCAACGGACCCCGCTCGCTTTCAGCATGCTCTTAAGTTGCGCAGGGGCGAACGAGAACCGTCTGTTGTCTTCGGAGCGCATCGTCTCTATCTGTACACCCCGTGCATCGTTAAGCTCGACAAGTACCCTAGAAACAATAGTGAGCTTGTATGCAGGATAGTATGTACGTTGCGTACCTGAGGCGTTCCTGGCTCTTCGCCTTCCACGCGTCGTCCATAGGGCTATCCATCCAGACGGTCTCCTCCAACGTTTTCAGCTCAGTTCTGATGTCTATCAAGCGTTCGAACATCCGCCTCGACCCGAGTTCAAGGTGCCATTTCAGGTCGTCTAAGTATCCCATGGCTTGAACGGCGTAGCAAGCCGTGGCAAAGCAGATAGCCATGAGAGACAAGACGACGAATGCACTGCCAGCGAGGAAGAGGATCGTTTTCATGGCCAGAGCCAGTGAATGTTCGATGATAGACATGGCCAATGCTGAGCAGTTGGGATAGCGAAGTCAGTCTGAGTGTCCGTTTTATGGCTTGTAGTTGCAGTACATACTGTGTTACCTTGACGTATACTGGCACAGGTCGCACCGCTTGCACAGCCTTACAGTACAGGGAGCTGTTACGTAAGGACTTCTGGAGCGTTGAAGCTGTTGCTAGCTGTTGAAAAAGCTGTCCTGCACTGCAGCACTACAATGCGGCTACATCTCACTGTTCCTCAAAGTAAACTCTCATCCTATATGCGGCCAAGCAGGGTGCAAAGCTCCGAGGCCAGTGCGTTGATACTCCTGTTTCAATTTGGGACCACACGGGCAATCCTCCTCCTCCTCCTAGTACTATCTTACAACTTGTCACATCAAAGTAAAATCAGGCCGTCAAGAACAGGTCAGTCCGCTGATAATACATGCATATAGATGAATCACCTCAATCGTCTCCTTCCTCACAAGTCCCAATCTTCCAACGTGAAAGAAAGCACGCTGAATGAAGATGCCGCGTGCCCTGTACCTCCAGCAAGGCTTTCGACACCCCTCCGAACAAACCTCACAAGCCCGTAGAGTTCCGATGACATCTTGTCGATGCGGCTGTATCCATCATCGACGGAGGAAATCGACGATGCCGCCATCGAGAACGAAGTCTGCCCTGAGAATCCTTCCTTGTCATCCTGCCCGTCCAAGTCGACCTCATCGTCGTCTTCCGAGCTTTCGTCCGACTCTTGCAACGCGTGTGAGAAGCTGACCACATTCTTGCGCTGCGCACGCTGCCGGCGACTCCGATGGCGTTTTGAGATGATGGACTGGCGGGAGACGTCGTGAGTGACGGTAGTATTCCCCGCAGATGTAACGAAAATTTCGCAGAACTGCAGGGACATGTCGAGGATGGATATAATCGCTCGGTGAAGTGCAGATGTCTTTGTTGTTGTTAGTATTCATCGAGGACGATGGGAGATAGTGACGCACATTGGCCTGCAGGAGACACCGGCCGCGTATCCTCTCGATGCTGGAGGAGATGAATAAATCGACATTGGGGCATTTCGAAGATCACTCACTGCTCGTCATGTAACTGAATCATCTGGTCCAGCGACTTGGCTTTGTTGAAGGTTTCGTGAAACTCGAGCACTTGAACATGTATAACCTTCACGCTGGTCAGTCCTCACTGGCGTTTTCGACACTATTTCTGACATACATGTGTCGTCAGAAAATTCAACATCGTGCTTTTGCGGCGGTTAACGTAAATTGTCATGAAATTGCAACGGACGCACTTGATGAACCAGCTCAGGCGACTCCTGATGGCGTAAAAGGCCTTCAGCTCATTGCCTAATTTCCCATTCCTCCCAGCACCACCTCGTACAAGAATCCGCTCCAGCATGCTCTTTGCCCTCCGAATCTGGAGCAGAAATACGAATACCTCGCCATACACCTGCAGGATGCGTGGCGAGAAAATATACGCGATGGGGAAAGGTACGGCGTATTCTACGAGGAGCCCGCTGATGGCCTTGACGGTTCTGGCAACGCCTCTGCCTCCATCTTTGGATCCACGATAAGAGAGGCGAACAAGGGAGGGTTGGATCCATTCTTTGGAGCCCGAACTTGTGCCCGCCTCGACGACATCTCGGAAAGCAGTGTTCAGAAAGTGGAAGTCGCCCCATCCTTGTTCGCTATCCATCTGATGCACCGTTAGTGGGTACACTCGCTCTACACGGATTCACATGCCTTGGCAAAGAGAACATCGGTGAAATTGCTCATCGCATCTCCCCTCCTCATGAGAAATAGGCCCTCCACCGAAGAAAGGTGGCGGAGCAGATCGCATTCTTCCACCAATATGCGGCCGAGAAGGCCCCCGGTTGCTTCGCAATGAGGAGCCAGTTCTTCATATACGAGCTGAGAAAGAGTGTCGATAGAGACCGCGGAAAGTTGGTGGGTGGTAACCGACTCGTCCGGCGCCGTGCCCGAAGCCAGCAAGGCACCAAAGGAACGCCAGTGGCGTAAGGACGTGGGCCCATCAACTGCGGGCGGAACACCGAGAGCTCTCAGCAGCCCGACGGCCTTCCCAGATCCGAGTACGGGTATCGCGACATGCTCCAAAAACGAGGGAATAGCCATTGCATTGCGGCCGCTGTACTCATCCCCGTCGTCTTCATCATCTTCCCGGACGACACCATCTCGCAAGACATACCCCTCAGCCCAGAACTCCGGATCTAGAAGACCAATGCCGAGCCCGAGCCCCGCGAGCCCGACGGCCAGTCCGCTGCCCTCGATGAAGAACTCGTCGTCGAGGTCTTCGCCCTGCCCCACGCCCATGCCCGAGCCCAAACCCATGCCGATCTTCAGCCACCGCCCAACCATGCCCCAGACCGGCTCCGCGCAAACGACGAAGACACGCATGAGCATATCCGCGGTGACGCGGCCGTCCCCGCGCTCCCGATGCACCTGCACCTTCTCAAGCAGGGTGTCGAGCAGCAGCGCGCTGAGCGCCGCGGGTGTTCGGGGGAGCAGCGTGTATCGCCGGTACTCATAGGTGGAGATCACGCGCACGACGTCGAGGAGGACATTGAATCCGTCCTCGAACGTGTCCTGGAGTGCCTTCTGCGTGCTCAGGAGGCTCACGACGAGCTTCGTCCCGGCGGGGCCGCCGCCGCCGCGCAAGCGACACATGGCCTCCTCCCGCGCGGCACACCAGCTGTCAAGCAGACGCAGCTCCGCGTCGACTGCATCGGCGAACGCCTCGAGGGTACGTGTTATCCGGGGTGCACGATTCGATGCCGCGCGTGACTGGACCCATTGCGAAGACGAGGCGGAGAAGACGAATACCACAAAGCCGCGCAGTTGTTGTGCAGTTGTCGCAGTTTGGGCCAGGGTGGAGATGAGGGACGACTGCGACGTGAGGGAAAGATGTATTAGTTTGGGTGTTGTATGGGTTTCCTGTCCGAGCCTTAGTCACTACTACAGCATGTGTCTATTGGACGGACCTTGTAAGATCCATCTATCAGCGTGAGCATGACAGTTTTGCGCCCTTGCAATGCCATCAATATCTCCCTCACAGCGTCTTGCTCGTCAATGTACCTCTGATGACCTGGTAAAAGGCATGTTTCACAAGCTATCCTGTTCTCACCTCGCGCTGTATTTCCACGGCACTCACGCTCCCTCGCTCCTGTGCTAGAACATTTTGGAGGGCGGGCCCTAAGCCACTGTTTGAGTTTGAAATGACCCGTTTACGTTTGAAAACTACGCACCTAGTGTCGACGCATCGCCGATGTCAAACGCCCTGGCCTTCCCCTTGAGATCACCACGCCACACATGGTCGTCCCTCCAATACTGCCTCGCCTGCAGCTGTTCAAACTCCTTTCGGTGCGCGTACGTATGTGGCGGCCGACTGGGTTCATTTGCGGGAGTGCTCAGCGGGGCATCTGGAATGTCGTCTTCTGGGCCGAGCGAAGAGAAGGAATCGTCCTCATCATCGAGCTCCAAATCGTCCGAGTTGAGAGGCGAGAGAGATGCACTGCTACTGCTGCTCTCGGCTTCGAGCGGGTCGTTTCCGAAGATGTCTGCCCATGTAAGCCCGGGGGGCGGTTGAGGAGGATTTTTGATGCCCTCAAGGTAACTGTCTGCGTAGGCAAGTGTAGCTGGTGTCGCGGCGGCGGAGAGTGTCATCTGCAAGATTCGCTGAGCTTGATGAGAATGGAAAATCGACGAGACGCACCAGAAACTGCATATGGTCTGGAAGACGAGACATCTGGAAAATGGGCTCAAAATCATGATGTGTTTTTTTTTTGTCGCGCTCTTTACCTTGATTTCTTGATCGAGATCCTTTTCCTGCCCTGCTTGGTGCTTGAGTCGTCGGTAGGACGTTTGCAGAGCCTCTGCAAGCGCATCGCGAGAATTTATACGCGCCTTCTGAGCATGACTGCAATTTGTCAGTTGGACGGGGTATAAATGAAGCGTATAGACTCACCCATGAACCTGACGGTCAATAACCCCCATGTCCACGCCCGTACCAGCTTTGGTCATCGTCGTGCTCTCCAAGTTCTTGACCGCGTATTCCACTGCAGTTTGGAAGGCTCCGTCATCATCTCCCTCATTGAGCCCCGTAACTTGGGACACCAGCGCCTGACAAAAAGGCAGGAGCCTTGAGCGGGCATGGCGCGAATGTGGTCGTTGGGAAATGCGAGAAATTGGGCGCGCGCTGGCGCTGGATAAGGGACGCGACGATAAACTAGATGGTGGACGTTGGGATGCACTGGATAAGGGCCGAGGTGGTCTGTGGGATAAAGCAGACGTAGGTCGTTGGGACAGGTTCGAATGAGCGGAAAGGCTTGAGCTGCTGGATGGAAGCATCTCAAGTTAGATATTAGGTGGGAGAGAGAGTTTTCGCAAAACTCTGTGGCTCGAGCAAGGCTCGGGAGCAACTGGGGAGGAGGGATTGAAGCAAGCGTGTTACGTAAGTAACGCGTCGCGTCCCGAAGCCAATAGGCTCGGAAGAAAGCAGGAACAAACTTAGAACGACCCATGTCTTGCTTTGACTTTCGTCCTTGAAATTATCTTCCTGTCAAGATGGCTGGATTCTGCGCTTCGCTGGATCCTTAAGACAGGCATACATTCTCACCACTCGGCTATGTGGCTGACACTGCGACTCCAGAATTTGGCTGTCAGCCGCATCTGCGAATCTCGCTAGCGGCTAGCCACTCGAGGTACAAGGTGGCTGTTCTCCCTCTCTCTCAGTGACCACCATCGCTACCACAAGCAAAAATGCGCTCTTTCCTTGCCATTATCCTCTGCTTTATCTCCTTTCTCCTCGGCCAACTGTTCAATGGCTGGTGCACGAGCCTCGCTGCTGGCGTCAAGATCGAAAGCTTCAGCCCTCAGGTTCACGCTGTACCCGGCTTCTCCTTTAAGACATTGTTCTTTGTTGTCCTTTCTGTCCTTGCCATTCACGACATCGTCGTCTTCCTTCTCCTCCGACATCTGCTTTTGGCACCGAAACCCGCACCCAAGGGTACCCTCAAGGCTCGAGCGATTACGGCCGACGGTTACAATATCCCTCAAAGCACCAACAACGCCTCTTCGGTGCACATGGACCCTAGTTCATCGACAGGCAGCAGCGACTCTCGCGGTTATAGGTGGCCGATAATCTTAGCAAGACGGCGAGATTTCTCCCTGTTCATCCTTGACACTGCTCTTCCCCTCCTCAGCTATTGTGCAGTACTTTTTCGCGGTTTGCGGCTTCATCCCTTCCGTTACCTAGCGGCTGCGGTCAAGATTGACTCCGAGTATGTTGAGAAACGCGAAGATGCGCTGGTTGGCGACGTCGTACCCTATTCGGCAAACGTCGAGGGCAAGAACATCGACGTGTCTGCCGTGGATGTTACTCCAGAACCCCAAGCCGACCGAAGCAGCGCTCGACTTTCCCACTTCCCCCTTCTCCGCAACCTCGCTGCCGCCGCAATTTTGCGAAAGTGTCGTGTACGTATCGTGGTCGAAGAAGCGTGCCATGCCACGATCGAGGAGATTTCGGAGGAGGTCCAGGACAGCTCGATAACACTCCTCGAGGACGCGTCTAATTCGTCAAGCGTCGAGCCGGAGGAGAAGATCGATGAGATCTCCGTCAACATATCTGTTCCTGGGTTCGTCAAGAAGGTCGCTATCATGGAGTCGGTTGTCATCGAAGTAGTCTCCATCGACGAGGAGCCCGCTCCGACCTACTGCGAGTTCGAGTTGGATACCGCCCCCTCGTATGAGGAGTTTGCTGAGGGTGTCCCTGTGGAGGTTCTCTTTGAGAAGATGCAAGTTGTGGCAGATCATGGTTCGTGTTTCTTCATTGCTTTAATGTTCACCTGTCTCATCTGCATCTCTGCAATTATCCACCTGCTTCCTTCTCTCTGCACCATCGCCACCCGTACCGGTACCAAGTCCACTAGCCCTCGCCCTCGAGTGTCGCAACTGCACCTCCTCACGCGTCTCTCAACCTGGTCGGGCAACTCTACAATTCCCGCAGAGCCCGTTGCCGCATAAGGTCCCTCGTGCCCTCAAACGCCCACCCCATACCGCTTCTTTCTCACCCACAACCTGCGCCGACCAACAAAATACCGAATCCGAATAGGAAGTGGATGGAGAAACTTGCCGCCGAATCGGGGACGCCTGGACCGACGACATGCCTCGCCATCGCATCCGCAAACGGCACCCGCAAGACATGGCGTGAACGCACGTACTCTTACTGATGCCGTATGCTGCTACATTCTCGTTTGCTTTTGGTGTTTTGTTGGGCGACAGCGATGAAGTGGAAATGGGGATGGGTACGGCAGCGTTCGCGCTTCCTTCGTGTCTCGTATTTGCCTGTTTTGTATAATATATAGAGGCTCCATATCAACTCCATATCATTTCTCTCTCTTATTTTTTCTTCTCGGAGATAAACGGTTCACGCTCCAAAACGCGCCAAACAAGCCACAAGAACGCGTTTTTCCTTCGACCATGTCGGTGGCCAATGCAGACCTACGCACGCGTCTGGCCGAAGTCGACGCCTTGATTTCCCAGACCAGACAGCGCTTACAAGAGCTCGAAGATATCCGAAGGCCCATCCAGTGTCAACTGGATGGAGTCGTTTACCCAGTCTTGACCCTTCCCGACGAAATCACGTCCGAAATCTTTTTCCAGTGCCTCCCTCCCTCCCCGGTCTTCAGCGAACTTGAGTTTCAAACTCAGTTCGGCCCTGATGCATTGGAGGCTCCGCTCCTTCTCCTTCATGTTTGCAGTGAATGGAGATCCATCGCAATCGCGACTCCTAGTTTATGGGTGTGCCTACACCTGGATCTCGGGGAACTTCCCGACTATCTTATCTCCGCTTCAGACCTGGAGGAATTCATAGCGGACTGGTTCGGTCGCGCTGGCTCGTGTCCCCTGTCCTTTAGTCTTCATGGTTGCCCGGACCTAGAGGGATTCGGGTTACAAACACTGCGTGCCGCTTTCCTTCGTCACGCTCCTCTACTCCAGAGTGTGTCGCTCCAGGTCGAATATCAACACGTCAGCAAGCTGGAGGATATTGGACCATTTCCCCTTCTCCAAACACTAGCTATTGTACTTCCTTATCTCGACGACGAATCCCAGGAACCATCGTTGACTTTTCCAAGATATTTTCGCCATGCACCGCGGCTGGAGCAAGTCTTTCTTGGTGAAAACGCAATACCGTCGATGTTTTCATTTCCAAGCGAGGCTCTATCCAAATTGACTTGTCAAAGTCTTCCCGGAGACGAATTTCTGTTCATCATGGACACCGCCCCATCCCTCACGGAATTCACATGTTCGGTCGAGCCCGACAGCTTGTTCGCTTACGAGCACGAGGGTGCTGTGATACACGAGGGGCTCCAAACTCTTCGCCTCGTGGACCACAGTTCTACCGATTTCCTGCGAAACCTTCGACTCCCTTCACTACAAAACCTGTACCTCTCGGTGGAGGATATCGAAAACACCGATTTTCTCCCATTCCTAACCCACTCATCCGCGTCATTGCGAACATTTTCCACTAAAATGGGAACTACGGCACTCTCCATGCAGTGGTTTACCATTATGTCCGGCCTCACACACCTCGAGCTCTACGCACCGGGAAGGTACTTTGTGACCGCTTTCTTTTCCAGCTTAGATCGTGCCCAACACAAAGAATTCCTTCCACGCTTGGAATCGCTTGTGTTCATGAACTCCACCTTTTATGATGTCCGAGCGCTCTCCTCAAGATGTGACACTGCGCCCGATGGATCAGCCCGACTTCAAACATTCCGGGCGATCTGTTTCAACCGGTCGTCGGAACGGCCCCCGGTCGGTGAGGTTGAAACCCTGCGAGGCCTTGTTGGAAGAGGAATGGAAATTTACATTGGACCTGGAGAGAGAAATTACATCTAAATCCCCACGTAAGTACGTTTCTACAGGCTTGCGATGGTTCGCTGCTGACGATTTCACAAGAAATACACACCCTCCAAAGGCTTGGTTCTATTTCCCCACAGTCGCAAACGGCACCCGCAGGGCAGGTACTTTTGCTGATGCTATATGTCATTCTTTTTTCGTTCGGCTTTAATGCGTTGTTGGCCAGGGGGTGATGTGGAAAGGGGGTGGGTACAGCGGCAGCGCTTCCTTCATGTCTTGTTTTCTATCTTCAGAGCCTCTATATCATTTCTCTCTGCCTTGAATCTCCTCCGAAACGCTCCCAAAAAGCATCATGATTTGACAAGAACGCAATGGAAATTGTTACGTAACTGAATGTGATCCCCTATCTTTTAAATTCACCCTCGTTCTTCGTCCACATCGCATTCACCACGGGAAATGCCAACATCTGGCATGGAGGCAGGAAGCTTAAGCCTCTCGGAATGGCCACCGCTGCCGTCCGTCGCCTCATCCGACTCAAAAAACGCTAGGATGGACACTCCTCAGAAGATTATTGAAGAAGAGCCTTCAAGAAGTTGGATACGGCACAAGGGAAAAGTCCCGCGTCTTGTGCGCTCAGTGAGCGAAACACCTCGTTCTGACGGTCATTTAGTTGTTTGCGCTGGAGCAAGGGATCGCCATTCGAACCATAGAAGGTAAGCATACATTTTCCTCTCCTCATCCTCCTGCCTGGATCGTTGTTGATCACTATTAGCCCTGGACCGATATATTCTCGATTCCGTCCTCTCTACCACCCAGCAGGCGGCGTTGTTAGAACACGATTTTTTCCATTGTACGAATATCCACCACTGCATCTTTTTTACTATTATTGATGCAAGAACTACAAAACAGTCGCAGTCGTCCGCCACACGGTCTCCGCGTATCAACTCCGTAGTGAAGCGCCGCCAACTTGTTCACTGATCAAGATTGCGTTCGAGGTGTGGACCCATCCGTGGGTGGCTCAATATCACACGTTGTATACGACGCTGCTGAGGAGGAGAAGAGAAGCGAGTGTGGCGTGTACTACCATCGCGCCGCCGACCCCTTGTACGACGTTTTCCCAGTTCGCAGCCACTCTCCACATCTCCCCCAAGCTCCAGCACATTTTGGGGGATCTGTTCGATACAGTAGATGCAGCGTTGTTTAACTAGCAGAGTATCTTCTATAAAAACACACTTCTTTTGTGGTATCCAGAGTCGAGAGTGTCAGTGCTCGTTGCATGTACGAGACCGCCATCGAGGGCCTCCGGCCTTCCACCATTACAACGCGCGTCGGGCGGTGAACTGCGCCGCATGCAATACGTGCCATCCGAGCGGAGTTGCGCGCGGTTGGGCAGACGAAGCGAGGGGCAGTCGAGGAGCGTAATCACACCCAACAAAGAAAAATATCGACATATGTCGAAATCACTGCCTAGTTTATGTAAATCAGTAGCTCATTCAAAATCGATAAAAATTCAATCTTTCATTCAAGCTGAAAAGCAAGATGGAAAGAGCTGCAATCAGTGGCTCTTTCGAAAACAGAGAGTTACTCACTCTCAGTGAGTTGTGAAGGGACTCCTGAAAGCTCATCTTTCAGCTTCCATTTCCAGAAAGAAGAAAGACCTTCTTTTCACACAGTTAAAACATGCATTGGATTTCTTTCTTTCCTATTTCTCAGAAATTTTTGCCCTTATATGGAAATCTTTCCTAAAGAAATGAAACAAAGAACTCCGATGCACCTTTTGACTATGGGAGAAAGAAAATCTTTGTTCTATCTGTAAATGGCCGCTGAAAGGCAACCTTTCAGCAATTCTTTCACAACTCACTAAGAGTGAATAAGTCGCTGTTTTTTGAAAGGGCCGATGATTGCGGCTCTTTCCATCTTGCTTTTCAGATTGAATGAAAGATTGAATTTATATCAATTTAAATGGGCTATTGATTTACATAAACTAGGCAGTGATTTCGACATATGTTGATATTTTTCTTTGTTGGGTGTGAATGGCTGCAAGACAAGGTATGCGCCGGGTGTCCCCGTTTTCGAAGGTACATATAATGCAACGCTCTGAGCTCAGGCCGGTCAAAAAATGTAGATGTCGCCGGGTATCGTTTCCTGCCGTCCGATTCGCTATCCATCGTCTTCTTCCGATACCAATACCTTAGCATACACGAGAAAATATATGGGACGAAGAAGTGTTTAGCCGACACCTTTAGTCTCCTAGAGGCAGAGTAGCCCAATTCCTTGGACCTTCGTGCCTCAGAATATCCTTGGTCAGATAGGTATCTTGAGCTTGCGCCGTACATCTGTCGTCTGCCTCAGGGAGACTAGACACCTTTCAAATTGCCTCCATCCTGGGATCCATGATAAGAGAGGCGAACGAGGGAGGGGTTGGACCCAGTTGGTACACTCGCTTTAGTGGCGCCGGTGAACCACTGCAGTCACGTTCAAGGCGAAAAGAACGTCGTTCGTTCATCGTGTCCCCGGGCCTCCTCAAATAGGTGCTTCACCGGAAGGTGGCAGAAAGGCCGAGAAGGGCATCAGTGCCTCACAATGGTACGAGTAAGCCGGAAAGAGTGTTGACAGAGACCGCCGAGGGAGTCACTCGACGCACCAAACAAGCCACAACTTGAAGAACGCTTTCAACTGCTTTCAACCAGTTTCAACCATGCTGGCTGCCCATCTACGCACGCGTCTGGCCGAAATAGACTCCTTGATTTCCCAGACCAAGCTGCGCTTACAAGAGCTCGAAGACATGCGAAGGCCCATCCAGCGTCAACTGGATGGTGTCGTTTACCCAGTTCTTGACCCTTCCTCACGAAATCACGTCCGAAATCTTTCTCCAGTGCCTCCCGCCCTCGGCGCTCAACGAGGAGTTTCAAACTAAGTCACCCCTGATCCATCGGAGGCTCCTCTCCTTCTGTTGCAGATCTGCGGTGCATGAACGACGGTGCTACCGATTTCCTGCGACTCCTGCGACTCCCTTCGCTGCAGAACCTTCACCTCTCGGACATGGAGTATATTGACAACAAAGATTTCCTCCCGTTCCTAACTCACTCATCCGCGTCATTGCGAACCTTCTCCACCGACATGGAAACTGCCGCACTCTCCAAGCAGTGGTTTACCGTCATGTCCGGCCTCACGCACGTCGAGCTCTACGCACCGGGAAGCAACTTTGCGTTCGCTTTTCTTTCTAGCTTGGATCGCGCCCAGCATAAAGAATTCCTACCGCGCCTGGAATCGCTTGCGTTCGTCAACTCCTCTTTTTTTGACGTCCGAGCGCTCTCCTCAAGATGCGACACGGCGCCCGATGGAGCAGCCAGGCTTCAGTCGTTCCGGGTTATCTGGCCCAACGGGTGGTCGAGGTCGCCCCAAGATTCTGCGGTTGAAACTCTGCGTGGGCTTGTTGAAAGAGGAATGAAAATCCACATTGGAACGCAGAGAGAAATTACATTTAATTCCACATATAGCTTCTCAAGCTAGATTCTGCAACTATCCGACGACCTTCTCTCACCAGACAGAACAAAATTTCAATTTCCCCCAACGAAACTGTTTTTTGAATCGTCGGTCTTTTGACACCGTGGTGTCCGGGTCTCGTATTTCTCCGCGCCGTGCGATGGAACCGACACAAATGTCATATCTGCGGTGCTATTTCGGTCTCTTTGACAGCGTTTCTCACACAGGTCGACTCGGACCGCCGATTCCACGACTTGGTGTCCCCGTCGTGGTTGCCATTTCCCTTCAAGTAACCGCCTCCCGCTCAATCTACCCCGGTCTTTCGGCCCCCCTTCGGATGGGCTTGCCGCTTGCCGGTGTTCTGGACTTTCCTCCGCTACTTGTCAACTTCGAACACGCACAGTCCTCGTTGCAAAAGTTAGCTGATGGGAGTAAAATAAAAAATGCTCGTAGTAGCTTGCTAGTAGACAGTGTAGAGCCAGTGTAGCCAATTTGTGGTCCCTGTCAGCTAGAATTTGCCTTCATCTTTTTTTGGAGCGACTCGCTACCAAATCGTTGCCGAATCGTCATTACATCGCGTGACATCGATTCCAGGTTCCCTCTCCCCACCTCTACTCAGAGCTATTGTCGACGATGAGCAGCCTCTTTGGTCGCCTTCCAGCGACGATGAGCTCGGCTCTCATCTCCCTCCTCCTCGTTCTCCCGGTGTTCGCAGACCCGGCGTCCCTCCCCTTTGACGACTGTTTCAGCGGAAACGTTTCCGCGAAGCTCACTGTGGACGAGGTCTATGCCCAGATCCTGACCAGCGCGCAGTTGGGGACATACTTGAACCTCACGGTTATAGGGAACAGTCCGGAGGAAATTTTTGGGTCCACAAACTCAAGCTCAAGCCTCGGTGAGTAAAGCCCGCGTGTCCGTTTTTCACGCCTAGCTCGCGCATATAGTCCCTGAGGCAGTGGATGTGGCCTTTGAGACCTCCATGTAGTAGGATGGGCTACGCAGGAGGTCTGCTGCCGGGAACGGAGCGCCACACATTTGCACTTCCAGTTGACTGACTACTTCGAATTCGACAGCCACTCTCTTCACGACAACCTCTGTGCTCACACTGAATGTGTGGACAAACAGCACGTATCTCTGCACCTCCCTGCGTCCACCTTCGCCCCTTGACCCGATCGCCAACGGAACCTATTGCCCAATAAATGCGGGCCCGTTTGCTCTCTCTTCCGCCATCCCTTGGGGCACGAACCGCCCGCTGACGACCCTCAACACCCGCTTACGCGCGGTAGACCCGTTCAGCAAGGAGCTGCTGTGTGTTAATGTCAACACTACCCCGCTAGACCCCTCTGCCAACTCACCGTACGGCGTCGCCCGCGCCATATTCTGGGCTACTGTTGCAATCGCCATCCTATATTGGGTTGTTATCGGCATTGCGCGTGTCGTCTCAGCATGGGGGCGTGGTATCACCCGCCCAGGGCGTTCTCTGTGGGCGCGTGCACAAAGCGCGGGCTTCATCCTCGCCAGTGCGATCAGCGGCGAACGGTTCGCAACCTCGCCCGCGCTGATGCGCTTCAGTACTCCGTGTCTGCGTGACGTGCTGTTTCACACCCAGTGGTGCGCTGCTCTTGCCATGGTCGCCGTCCAGTGGCCGTCTTTCGCCTGTGGGTCAGCTTCTATCTGTTCTTTTCACATCTCATTCTCTTGCAGATCCTCTTCTGGTGCAGACAGCATGGGCGACTCTCAGCTACAGCAAGTCTGTCTCCTTCTATTGTTATCCGCGCTGACCGTTTTGCTGCAGATATCACGTTAACCAATACCGTACACTGGAACCCGTTGACTACTCTGCCTTACAACCCGCCGTCCGACTTTAGCGACCAACTGGCTGATCTGACTTCGCCGCTCTACATCAACCCCAATGTCCCCAATCTCCTATTCACGCTCCCTGCAAACGCGACTTCCGGCATGTCCATGTTCGCCTACACTCTCGGCGTACGTCCGCAGGACCTCTTCGCGATGTGCATCATCCTCTTCCTCGCCATCGTCGCTGTCACCATCGTCATATCCTTTATTGTCTGGTTCATCGACTTTGTCGCCAGTGTAGTCAGCGGTGCAATCTCGCGCCCTGGCGCGCGCGCTCGCAGTCCTGGGCCCAAGGAGCTGGAGACCGCCGCCAACACCGAAGAGACTAAGTCCGCGATCTTCCGCCCTACGTCACGCCTGACGCTTTCGGGTGGCGGCGGCGGCGCGATGTCCCGCAAGCCGTGGTACCGTGTGCGGACGGAGATCAGCTCATTCCACGGGAGCGTTCTGCACGGAAACCTTGTTCGCATCCTCGTGCTGTTTCATCTCCCGCTCACGATCTTCGCCGCTTTTGAGATGACGCAGCCAGCTGCTGTCGCGTCCGTGCGCTCCCGCGCGCTAGCGGCGCTCTCGTTTGCCCTGCTGTCCGTGCTCATACCTGCGCTACTCGTGTTGCGCGTCACGCTCACGACGACGAACAAGTTGTATGACGAGACGCGCACGCTGCTCGCGCTCGGCCCGCTATACAACCATTACCGCCACGGGAGCCAGCTATTTGCGAGCCTGCTGTTCGCGACGAACCTCGTGTTCGGCGTCGTGATCGGCGTGGGACAGAAGAGCGGGACGGCGCAGGCGATCGTGATCCTTGTAGTAGAGGTCGCCGCTGCGTTGGTGACGAGCATATGGCTGCCGTGGGGTCGCGGTGCGAGCATGGGTCTCATCAGTTTTCTGTTCTGTGTCGCGCGTATCGTCATTGCGGTTCTCCTCGTCATTCTCACGCCTGCCGTACGTCCACCGTCAACATTTCTCCTTGATCTAACCCTTATTTACGTCGGCAGATATCCATTGGAGATGGATCGGGCGCATGGGTGGCGTACGGGATTCTCGTCATTCTCGCACTGGTGTACCTCGCACTGGTGCTGATGCTCCTCATCAAACTCATCGAGGCCGCCATCCGCATCATCGGGCGCGTCGGTTTCGACCGCAGCACGCACACCGTCGATAGCGGGCTCTTGGGTGCATGTGGGCTACTCGGGTGCTGCGGGTCGCGGAAACGGCGGATACCACGGCATCGCACACGCAACACACGCGGTCAGGGCTACGCGCCACCCAACCCCGCGCGCGCCTCTGACGGGTCGTCAACGTACGCGCCGCCGGTCATGATGGGGACAGATTCGAAGAAGGGCTCGATCCACTCGCAGCAACCTCCATCCGTGCTGCGTCCCGAGCACGCGCTGCGGCCGTACCGCGAGGAGAGCGATGACGAGAGCGGGTACATCATGGGTGCATGGCAGCCGTTCCCTAGACCGGGATACGTGCCGGTGAAAGACACCCCGCCGCCTCCGCCTGCATCTGGATTCTCGCGCGTGGGTGGCGGACGCGCGCATATCGACACGCCGTATGCGATTGCGCCGGGCGAGTCGACGCCGACCCTGGAATGGCCGGCGATGGACGCGGCGCAGGCGGAGGACGAGGCGCCGCCCATGTCGACCGTCGTGCGGCGACAGAGCCCCGAGACGGTGTCTGCCACCGCGGGCCCGAGCGGTGTCCCGCGCGGCGCGATGCTGCCGCACATGCGCACCAAGTCGCAGACGGCGATCATCGAGGACGCGCCGATGCTGGCCTCATCCTCGCGCCCGCCCTCGCGCGCGAAAATACTGCAGCAGCAACAGGCAGACGACGATGACGACGGCGAGTCGGACGCGGGGCAGCGGCGGAAAAGGCCTTGGTACCACATTCGGCGCCATCGGCCGCACAGCGAGGGCACGCCCCCGTCGTCATACCCCCCGCCGCCGCAGGCAGACGCAGAGCAGGCGGCGACGGCGACGGCAGACGTTCCTGCAGGTCGCTCTTTCGTTGTGATCCGCAAGACGCAGGCGTCGCCTGCGCGCTCGCAGCAGCTATCGACGGCGTCTACGCCCACGCCGACGCGCGGGTCGTTCCTGACGGGCAACAGCTCCGGGGATGCGCGCGCGTCAAGCGCGACCTCATAGACCCCCCTTCGGTTGTTTCCTTGTTTCGATGTCTCCCCGCAACGGATTGGATCCCTGCACGGACTGGTTTTTCTTGATTTACTCACTATTAACACCTAATTACATATGCATGGGACTCCAAAACGCTCTGCTTTGCTATGAAACCCGCGACGATCTGTACATGTAAACACATTGGCGGATGCGCGGATAACGAATGTATGTTGTCATCGGATAAAGGCTCTGTCTGGTGAAACCGAACGCAGGCCCCCGGTTACTGCCTATTAACTCGGTCTGCGCTAGAGTAATTTAAGGTAAATCAACCCACGAATATGACCCCCAACTTGGTCTGCTATATAGAGTAAAACAGCGACAGAACCAGCAAACACGATCCTTCAGAAATCGCGCAGAGCGAATTTTGTTTTTTGAAAAGTAGGTAGCCACACGCACTTGAGATTGTCTTGAAATTGAATTGGGTACTTGTACTACTAAGTAGTCTTGTAGAGGACCGAGACGGTAGTGCAAAAGCGAAAAAAAAAATAGATCTAAATGCCACTTCTTTTCCACAAGAACTTGGTCCGAAATAGAGTAAAAGAGCTGGCCAGCGCCCAGTTTTTTCTTGTGTGTAAAAAGCGGCAAGTTCGTAGGTAGTGACCGGGGGCTGGGCCGAGGCGACCTCCATTTCGGTACTAACAGAAAGACATCCGATCAATATCGCGCAGATCCCGCCGTCAGAGGCGGTGCTCGACGGCTTTTTCCTGATTCAGTCCGTTGTAGAAGTCTCAACCATGGATCAAAATATGAGGCATACGGGCGAGATTATAATTAAGACGCCATGCGTAAACTCGAACCGGCAGGTTGACTAGACTTCAGAAATGCAGTCCTTCAGAAACACGAATGAGATTTCTCAACAACATTCAAACAACATCAATAGATTGGTTTACACACCTTCGTTGAGGTATCTAAATCATTCTCGATTTCTGAAATTCTATGTATGTCAAGGACCAAATCCTATTGTTAATTACCGCTGAGTGTTGGTTTTGAAAACGATTAGCAACAGCGTCGCACCGTGTTCCCCGTTGGAGCGGCCGAACCAATTCCAATAAACTGTAAATTCCCAACATTCAACGTGTGGGGCGCGTGCGCCAGAGAGCGGAAGCGCTTCCGGCCGTTTAGGCTGAAATACTTGAGAATGACTCAAAAGCCGGTTAATGCGAATGACGCACGATGCGAGCAAAGAGTTGGAGAACACTTTTGCACATGTGAATTTGACAGCGGGTATCCAGAGGAGTGACTCACATTTCGCTTGGATCAGGAAGAAGACGAACCAGGACACTGAGGACAAAATGAACGGACTGGCCAGTAGATGGTATACGTATACGATACCCACAATCGTGACGAGTGAGGACCTGCATGTGCTTCAGTCAAATTTCGTCAGGTTAAGTTGCCAACTTACAAGAATTAGCATCATAGCACCCCCAAGACTGGAAAGAAATTAGACCCGAAATCGTCGACTCCGAATGTGGATTCCACCTCGTCATAAGTGTAGTCTCTGATACAGACAGAGTCATGCAAAAATCTAGATGGGAATAAAGGTTCTTACCAATAGTCCAGATGATGATAGTATCGACTGTCCTGATCGTCCTGTAAAATGAACAATTATTGGTGTAACCTGTTGTTTCTCGAGTGAAGGGCCTACTGTTTACTAAAATCCGGGTTTCTCGCACGCCACAGGCAGTAGCAAAGTGAGATCGCGATGATAAGTTCGACGGCAAGACCAATCGAGGAGATAAATAATATGAGCCATTGCAATTTTTCCATCGCGAAAGACCACTGTTGGTGCTTCCACATTTCTACCAGGAGCCCGAGGTTAGCCCCCAGATGCACTACATTTAGGATTAAGCACAGGCCCGGAATCAGCCACCGTTTTGACAAGGCTCCGACCCGCAGTGCGAAAAAAGTCTAAACGTCGTCAAGATATCGTAGAATGTCATATCCAATGAGCTTGCCTGTACGATAATAGCTACGAGCGGGGTGAAGAGAGACATAAGGATAAGCGAGAGCGGTACGTCAGCGACGTGGGGTAGTTGGCCATAGAACGTAACAGTGATCGAATACAACTGAAGGTTGATGAGTTCAAATAATTAATTCCAGCCGTCTTGACCTACGGCATGGCAAGCACAAATGGTGTTCGCAAGCTCAAGAAACCTGTATAATATCAGGACATGTATATGGGGTGTTCGAGTCAGCCCTACCACACGACTCCCACCTGTTCATCTAGTTGATTCAACATTTTGTGTAAGACGAAGGAAACACACCATTATCTTGACAATTCTCCTGTCCTGCGAGAAATCACGATAGTAGTTGAAGGTCTGAAGCGTCTGGATTCCATGTAGAAATGTGGCCAGGACTACACCGATCTCGAGGGCACCAAGGGTTCCATTCAAGGATGGGGTGCTGTCGGAAGACATGAAAGCTAGGAGTAGTATCTGCAACGTGGAGGCTGTTATTTATGCCCAGCGCTCATACAAGTCGTCGCTTCACCCATGGCCAGGTCAGTGCTGATCATAATCCCGGTCTCTTCGCACCCGGCGGCGCAACGGCGGCGCGCACCTGACGTGCACTGGCTTGGCACTGGCTATCAAAGACTCGCCTGAGCAACGCCTGAGACTACTTACTTGCTCAGAACACGGAGCAATCAGGTAGTAGACAGGTATACGCCGGTCACCACAAGAATCCCGGATCCAATCAAGCTGAATAAGAACTTAATTGCAATTGTAAAACGGAGATCCTTCACTTCTCCTCGTATCACCTCCTGGTTGATCAAGAGACCCGTCGCCGAAGAGCAAAATGAATCGAGGTAAACATGGCCGTTGCGACATCGGTCCCCGACGCGAATGGGACCCGCATTCTCCCCGACCGCCATTCTTAGCGGGATTGGCGCTAGTCGGTTTCCGTCGTAAAAATAGAACCACTTACATCGCAGACAGTGCATGAGACCCAGGAAGGTTCTACTCACAGGTCGCAATCACGTTCGCCTTCCAGAAACACAGAAGAAGGGAAATGTCATACAAGTCCTCGTTATTGGATTCCTTTTAGGCTTACTACACCAAAAATTATGCGACGCCGCCGCCCGGGCAGAACGGTTCTAAGTCAAACGACTTGGGCTCCAAACTAGAGAGGCGGCTGCGAGTGGAATTTGTCCGCCCGGCTATCCACCTGCCGTGTCACCGTAACCTGTGTTCAAGAGTTTTTCCTGTCACCTTGCACGATGCTCGATAATATATATTATCGTGGATCACTTGGTGTTCCGAGCGCTGACCGTCAGCTGCGCGAGCCCCACGATTTTTGTGGCGTGGAGCTGCGCGGATCGCTTCGGCAGAGGAAGACGAATCGCTGGATCGTAGTGAGAAATGTTCGAAATCGATATAGGCGGCGTACCCTAGCAGATGCGAAGATAAAAAAGGCCCCCATACCGCATGAAGCCACGATGAGATCGGGCACTAATGCGTTAAATGTGGACGAAAGTGCGAGTATTCCTGACCTTTTATGAGCAGTGCGGTCAACCAATAGCGACTCAAGTCACATGTGCGACTCGCACGAATGCAGCCCCAATAAACACGGAAAAGATAATAACGCGTATGGGGAAGGTACAGGAAACATTTAGGTCCGCGGTGAACCGGCTTCTTCCTACGTTCCGTCGCATAACCAGCATGTTGACGCCGACGGCCGTCCATGTCGCGAGTATCAAAGCGAATACAGTCGAAGTCCTAATAACCCATAGTCCTCAAAACCCATAATTCCCTATAACCCATACCTTTCTGGGTGAACCAACCTTCCATTTTCCCGTCAAAACACGTCCTGACAACCCATAATTCCTTATATCCCATAGCTCGGAGGTCAAACCGAGGGCTATGGGTTATTAGGACTTCGACTGTAACGTGAACGTGGCGCCGAGTATAGTTGAGATTGTTTGTTAAATGGACGAGTTCTGAGGATAAAATGAAGAGTTGGTTTGATCTTGCTCACATCGCGTCTCGTTCTACCACACAATAAAACGAAGAGCCTCGGAACACCTTTGCACGGTCGTCAAAATTCAACTGTCGTAGACATCGGCAGCTCAGAAGTGATATAGAAAATATGCGACGTCAGCTCGAAACTGATACATAGCGAAATCATTTGACGCACTGCGATCTCGGCGATGAATACCGGCATTTCGAAAACAAAAGGGAAAAGGAGTAGCTGTTGGTCGAGTACGAGCTCGTCAGGCTTAAAAATTATGGGTATGGTTGAAAACGCACAAATGGTGTCCATACCATCCGCTCCAGTATCGGTTGAAAGCGAGGATACCAGATGGCCATAACGATACTCCATACGTTGACTACGATCGACAGTGCTGCTCCAACCATGAGCGGGATATTCGACATGATCGCCGACGCGTTCACGTTCATTAGTAAGACAGAGTGCGAGTGCGAAGGGAGGGTGCGAGTTTCGAGCGTGGCCGGTCCATATGAGGACACTGCTGGTGCTGGACGTCAAAATGAAGATGACCTGGAGGTTGAGGAGAGGCAAGTTGCCGCTGAAGCCCTGGACAATCACAGTCACGACAAAGAGGGCCGAAAGCGCAAATGTCGCAAATATGTTGAACGTCGCGTAAGTCACAAGTTGGGGAAGAGAGTCGGAAGGGTTGACATTAGAGGGAACCCAATGGTCGGCCTTGGGGACTAGAAGAGCCATTCAATTTGGGAAGACAACCTAAATAGTATGTGTTGTGGTGCACTTGATCAACCTGTCGATAGGGTTGATGTAGCGGGGTGCGGTGTGGCAAAGGAAAAGGCACCAGTCTCTCCGTCTACAAACCCCGACACCCTACCGAACAGAGCCCCTACCACAAACCTTGCCCCACCACTGAGCTTACCCGCCGTAAGTTACTGTTTAACGTTACCAGCTCGGGATAATATGTTAGCCCAACGTAGTGCCAGTGCGTCACCAATTTTCGTTTGACATTTCGCTAACTTCCAAGGAGAGCCAAGGCGGCCCCCGCACGTTGGGCGATCATTGAATTCTGATTCAATTGGCGGGACCCTCTTTATGGTCAGTGCGTTGGAGTTCATCCGCGTGCTGCCGCGGAGTCGTCGCTTCCATCGCAACAGGTTCTTTCCTGTTCTATCGTCCTTTGGCACAATTGTATGGCCGCTAAGAACTGTGATCTGCAGCGAAACGCAATTGCATCCTGAATATTGCTTGACGAAGAAGGTGGAAGCGACCCTGGTGGAAGTTGGAGAGAGACAAGTGACCACGTGATACATCGAACGCGTTTGTTGTGATGTGTTTTGCTCGCTTGTAGTTGTCTTTTTTTTTTGCAGCCACACCCCTGGGGTTTCTCTTGTGGTTACTGTGGCTTGTCTCCATCATTTTTGGCCTTGCAGTGCTCTTCAAATCTGTTTATTATCTCGCCAGCCACAAATACGGTGACGTGGTCCCTGTCGGCGTTTCAGGAATCAGCGCCGATGCCTGCTTGGAGTCCTGACAGAGCATCACTGGCAATACTCCGAGATCTTTATGTCTGCCCTCACAGCTTACCCCTGCCTTCTTGTTGTCACCGGGGGTTTCTGCCGTTTTGCTACCGGTTTCTGCGAAGATACTACCTCAGCTGGACTGTGGTTACCATACTACTTCGCGTATCCGGACATGAGCGCTTATTACTCCTCACACGATGGAACCAGTCTACCTTTGGTTTTGGGCGCGTTTCCACTAGTACTTGATTCCCCTTCTCTTGTTCTTTAGCGGAAAAATCGGTTAGTACAGCCCTTCTTCGTTCGCCTTCTTTTACTTATAAGTCTTGTCTTAGGCGACTCTCGGACCAACGGTCATTCAAGTCGCGGCCATGGGCGCCTCCACAGCAGGCTTTGCTCTCATCTACGGCGTTTCTTGCCCCGGTAGGATTCTTGCTCCTGGCACCGTGTTCGGTGATCATTTATCTCAGCCTCAGTCCCAACCTCACTTCTGTGGAAGTATGCCTTCCTTTGTCGACGCTACAGAGAAAGGGACCCGGGACCGGGTATTTGGATGATTCGGAAATGGGTCGATCAGTACTTTTCTGTCGATATTAACAGTCAATTCAATTGGATGGTGAACCTGAATCAAAGGTTCGTTTTGATTAGCCAACTTCATGGATTTCTACATACCCGCCACTTGGAGAATCTTAACAATTCATCGATGTTTGTATTGTTTTAGACGCCGATGCGCTAGTTAAATCTCGCTCTATTGCCTATCGTAGTCCATGCGAGGCTATCTTACATGCGGGAAGAGCATGCCCTGCTCGAGACCATTATTAAATGGTAACAGTTAATTCCACGCCGCTTGCGCATACATCCCGAGCACCTCGTTCGTCATCACGGG
Source organism: Mycena epipterygia (assembly GCA_029281465.1). Taxonomy (NCBI): domain Eukaryota; kingdom Fungi; phylum Basidiomycota; class Agaricomycetes; order Agaricales; family Mycenaceae; genus Mycena; species Mycena epipterygia. The sequence goes on along the minus strand of JARJCQ010000078.1, from coordinate 337,867 downwards.
GCTGTACACGCGCGTGTCAGCGAGCGAGTACACCCGAGTCGTCTGGACCGCGTTGAGCGTGCGGATGAGCTGTGCCCGTATGAAGTCGACAAAGATGAGGTCCACCGCCGCGTCGGGGTCCCCGCCTACGTCAGGCGTCCGCGACGCGATAAAGTCCGGGATGGGATAGACGGGCAGTGGCGTGTGCGGGACGTCGTCGCCGACGTCGGGGCAGGACTGCATTTCGTTTCTTGTAAGTTGCGTTGCTAGAAAACAATATAAGGCAGGAGGAAAGAACGCACATCGGTGGTGACATAACCGAGAGTCAACTTGTCCTGCGCGGCGACGGTTGGACGTGCGTAGTACTGGCGGTGCATAACCTCTAGCCAGTCCATGTACCCCTGCTCGACCTCCTGCTCCTGCCGCCACATGCGCATCCGGCGCGACTCCCCCTCCTTCTCCTCAGTCCAAAGCCGCTCCCCGCCGGCGCGGTTCAGCGCAGGAAGCACCTTCGTGACAACGGAGAATGGCACATCGGGGATGAAAATGTACTGGTTGATGAACGGCGACGCCGTGAACTGGTCGTTCTTGGTGAACGGGCCCTTATAGATATCGAAGCGCTGGGATCCCGAGCTGATGATGAGCAAGGACGGGATACCCGCGCGCGAAGTGTTCATCGCGAGAACCGTGGGCGTGGCCTGATATCATTGAGCCTGCCGCATGAACTGGGATCTGATAGGAAACCCACCTCCTCGACAACGAACGTTAATATAGAGTCGTTTGACGGGTATGGCGACCTGTGGGAATCACTCAGTCATATAATATCTACTAGTAGGACGACATACCGCGTCATAGTGTAATCCCGCGGAGCGGTCCCGTACTGGAACTTCAGACCAAACCGGTCCTCGAGCTTCAGCAGGCCCTTGGTGATATTTCGTCCCTCCTCCGTGCCGAACGTCAGATTCGTGCGGTTCGTATGGTACTACCATTATGAGATAAACTTGGTCGGGAAAACGGTAGAGACAATACCTGGTATGTAACGAGATTAGCGTCGAGGTATCGTCGACTAACGTTGAGGTCTCGGGTGCTGCCTTTGTCTAGATCGACGCCTATGATAGTGCGTTAACAAGATGCATACGCGAGATAACCGCAGCGCGTACTCATCCAGCCTGGGATTGCATGTTTCAATTTTGAGTAGTATGTATCTTGCAGAGTACCCACCAAGCGTCTCTAGGTACCTTCCACTGGCTAGTGACATGGAGCGCCCGTCGAGCTGCACTGAAACAAGTCCGTCAGCGGGGGCACCCGAGAGCATAAACAGACCGACAGCAGTCGCGGACATGCAAATGGCCTAAGAAGGATGAGTCAGACTTCATGAGCACGAGAAGCAGGCGTACCACCAAAGATCAGGATCGGCGTCGTGGGATGCAGCTTCCGAATGGCATTGAAGACGAGGGGCCCTACGACACGTGAGGAGGTTTAAATAGCAGGAGGGATACAGCACACATCTGTCCTGGGCGACGGGCATGTGTCTATCCATTCAATAAGCCGTAGGAACACCACAACCCAAGTGCGACTTACCCCACGAGGAGGAAGAGATCGGGTTCGTCCGCGATGGCGTCGGCGAACTGCGGCTTGTGTCAGCGAGGAGACGGGAGGACGAGGGTGGATGCCCACCCAGCGTTCTTGGATCATGTCTTCCACGGGCTGCACGGTCGTGTTCACGTCGTTGTCCGGAAAGTCGAAGAGGACACCGAACGCGGTGACGCTGCGGCCCCTGCGCGCCTTTAGCCGAGAGTCGTGTGTGGAGGATGGTGGACGTACTTTCGCGTCTGGAACTTGCGGAATCGGTCTAAGGAAAGCGTCAGAGACGCAAGCATGAGGATGGGAATACGACGCACTGCCGACCGGGACGCTGACGCTCTGGTTGTTCGCATCGAACACGGTAATGTTGACGTTGGAAGTGAGGTAGCGTCCCTTGTAGTGTGGCCCGAAGTTCATGTGCCTGCAACACATCGAGCCCAAGCGTTTAAAAGGAGGGGTAATAAGACGAACATATCGAAGGTGTTCGCGTAGGTGTATAGTTCATGACTGGAGGTTATGAGTACGACGGGTCAACCAAATGAGCCGGAGACGCACTTGCCGATGGCGAGGACGTCGTACGGTATTCGTTTAAAGAATTCGTTGGCCTAGAATACGAATTAGACGGTAAATGATGAAAAAAATGGGGGGCGCACGTCCTGAGCATCTACGCCTCCAGGCGGAAATCCATCCGTCAACCCCGTTCCTGCCCTTCGATGTTAAACCAGTAGGGTGTTGTGGCAGGATGCATACCGTCGTGCATGTCGCCCGAGTCGACTAACAACAGATCGACATCTTTCTCCTGTATTCTACGCGTCAGAATGGACCTCCGACGCGTCTTCTCGACTGACCACCGCCAGCTCCTTCATATAGCTCACGAACGCTGAGTAATCGCCCCAGGTACCGCTAGTCCACTCAGCACTTGCTCGACCTTCAATATCCGGCGCACTAACCTATAGTTTGGTTCCGGAAACGACTCTTTCTGGTGCCCAAGGAGCCTATGGACGATTGGATTGAGAACTGAAAGTCGCTGGTAAGACTGACCAGCCGTGAGTGTCAGTAGTGGCGAGAATGTTGATGTCCCCCCATTGGAGCGGCCGCGTCGGGGGTGATGGTTTCTGCAACAGTCTGGGGACGTCAATGGGCCACTGGTCGAGCGCACTCGCCGAGGAGAGGGCCCCGAGGATAAGAGCAACGGAGAACCTCATGGTGCAAATGATAGCGATAACACGCCGCGTAAAATGAGTCAAGGGCCGATAGAGTTCATTGGAGTTTTATATAAACGTCAATGACCGCTGGCGGCGGCGATGAGAACGGCTCTCGGTCGTGGAATCCCATGGTTGGGAGTCTCAGCGTCACCAACGTTTGCTTGGTAGAAGTACATACTGCCCGGACGGGCTAGTACCATTCGGGCTGACTCGGTGGTGTCAGGGTATCAGCAAAAAAAAATAAGTTGGTATAGGCTTGTATTGTACACAGTAGAGGGAGACTGAGGCCGAGACATGTATTCGCCAGACAATATTAATCAGATCGAGATATTAGAGAAAACGCAGTGCCCTTCCATCAGGCTTAGCGAAAGGTTTCACGCCCGGTTAGCAAGGGACTTTGGTAGGTCGGTAGGTAGGTAGGTCGGAAGGTAGGTCGGTTAGCAAGGGGAGTAATGGGACTTTGGAAATGATGTTCCTGCTGGTTGGGCGTCTGCAACAAGACGCAAGTACCTTCTTTCAGCGCGAAGCGCGCCTTAAAGTTGCCATCTGGACCAAACAACATCTCGTGCATCGGGACCAGCTTCATGTCCTTCTCTGGCATCCTCTGGAGCACCTTGTAACCGGCGGGCAGGTTTACCGGGTGGCCGGTACGCGCGTCGACAAAGTCAAAAAACAGCATGCCGGGCGGGCTGGCTCCGCAAAAGAATCGGACGCTAAGATAGGAGTCGGGGAGGCGCAAAATTTGGAAAGCCGGCTCCCCGGATTCCTCCGGAGTTTCCTGGGAATGCCAGGAAATTTGGCATTTGGAAAGTCCGGGAAACAGGTCCGCCATCAATCCGGCGGCACCACGGCCAGATCCGGCGGAGCTTGAAAGCATGAAATCACGTGTCGCATCAGTTCCCCTTGCTTCCCGCCTCCTACCTCGGGTCGTGAACTGTGAGCCAGCAGTATGCACTCCCTCATGTCGTGTATCCTGCCTCCTCCGCATCAGACATCCGCTGCCGGAAAGGCGGCTAAACGGCACTGATCGCGCGCGAATCGCCATGTCGACTACCGTAAATTGACCAGGATGAATAATTGTGTAACAATCTTTATGAAATGTCCTGGAGCTCTTGGGCGCATCCAGGCTCCACGTAGCTACTACTATCCTAGACCCCCCTGTGTCCACGCACCCCCATGTGGAATTTTGGCTGATGGCAAGGTTATTTCCATTCCGTTTGCTTCCAAAAAAATCTGGGAACCGCATTCATCCCTAACCTATCAGTGTACAAGATATCTAGGGAATCAGAGGCCTAGAGCCCACACAATAAATCGAATGGAAGAATTTGTGACATTTTGTGACACAGCCAAACACCTGCCAAAACTCGCTTCCACATGATGTCCCATTTCGGAACACTTCTATCTTTCAACAGACGTCGTTGAAAATTCTGAAAATTTGAGACACTACGGAACAGATGTCCAAGAGCTTAAGTTTGCGTGCCGGAGGAATTCCGACCCACAAGCAACTTGCTATTGCTTGCCATCACGGCCGTGGACACAGGGGGGACAAGGATAGTAGCAGAGACGCGTTAGGTTTATTTCTACATATTTCCATCAAAGGCATTCAAGCCGACCCGGCCGGCATGAGATTCGCTGATGTCATAGGTCCGCCGATCAGATCAAAAGTCCGCCGATCAGATCCGCCGGACTTCCAAATTCCCGGACTTTCCATATCCCAAACGCACTCGGGAATGCGCTCAGTCACTCAGTCGGAAAAAGGGGTCATGCAACGGACTCCAAGTACAGGAAACCGACTGGAAGCCGGAACGCTCGCGAGTTGCAAAGGGGCTGGTTTTTTTCTATTGCGCGCCTGGAGCGTTAGCGACGGCAGCGCCCCCAAGCATAAGCGAGGGGCCGCGTCCAGAGGACGCGCAACAATTAATACAATTCCTCGCTTTGACCACGGCCGCCACTCCCCTCATCGCGACTCCACGTCGCCGCCGCCGTCCACCCGCCCGCCACGACCCCGCCGCCCATCGCCGCCGTCACCGCCCATCACCGCTGCTCACTCGCGGCACCGTCTCGCCACCACTCCACAGTGCCCAATACCACCGCCCTCGCCGCCTTACTCCACAGCCGACTGCGTCTACCACTCCCGCTCTCCGCCGTCCCGCCCACCACGACCACGACCATCACCGTCGCCATCCCGTCCACCATGACCACAACCATCACCGTCGCCGTCCCGTCCACCACGACCCCACATCGCTGCCAACTTGCCAGGGAATTCCCAGGACAAACCAAATCAATCCAACCCCCCTTGCTCCTCTACCTCCATTCCCAGTCTGGCTCAGCTGGTTATGTTGCGTCCTCTTCAAATCCTGAGGCCAGTTGTTCAATCCTCTCAGCTGTCTCTCTTTTTAACACCGTCGACGTCTCTCTGCACCACGCACGTCTGCATTCTCTTTTACTCGGTGTTGCAGCTCACCACATCTCATCTGTTCTTCGCTCGACCCCCATCCTCTCTCTCTGCGTCAAGCGTCCTCTCTTCTTCGCTCGACGCCCATTCTCTCTGCATCAGCCTCCCTCACAACCGACTCCGTGACCTTCTCGGCAAACTCAGGAACAGATATGTTGACAGAGACCTCGTCGATCTTCTCCTCCAGCTCAACGCTTGATGAATTAGACGTGCCCTCAAGGAGTGTTATCGAGCTGTCCTGGACCTCCTCCGAAATCTCCTTGATCGTGGCATGGCACGCCTCTTTGACCACGATACGCACACGACACTTTCGCAAAATTGCGGCGGCAGCGAGGTGGCGGAGAAGGGGGAAGTGGGAAAGTCGAGCGCTGCTCGAGTCGGCTTGGGGTTCTGGAGTAACATCCACGGCAGACACCTCGATGTTCTCGCCCTCGATGTTTGCCGAATAGGGTACGACCTCGCCAACCAGCGCATCTTCGCGATTCTCAGCATAAAGAATCTCGGAGTCAATCTTGACCGCAGCCGCTAGGTAACGGAAGGGATGAAGCCGCAAACCACGGAAAAGTACTGCACAATAGCTGAGGAGGGGAAGAGCAGTGTCAAGGATGAACAGGGAGAAATCTCGCCGTCTTGCTAGGATTATCGGCCACCTATAACCGCGAGAGTCGCTGCTGCCTGTCGATGAACTAGGGTCCATGTGCACCGAAGAGGCGTTGTTGGTGCTTTGAGGGATATTGTAACCGTCGGCCGTAATCGCTCGAGCCTTGAGGGTACCCTTGGGTGCAGGTTTCGGTGCCAAAAGCAGATGTCGGAGGAGAAGGAAGACGACGATGTCGTGAATGGCAAGGACAGAAAGGACAACAAAGAACAATGTCTTGAAGGAGAAGCCGGGTACAGCGTGAACCTGAGGGCTGAAGCTTTCGATCTTGACGCCAGCAGCGAGGCTGGTGCACCAGCCATTGAACAGTTGGCCGAGGAAAAAGGAGATAAAGCAGAGGATAATGGCAAGGGAAGAGCGCATTTTTACTTGTGGTAGTGATGGTGGTCACTGAAAGAGAAGCAAGGCAGCTGCCTCTCGGTTTTTGTAAGTACCTCGAGGGGCTGACAGCCAAATTCTGGGGTCGCAGTGTCAACCACATGGCCGAGCGGTGAGGATATATGCCTATCTTAAGAATTTAGCGAAGCGCGAATCCAGCCATCTTGACCGCAAGGACGAAAGTCGGGGCAAGATTAGTGGGTTCTAAATAAGTTTGTTCCTGTTTCTCCCGAGCCTATTGGCTTCGGGACGCGACGTGTTGCTTATGTAATACACTTGCTGTCTCGATCCCTCTCGAGCCAGACTTTCGCGGGAAAAAAAAGGGTGAAGGCCGATATGCACCAGTGTCCTCCATCCAGCGGAACCTCCATTGAACGCAGTCGCCGGACGGACCCGCGGCGTCGACTCCGAGTCGACCTTCACGCCTAAAAGGCTAAAACACTGTGATGAGGCGAAAGAGGCCCAACACGGATTTGTTCGGTAGCTCCATGCCAGCGCTCTGGTCAATCGGTAGCTCTGATAGCTCTCCCCCAAAGGTCAGTAGTCACTGGTAGCTCCAGTAGTCTTCCGGCGGGTGTTCCGTAGCGCGTGGTAGCGCATCACTCACGGATCAGTAGCGATCTATATCCGGCTTTCCGAAGATGATGTATTCGAGCGTGCGGGTGACTTTGCACCATTGTCAACGGCAACTCTGCACATTTTGGTGACTTTTTGGCCAATTGTATCCATAAGATTCACTACCTCTCCCTTGCAGTCTGATACTGAAAACTGCTAAGTCATTTCAAAGTCCGCTGGCACGTGCGCATTGCGTGATTGTTTACGCACCAAACACGTGTTGGTTGATCACTCTTTCTTCCTTTCCTCCCATCGTCGCCTATCGTCGCTCTCTTTCTTCTCCCCATTGCAGCTACCCTTTTCCTCTCCTCGTCTGTTCAGATGCCCCTGGGACCTGGCGTCATCTCCCCTTCATTCCTGAGGCTTCTCTTTGCCACGTCATCCAAATTGTCGCCTGCGAGTCAGAGTCTTGTCAGTGCTCTATCCCTCAACGCTCAAACATGTCAAGCCGGGTATCCTTCAAGCTTATCAAGACATTTCAAACTCTTTAGCCTTGGGCTCTCCTTCCCTCAACCCGCCCAAGATTGAGCTCAAGATTCATGGTGTCGTCAATCCTGTGATAGCCGTCGTCGACTGCAACTTTCCCGCTCAATAGGTGTCCAGTACTACCTTCTCTACCCCTCTCGTACGTCCTTTATCTCATGTTCTTTATTTTGGCTCATAAGTGCTATTCCTGTGCAGGTCTATTCAAGGCAGCATTCAAGTGCGTCTCTCTGTGCAGGTCAATTCAAGGCGGCATTCAGGTGCGTCTCTTTTCTCAGCTTCATTTTGATCATTCCTGATTTATTGTTTCGGGCTTGATTCACGGTGCTGCCGTCTCGCAAATCAGATAACTGCTCGATGTATGTTCCCAAAGAACGTGGCTGGACTCGGGATTTCTTATCTTCTTGATATATTGTGTAACTGTAAATATGGGGTGTAATATATCTGTTTATCATTCCTCAAATATGTCGACTATAGGCAGATATGAAGAGCTATTGACTGCTACTGACCAGACCTGCCGCAGCTATTGGAAGCTACAGGCCGCTACTGAGCTCCTCTGCCAAAGCTACCAGTCGCTACCAGGCGCCGGCGTGGAGCTACCAGCTGCTACCAGACGCTGGCGTGGAGCTACCAGGAGCCTCATATCATTATCAGGGGACTAGGCTACCAGGATACCACGACTACTGGGGCTACCAGGCGCTACCGAACCAAGTCTTTTTTTCCTGATGGGTTATCAGATCAGTCTTGCTGTCGAATTTCCCACTGAAGTCCAAGGTCAGTTCACCAAACAGGACTTGGAATAAAGGATAGTAGTATATACAATTTTCTTCTGTGTGGCCTGCATAATACATCATTATGTTTTGTGTTTTACGCGTATGGGTGTATCACAGCCCAGCTATAAAAATAAAGGAGGGGAAACCACGGCTGAGAGCAAGGAAATCACGCCAGGTGCGCCTTGGTGTCCTGCTGGTACCCCACAGGCGTCTCGGGCGCGCGCCCATTGGCATACGTCTCCATCACGACCGTCTGCGGCGCGCCCGCGGCGAAGCCCATAATGAGCTTCGGGCCCAGCGCGTCAAAGTCGAGCCGCGCGCCGAGCTTGAACGCGTCCGACTTCCACACGCGCTGGTACACATACGAGTCGACGAACGGGAGCTGCGAGACGGACGCGGCGTCGGGCGGCACGGAGTTGACGAAGGACTTGAGCCAAACGCGCAGGCGGTGCGAGGCGCCCGCGGGGACGGAGCGCACGGGGACGGTGTAGATGAGGAACGTCAGCCGGCGCGGGTCGCCGTCGACGATGAGCCGCATGTCGTCGATCAGCGTGGCGCCGACGCCTGACGCCTCGTACTCCATGCTGTACTTGTACAGCCGCGCGCCGATGTGGCGCCAGCTGCGGGCACGGGGAGCAATCAGTGGACGCTATACGCGGAGGCGAGCAGTACGAACTGGACGATGAAGGAAATGCGTGCGCGGCCGACGACGGCGTCGTAGACCTGCGCGTTCTGCGAGACGCTCCGCAGGCGCGCGAACGATGCATCTGCGATGGCGTTGAAGTCCGGGTCCTTCCCCACCCACAGCTCGTCCTCGCCGAAAATCCGGTGGTCGATCCCGTTGACGCGCAGCCACACTCGCATTGAATACAGACAACCCACGGGTACGACGTTCTTCTTGCCCGGGAACAGACTATTACAGGATGGATGAGCGCCGGCGCGGACGCCGGGGAGCAGCGGAACACTCACAAGACGGAAAAGTCGAGCCTCCGCGGATCGACCGCTAATCGGAGGGAGACGGGGTCGCATAGTGGCCTCTCCACGTCGTCCACCTTCAGCGAAAGGCGGAAGGTGTATTTCCCAGGTGTCGGTGTGCCATTAGACGGCTCGACACTGATCGGCGTGTCAGATGACGTCCGGGCGTATCAAATGAGTCACTCACGAAATAAAAAAATTTAAAGGTGCTCCTGCAGCAACCATGCTGTACGTATAAACATATCGTTCTGGTCGTAGCCGGAGCGGCGGTGTAGGGCGTGGTACACTGCCCGAGGGTGTTGGCGCTCGGGAGTGCGAGGTATAAGATCGTAAAGGAGAGGATCGTGGCTCGTCAAATGGCGAGCTCCAGTGGACGCTACTATCGTTGCTTCCACTGCTTCCACTGCCGCCACTACTGCTGGCGGTCGTCGTCGTATTACTGCCATTCCGCCTGTCAGCGGCCCGATGCAATCAATACGAAAGCAAGCACACCTGCGACTGACAGAAACATTGTAATCCGGCGGGCACGCCTCGTCGTCATCGTCAAAGTACATCTCGAGGGACATGACGGGCAATCGCAAGATGGGGACGCACCCCGCAAGACGATCCAGGGTCTTAACTCTTCTCGTCCACGGCGCTTCCGGAACACGCAGGCAGTGTGTGATGTCAGTAATACACGCACACAGAATCGTGATGTCGAAGATGTCAATGATCTCCCCTGGCGTCTATGGATAGCCCGCCTCATATGCCTTGATTACCGAGTGCGGCACAAGCCCGTCCCGCTTCCCAGGCCCCAGCGCGCTGCGCTCGTCGGCGGCGAGCTCGCGGACGAGCAGGCGCGTCTCGCTGCCCACCGGGCTGATCTCGATGCGCCACACTGGGCGGGCGGTGCTCTTCCGCCTGGAAATCGAGTACAGGTCCGTCGCTTCTTGACAGTAATCCCGTAGCGCAATTAGCGCGCGGAAGGCCCAGTGGAAGTTGTCCTCCGGGTCCCAGGGAGCACCGCGTGCAGCCGCCGCCTCGGGGAGCGAGTCCATTGCAAGCGGGCTCGTGTCCTGCAAGACGCCTGCCTCATCGATGAGGCCCAGGTAGAGGGAGCGGATGCCCATCAGGTGCGCGCGGATGTACCATTCTTTCCAGACTTTCGGACGAATCCCATGCGGGGCATGACTTGTGTTCACTGTGCCCCCTCGTATTGGGCGGGTGACAAGCTGCATGTAGCAGGCGGGGTCCTTGTTGTACTGGACTGCTACGGAGTGAGTTTTCGGATTGAAAATAGGACCAAAACGTACACTCTATGCAGTCGACACTGCCAGACATGAGTAGGTTCAAGCCACCCAGCGGGCGGGCCACGACGGAGTGAAGCGTGTGTCTAGCGCGACCTCTTGGTTCGTGGTACCCTTTGTTGTACATTTCCGTACATGCCCGACGAAAACCCAAGTCCCTAGAGATAGTTTGTTCAAGCACCAACGATCGTCTGACGCGAAAAAACGAACCTCTTAAAAGCGTTCCAGTCCACTATTGACCTGAATCCGTGTCAATGTCGCCCAAGATAGAAAACGTAACGCGTACTCTTCAACCCCGTCCAAAAACAGTACGCCCTGCGCAAACGACGCGTTGAACGATGCCTTATGAGGCAACATGAGCCTAAGACGCCGTAAGCTATAATTAATAGCAAAACCCACGAAATCAACGCACTGTTTGATCACATCGCGTTCTGCGACCACGTCTGCTTCAAACAAGCCGCGCATGCCTTCTTCGGTGCGCAAACACGCCAGTAACATTTCCTGCAGGTGGTGTTTGCGGCTGATGTACGGGTTCCCGAGGGCCCCGAGCTGCGCCACGTTTGTGCGCAGCTCGGGCTTTGAGAACCGGCGCATCGCGTTCGTGATTTCGAGCGAGAACTGCGTCTTGCTCTTGGTTTGCACGACCGAATAGCGCGTGAGCTGGCGCGCTGGGCCGAGCCATGCTTTACGCGCGCCGTCGGGATGGAGAGAAGACAGCAGAAGAAAAGAGCCGTCTACTTTGGTGCGGTTTCTGGCGACTAGGACGGGAGGGGCAACGAATAAGTTGTTTGAAGGAGGCCGACTTGAGGGAGGAGCAAGAGTGCATATTAAGCGGGAGGCGGAAGGTGTTAGTAGAGAAAGGTCGATAGGACGCATATACGCCCTATTCCACCAGCTTCTACGTCTTCTAATTCTCGATTTTCTGGATTTTCGTGAGAGGCTCGCGGTCGTTCATGCATCCAAAAATTTGGCCGTCACTCGATGTGACCTTCCACGTGACATATGTTTCACACTTCCTCAAACGTCTTTATTACTCTTCGTGTACTACTTCCTTTTCCTTGAACGTTCATGGTGCCCTCGTTTCTCTGCTTGTGGTTCGATATTTCAGGACCGCCGCGATTAAAAATAACACCATCTACCTGCCTGAATTGATTTATTGTCGCCATTTTCGAAGGCCAAAAAAATCCCGAAAATCTATCAAATATCTCTAGCTGTTCCGCTGCTTATCTGTTCAATGGCTGGTGTCGAGTCCAACGCAAATCCAAGTCTGCCTCTAGAATTCCCAGTCCATAGAGCTCAATCAAATCCACGAGTCAGCTCTGCTCTCTGATTCGGCGATTCGGCGAACAGAGGCATGTAGATTGTCTCAAACTCAAGATAGGCCTCGGGGATCAACGCATCGACCTAGGGTTGTTTCAAGACCGCGCAACTAAATACTCCCGCACTCACTCCTTGATTCTGTCCGGCATCTTGTTCATCTCAAGTTCATGTTGACATTGATTCCGTATTTGATTCTTCTTTGTCTTGCAATCATCTCCAGTTACACTGCCTCCCGAACGAGCACCCGTCGTTTGGCCGCTGCCAGTAATGACTTGGGCGCCAGCCTTAGCGGCAGTGACGGCGATCACTACTGCGGCGCACACCGATCGACAGCGCACTGCATCCTCCGGTTTTGTCTGGCCGCGTCCCGAGTCGTTGTATTTTGTAGAAAGCCCCTTGTGTAATTATACCCGCAGTTGCCTTTGTTACCCTTCTATCTCTATCAGCAACCCTCAGCATACGGCCTCGAAGGTGACAGTAGATCCAGTGATTCGGGAACATATTCGAAATTAGCTGTGCATCACAAGTGCATCAAGTTTGCAAGTCAACAATTCAGTGCTGTACTACTTAGTACTGCTACTACAGAATTTTCTGCAGTAACCCCCATGGACTACATCGAGCAGGATCGCGACCTGCCGCTAGGCGCGGACGATCTCCCGACCTATGACGACCTTGCCGCACAGGAAGGCCCCAATTCGAGGCGGGTATTCACTCCGACGGTGACCTCACCCCGATGCCATTCTAATTCGTCTACCACGTAGGTTCGGCCGGTGGCGCGGATGGATAGAGAAGAGGTGAGAATCCGTGTATTGTGTGCGGGTGGTGGTTTAACGGGCGCGCATTACAGAGCGGCGGAGCGATATTTGACCATAACACCGGAGGAGCGTGCGCGCCGGCGAGAGCGCGGGTGGGGAAACGAAGAAATGGTGCGTTGCCCCCGGGATAGAATCTCTGTTCGGAATACTCCTTTGGAGGAGCCATTTGAGCCTCAGGATATTCCGCCAGCCTTCTGCCTTGCATGTCTCAAGCAGGTACCGACGCTGACGCCTGTCCAGGATGCAATGGACCCTGAACCTCTGACGCCCAGTGTTGCGCGCCTCTCCATTCAGACCAAGGAATTGCGCTTTTCTACCCTGTCCGAGCCCCCACCTACAGCGGCACTCCTCCCCCCATTACCCGCCGTCAGCACGCTGCTCCGCCCGACCCATCTAAAGATGAATCACTTCGGCTCGCGCTTCCTCCCGCACTCGACCGTTCCAATACGATGTCTCCTGCCGCTCGCCTCGGACCGCATGCTGCTGATCGGGCACGACGAGGGGCTTTCCGTGCTCGATATGTACCCCCAGGACTGGAATGAGGGCGGCGGAATCGACCTCAAAGGCCCCGAGGACGCCAAGGTACGCGCCATTTGGGGGGGAGAAAGGTTGCTACACCCGTCTCTGTTTCTATTCTGTTTTTTGCTCATAAAAATGTACCTCCAGTGTGTACCAGATGTCGATACTCGAGCTTGACAACGCGAGCGGCGTCGTGTTGATGCTCGTGGGTCCCGAGCCCGAGTCGCCGTCTGTCAAAGACTCCGACACCCAGCGGGCGATCCGGATGTACAATCTCGCCTCACTTGTCAGCCTTGCCAAGTGGGCCATTGCGCACCAGGTGCGTCCCTCCCTCGCCCTCTGTCCCTCTGCAGCTCACAAAAATTCGCCGTGTGCAGGGAACCAACCCACTGAACCTCGGGAGCTTTCCCGCACAACAAACGACGCCCAAGAAGCACCGTCCGACAAGCAGCATCGCGCGTGGATTCAAGTCGCTCATCCCGCCGGGGAGCAGCCAGGCCGAGCACGCGCCGCAGTCGTACCAGAACTTGCTCACGCCGGCGCCTTCGGTGGCCGGCGCGCGCGTCACGCCGAATCGCGCCTACTCGGACGAGTCGAGCTGGGAGGTGGTCGACGACCTGCCGCTCCGCTGGGCGCGCGACTTCGTACCTTTAGCTGGGGCTGGCTCGCGACTGCTCAACGCGTCGATCCTGAGCTTCGCGCTATGGAACAAGGACGAGGGTGAGCGGCACGGCAGCCGGGGGCAGTTTCTTGCAGTTGCAACGAAAAACAACATCCTGCTGTACGAGACGCCGCAGAACGAGCGCGCCTTTCGTTTCGTCAAGGCAAGTTTCATTTTTTTTTTCTTGGGAGATCGACCTGACCGATGACGCGTTTTCCTGCAGGAGTTCTACACTCCGCTACAGCCAAAAACTATCACTTTTTTCCAACAAACCGTGCACGATATCGCGCGGAGTCCGACGGATGTGGACCACCGGCATCGGCGCTCGGGGAGCAGCACCACCCCCCTGCGCAGCACCGGCGGACGCTCCTCATCGAGCATCGCCGCCCCGAAAACGATCAACTACGGCACGCAGCTCACCATCTTCGTCATCTTCGAGAAGAAGGCCGGCTGGATCCGCCTCGCGGACTCGGCCGCCGGCGAGATGGAGCTCTTCGAGGACGCGGGGCTCACGCCGAGCGGGCATATGCGCACGGCGTCCGCGAGCCCCAGCACCGTGCGCCGGCGGCACGTCTCGGGCACGGACGCGTACGCGGGCGGCGGCCGCTGGCTGCCACCCGTGCGCTGCGAGCTCCCCGCGCGCAGCGTGTACCTGCTCACGCGCGGGCTGACGACGCACGTCGTGCCGTGCCCGCTCCCCGCGCACGCGGCGTCCATGGCGCCGCTCGCCGCCGTCACGTGGCGCGCGCCGCCCGCGCACGTCGCGGCCCGCCTGGGCGCGGCGGTGCTGCAGCTCACCGCGCTCGGTGAGGGGAGCGTCGAGGTGCAGGAGCTGCCGCTTGCGAGCCTTGACGCGGGGGCGGCGGGGAGCGTGGGGAAGGGGAAGGGGAAGGCGCGCGCGGAGGACGCGGGGCCGGTGCGCGCCGAGGAGGACGCGGGCGGGGAGACGGGATTCCTGTGCATGGGCGGGCACTGGGACCACCCGCATAACGGGTACCAGATGCGCGGCCCGGGCCTGGAGCGCGCGTATTCGACCGCGAGCGACATGTCGAGCCAGTCGTTCGAGAGCATGGAGTCGTACGAGGTTGCGGCAAAGCTGCGGCGCGAGCAAGGGATATACGGGTGGTGTCGGAAAGGACTGGCGGACTGGCGGGTGTTCTGGCTCGGCGGGTCATTCTCAGATATTGAGGATGCGGATGCGGAGGGACAATAGACGCTGACGGACACAACACTACACAATTCATACTGTATCATGGCACAATGTATTCTCCCAACTATTAGTGTACAGACGCGTACTTATATTATTGGAATACAAGCAAAATTTTGCATGCGCATGTGCTTTTGTGGCGCTTGAAGGGACGCGACGCGAGCTGTGACATAACTCGTCGGTCACTTTTCTGCTTTCCTTGCTCTCCCTTCACCTTGAGCCAGACAGTACGTGAAATTTTTCGTTCCCTTTGTCTTCTCTTCTCTGATGCTCTCACTGGCAGTAGGAAAGAATGTCGCGTCTTCTCATTACCGGTCTGCACTCCCAATCAGACGAGATCTTGGCGCAAATCTTCCTCGAACACGTCGAGTGGGCCACGGAGGACATCACACACACCAGTGAAGGCCCATGGGTGCCCAGCCACGTCTGCCGTTCATGGAGAACAATCGCCCTCGCCCACCCCGAGCTCTGGTCCACCATCCGGGTCGAAGGACCAGACAACGATGACTGCGATAGTGAGGACGAGTTGGACTTGGATCCAGACGCCTCTGATAGCGAGGACTCGGGATTCAGCGGTACGGAGCTTGGCCGCCCACCCAAAGCGCTCTTCCTTTTGGATCTTGCTTTGGAACGGTCGCAAGATCATCCGCTGGAGGTCACGTTGGAGTTCGGTATGGTAGAGGACACGGAGAACGGAATGGCTGCAGTGATGAGGCGTATGGGCGAGGAGGCTCCCAGTGCCAAGGCGCTGAATCAGAAACTTATTCGTGCCGTGGTCGCCCATTCCAACAGATGGAAGACCGCCGAGCTGCAAATTACCAACGCGCTCATCCCTCTCTTCGCTCCCATCAGCAACCGCCTCTCGCTGCTCACCAAACTTACTATCTGGACATTCGAGGAGTCTCCTGCGCCATTTCCGTGGGCAAGGCACGCACCACGCCTTACGGACGTCAGACTGAATGACTATGCGCACGAAAGTATCACCTTACCATGGGGGTCCATCCGACACTTCTCGGAGACGCTGCTGTTTCCGGGGCGTGGCCCTACCACTAACCCAACGCAGAGGTACTTGAGACTGTTGCGCAATAACCCGCATCTCGAATCCCTCGACGTGACATACCCATCCCGCTCCCCTTTATCATCCACGTCCACCTTAAAACACCTCTCTTTGCGGCGTCTCATCGCAGCCGAGAAAAGCCTCATTGGTTCCCTCACCCTTCCACACCTCGAGGAACTCATCGTACAGCCGAACATCGACACGATGTCCGCGATCCGCGACCTCCTCGCGCGGTCGAAATGCTCCCTCCACACTCTGCGTCTGATCAACTTCGTCCTAAATGAAGACCTTCTCGCCATACTTTCCAGCAGCACCAGCCTGCGGACATTGATCGTCAGAACCGAAGGGTGGAATGCGGGAGGCGAAGAGGCCGCAAAGCTATTGGTGGCCAAGCTCGCCGAGCCTTCTTTCCTCCCGTGTCTCGAGGATATCGATATCATTATTTCCCCGCATTCCACCGCAGATCCCTGGAGGCCCATGCAGAGCCCGTGTAAGATCAGGTTCATCAACGACGCGTTCGTGGAGATGCTTGCAGCTAGGTGGGCGAGACGCGGGACGGCTGTCGGTGGGGCGCATCTAAAGAGGGTATTTGTGCTCGTGGAGCTCCCCGCGACGGTTGGTTTGTCCAAGACGCGAGGTGTGGGCGGTTTGCAGAAGATGTGCGACGAAGGCTTGGATGTCTTTCTCAGGGCGAGAGACCCTCGCGCTTTGACGCTCGTAGAGGATGCAAAGGACATCTCATACGTTTACGATGTGTGATGTATTCGCGCATGTCTTTGAGCGTATGCAAGGGCATGCCGCGTACTGGAGATCAAGGCAAAAAAAAAATACATTGAGATATTGATCGTAATACATACCGGAACGAGGAATAAGACAAGGGGTGACGTCGAAAATAGTTCAACGAAAAATTTATCGGCCTTCACACTTCCTTTCTGCTATTTTGAGCCTTCCTGAGCTTCCTAGCCTTCACCTTGAGGACCGACACCAGCACATTAGAACCATCAGTAGATCGAAAACAAAAAACTGAACTGCGGGATCCCGCTCGATCTTCCGAATCTCCCAATAGCATCTCCAGTTCCAACGGATGCCGGTCCCTTTCGCTGTCAGGATGCTGCTAAGCTCGAACCTCGACGGGGAGAGGAGCTCACGATAGATTCTAGAAAAAATATGAGCTAGTTCCCGTTACAAAGATAGCGCATGTTGCGTACCTTTTGTGCTCCTTCGACTTCGCTTCCCAGATGTCGTCCACAGCTCTCGGTTTCCTCCAATGTGTTCAGCTCCTTTGTGATATCTATCAAACGTTTGGACCTCCTGACTCCAAAGTACCATCGCAACTCGAGCAAAAGTCTCGCGACACCGACACCTACACTGAGCAGGAGAATGAGAAGACCCAAGCCGCCGACTAGGAAGAGGACGGTTTTCAGGGCTGGGGGGATTCAGCTTGGGATAGTAGGCATGTCAGATTCAGAGTTTTTCGTCTATGTGGCAGGTGTTCCTGTTTTTAAGAAGGTGCGATACAGGCTTGCATAGCGCTGTGTCAGGGCTGAGCACTGGAGTTACGTAAGGAACGCGTCGAATCGTAAAGCCAATGAGCTGGGAAGACAACAAAACCAAATAGAGGCTTTCCCTTCCTCAGTCCTTTTCTTCCGGGCTCAAGATGGCTGGATCTTATCCCTCGATTCGTTAAACACAAAGGTTGCAAATATTCCAGCTGCACGCTGCGAATCCGAGGATTCTTGGCCATGTGGCTGACACTCTGGCTTGCAGGGCCGCAGGCAGGCAGCCACATCGATACATAAAGCCCAGAGGCACCCTCTCGGTGACCATCACCCCCCCAAGAAAAAATGCCCTCTATGAGCCTTCACCTTTGCTTCATTTCTTTCTTCTGGGCCAACTATTCAATGTCTTGTGCATCCGTATCACCAGTCCCGTCAAGATCGAAAGCCCCGACCCTCAGGTTCACACTGTACCTGGCTTCTCCTTCAAGACAATGATTTTCGTTGTTCTGTCTGTTCTTGCCGTTCACGATATCACCATCACAGTCGTCGTTCGACATCTGCTTTTGGCACCGAAACCCTCCTTGACGCTGCCCTTCCTCTCGTTAACTACTGCGCAGTACTTCGTGTTCGCGACCTACCGCTTCACCCCCTCCATTGCCTGGCCGCCGCAGTCAAGATGGACCCTAGGTCCTTTTATGCACAGGTGTAGAAGGGCGAAGATGCGCTGGTCGGCGAGGTCGTATTCTATATCGAGTACGAGAGCATCGACGTGTCTGCCGTGGATGTCACTCCTCCAGAGCCCAAGCCGAGACCAACGACACGCCTCGCCATCGCAGACGCAAACGGCACCCGCAAGACACGACGTGGACGCACGTAGTCTTACTGATGCGTATGCTGCTACATTCTTGTTCGGCTTTGGTATTTTGTTGGGCGACTCGGACAGGGTGCGATGAAGTGGGGATGGGGATGGGTACGGCAGCGTTCAAGCTCGGTAGCGCTTCCTTCGTGTCTCGTATTTGCCTGTCTTGTAAAATATATAGAGGTTCCATATCATTTATATTTTTTCTTCTCCTGACGCGCACCAAACAAACCACAAGAACGCGTTTTTCCTTCGACCATGTTAGCGGCCAATGCAGACCTGCGCACGCGTCTGACCAAAGTCAACGCCTTGATTTCCCAGACCAGGCAGCGCTTACAAGAGCTCGAAGATATCCGAAGGCCATTCAGAGTCAACTGGATGGTGTCGTTTACCCAGTCTTGACCCTTCCCCACGAAATCACGTCCGAAATCTTTCTCCAGTGCCTCCCTCCCGTCTCCGAGTATATGCTCGGGGGGACCACTGAGATCTTCAATGTATCGGTGGCTCCTCTCCTTCTAATCAAGGTCTGTCAAGCATGGAGATCCATCGCAGTTGCGACTCCTCGTTTATGGGCGCACCTCCACTTGGATCTCGAGGGCCTTTCAAACGATCCAGATCTGGAGAAAGTCATAGCAGTCTGGTTCAGTCGGGCTGGCTCGTGTCCGCTGTCCTTCAGTATTCAGAGTTTTTCGGGCATGGAGGGATTCGAGTGGGCAGCAATCCGTACCGCTTTCCTTCGTCATGCTCCTCTGCTCCAGAGTGTGTCGTTCCAGGTCGAAAAAGAACATTTCAGCCAGTTGGCGGATATTGGGCCATTCCCGCTTCTCAAGAAGCTAGCCACGCTCGCCTTTGACGGGAAAGGCAGTGGAAGGCGCGTACCTGAGCCTGCGTCAATGCCAATTATCGTGGTGCGTGGATCTGTACTCGCCGTTTGGTTTCCCAGTAGATTTCGATACGGAGTCGTCCGGATGTGCCCTCCGTCTTCGTGGACCGAAGATGCTCGTGTGGCCGTGGATGCGATGAGCCATCTTGTGCATTGCAGACACTACTACCGTCGATTTACCCTCCCTGAGTCGCGCCATAGTTGAGCGTCTGCACCTCCCGAGGAGGATGGCACCGGCAAGTTGGTTAAGCTGGAGCAGATTAAATGTGTGCAGGACTCTTCGGCTCGTCGCAGTATTCCCGAGTAGCGCATCGAGCTTGGACATCATGCCGATGCCGACGATCCCCCGCATAGTATATGTGCCACTTTGAGATGACCATTGAGTCACATAGACTACTCAGGGAAAGTTTCACATTGGTTCTTCTCTTGTGAGGGTTGGTTACAGTTGGAACTGCATACCACGCACCAGTAAGTATTCCTCTCCGCCTTCAATCTCTGACAGAGCAGCATAAATTCTGAAGACACAACGAAGCAGCTATGGAGGAGGAGGAGGATTGCCTGCGCAAATTGAAACAGCAAGTGGCCTTGCAGGGAGGTCGCGAGGTTATCAAAGTTTGGATCCAATGTTTACGCTCACAATAAATAACTCCTCCCGCCTCCTACAATGGGCAATTTCACAAGGGTGACCCCACGGGCTCTGCGTCGAGGTCGCGCAGCACATCGTGAGGCCCTCGGACATTTCTGGCTCCAGAGGGACCACCCCAAGCACCAGGTAGGCCAAGACTTTGTATCAGACATTCCGTCTCTCATTTCGCACACGGCGCCGCCGTGAGGTATAGTGGATGACCAGAATCCCCCCATCGATAGAGGTACACTACCATTAAACACAAATAATTTCCCATGGACACCACTAGCTGGTCTGCGCCACAAGAACAAGAATCGCATTCCTCGGTCAATGAGTATTCTGGTGGCCAATGCAACGCTCACCTTGCTAACGCATTCAGAAAGATCCTTTTTACCCTTCTACATGGAACTGGTCTCCTCAGTAAAGCCTCCAGCCCAACGCACAACTCACAGTGCTAGACCCGCCTGGGAGTCGGCACTGGGCACCGGCACAAAGACTGAAGCACGAAGGAACGTTATAGCGCTGTCAAAGGGTTTGGTATCTCCTTCCGAAGGTGAGAGGCCTTGCCAGGGTCTGAATTTCATTCCCATAGGATCTGGCTTTGTGGTGGCCTGTTGAGGCAACAGGCGTGCAACAAAGCCAGAGTTGACTACGGGGATGACAACCCAGACCCAAGCAGCGACATTCTACCATCGCAATTGGGATTCCAGGAGCCGAAGCGTTATGGGTGAAGATGGGAGACACTACGGCCTGGGCCGTCCTCGAATCCTGGCGCCAGCAGATGACGCGCTAGATGGAGACGCCGAAACTCCACAGTGCGATTTTATTCTTGTCGTCGACCTTTGATATTGGATCGATCTTCAAAAGGCGTCCTATCCGACAAGTAGAGGATTCAGGTACTAGCCGTATCGTCCAAGTCGTTTTCTGTTTGGTCGCTGATGAAGTTCCGCGAGATAACTTGACAGGACCGCTTCTCCAAAATCCTCCGAACCTCACCTCCTCGGTCTTCAAGTTGGGGGCCAGATGAAGCTATATGCAGTCGCCCTTTTCGTGCTGCTTCCTTGTCTTCTGCTTCACGTCTCACCGCGCTTCAAGTCCGACTTTTTGCATGCTCCATGTCGCCACTCCACCGGATTTCGGCGGTCAGGTCCCAGCACACCGCGGAATACCTTATCGATACGATACATTATCAGTCTCCCATCAGCCTCCTTGTCTCGTGGTATCTGAACCGCATGTGTGGTATCAGTCGAAAGCTCAGGGAGAGGCCTTTTCCTTGAAATCTCGATCTTGAGCCATAGGCTCTACAGACTTTATCCGCCTCGGATTCCGATAAATCCTGTCGCAGAAGAGAAGAATTGATTTGGCGGAAAAAGGTGCGCTAGTCTTTGCGTACTTATGTACGTCTACCCCATCTTTTACAACTGTCTGTCTTCCCGTGAGCTCCCCCTTCGACCGATACATATACCTATGCAACTCGTCTTGGAAGTAGACTTGCAGTCTTGTCGTCAGGCATGGGGCTGGACCTCCTCTCGCGGTCGAAATGCGCTTTCCAGAGACTGTATCTAATCAATTTCACCCTCGATGAAGACGTCCTCGCCATACTCTCCAGCAGCACCAGCCTGCGTACGCTGATCATCAGATCTGAAGGTTGGGACGCGGCAAACGAGAAAACCGCGAAGCTACTGGTAAAGAAGCTAGCGGAGCCATCCTTCCTCCCGTGTCTTGAGGATCTGGATATCACCATCTTCGAGTCCCCGGATAATGTACTGGATAATATGCTGGGAGTCAGAGTCTGGAGTCGGCCTCGGAGCCTATGCCGTGCAAGATCAGGTTCATCAACGGCACGTTCGTCAAGATGCTTGCAGCGAAGTGGAAGAGACGCGGGACGGCTGTGGATGGGGCGCATCTAAAGAAGGTACCTGTGCGTGTAGAGATCCCCTCGACGGTGGCTTTGTCAAAGACGCGAGGTGTTGGGGGTTTGCGGAAGATGTGCGACGAAGGCTTGGATGTGGTTCTCAGGGTGCAAGCTATAGGCCAATCAAAGGTTGTTTCATATGTTTACGATGTGTGATGTATGCATTCGAGTATCTCATCAACAAAATAAAATAAAATAATCCTTGTAAATTATACTTGCATCCATGTACATGTAGGCCTAAAAAATCTACGGCTTTTACGCCGTCCGATGAAAAGATTACCGCTTTAAGCTTGATATTTCTGATGTGTCAGTTTAATTTCAATTTTTGGCGACGGGCGAGATACTTTCTCAGAAACTCCATATTTGAACCATAACCCGCTCGAACCTCCACCCACTAGGGCTTACGTTTACCGCGTCCAAGTTTACACAACCAAAATATTCCTGTCGTCAATTGAAAAAAAAAAAAAGTATTCGAGACATTTTGCCAGTTTCCAGCATATATGATACATCTCGGCATGCGCGTTTTCTGGACTCCCGCAATGGGCGAAGCTGTAATTGCCCTTCCATCATATTGGCCGCCGTCGGATTTAGTTGGGTGCCATACCATGGACGCGGGGATCAATTGTATAAGCCGACCGCCATGTGCGGTACAGCCAGTCGCATGGGAAACATCAGACTACTCCGAATAGTTTCGCCAGGGCAAGCCTGCTGGGTCTTGTGGATATGAAATCAATGTACGTCGGTGTACAGCCAGAGTACACCCATACCGGGCGCTTTTACTCCGCGTCAGCCCTATGCTGTCCATTCGCCCAACGAAACAGCTACATCAACGCGAACGGCGATGGCCGATCGGCCAGCCGCGGGAACGCGTTCGTCGAGGCCAGGACCACCATCTGCTTTTCATGGCTGATGTACCCGCGCATGAATCCCTTGTACACCATATTCGCGACCAGGCACTCGGCCTCCTCGATATCCACGTTGATCCCAGATATCCGCAGGGCAGAGTGGAACATCGATAGCGGGATGCGCGTGCCCTTGGCCGACGCGACCCATCTGCAGGCGGGGGTAAGCGGGTGTGGGGTACGAGAAGGGCGGGCTCACACGCGGCGGAAGAGGCCGCGCAGACAGAGCTCGCGTGCCTTCTCGAGCGTCAGGAGGAGGTTGAGCTCGATGAGGCGTAGCTCGCGCGCCTCGAGCGCGCGGTCGAAGGACGCGATGTCGCCCGTGCGGATGGCGGCGATGAAGGGCGCGAAGATGTCCGCAAGGATGGGGAAGCGGTACAGCAGCTCATCCGACGGGAGGTGGCCGCGCAGGATGCGGAGGGGGATGAGGTACGCGAGGATGCGGCTGTCTGTGCGTGGTTAGATCGATCTGCACAGGGGATGGGGGCGTACGCTTGGTTTTCGTGGGCGTCGATGTGGCAGTGGTAGAACGCAAGGGTGAGCTCCTGCTCGGCCTGTTTTTTTCTCTCTCTGTGAGACGGGGCTAGGTTAGAAAAGGCGCGTAGAGACACACCTTCACGTATTCCTCGTTCAGGAAACTTAGCATGCCCAGGTAGTACCTGTAGGTGACCTTGAAAGTCGTCAGCCGCAGAAGAGCGGGAGAACGGCGGTAGCTACTTGGTGGGATCGCGGGTAAAGTTCCAGCGCAGGAATGTCGGCGTTATTCTCCAATACTTTGATAATATTTTTGGTCAACGATATTCGTTTCACCTGCCAGCTGTGAGTCTTTGGAGAGCACAGGAAAGGAGCGCACTTTGAAATAACATTTCATGGCGAGACCGACGACGTAGTAGACGCCCCATTTCCGAGACTCGTCCACAGGTGAATTCCTATCCGACTTTTGTTATTTGGCTGCAGGGTGAGGGGGCAGACATCGCACCTGTCGGTCATGCAGTTCGAGAATGCCTTTGCCACAATTCTCGCAGCCTCAACCATGCATTCACTCTGCTCACTATTTACTTTTGCGTGCCAGTCGGCCTTGAAAGACATGTCAGAATCTCGGAGGCAAGGAGGGAAGACATCTACGTCGTGGGCCAAGTCTCGCAAGTCGCGCAGGATGGAAAAGAGCGCGGGCAGTGTCCATCCTCTGTTATCAATGAAAAATCTGAAGAATAGGCTATTGCGCGCGTAAATACAAAGATCGCTACAGACGTGCACGACGTACGAAACCAGTTGCGACTGCTCTTTGAAGGCCTCTCCTGGCCGCAGGCGCGCGATATGCGTGCATATTAGAACATACTGGATCGCAATTTCATCCCAGGGAGTCATTATGCTTCCCTTGAAGTGTGCCAGCGTCGCAGCCTGCCAACGCGTCAGGCGCGGTCCAAGGTGAAGCAGCATAGGAGCTCACCGTGGGCGAGCGGAATCCCTTGACAAGATCCTTGCCATGGGGGCTTGTCGGTCGCAGAAGGTACGCCAAATTGGGTCCGTTTTCAGCATTGAGGGCATCATTGATTTGGGTCAAGAACGTGGAAAAGTCCATAGGCATCTGTATAAAACGTTAAAAGTACAATGGGGCACAGTCCGATGCTATAAAATCGAAATCTAGGCTGCGAAAAGCTGGTGGACGGGGTGAGTGCGTTTGAAGTGGAAATACCGGGGATTTTGGAAGGCCGGCGGTGTGATCGCCGGCATAAGCCACTGTTCCAAACAACATTCAATACGCTCCTAAATCGTTCACAAGTTCGATTAGCAGCCTCTCTGTCAATGAACTGCAGTTAACTGTGAAGTTATGGTAAAAAAAAAAGATGGATCATGTCAAATGATATTTTGACTCCGTCAGCAGGACTCAGGAGAAGAAGAGGACGATTCCTGGACATATTTGTGTGCTGCTTTGTCCAAGTCCCCTGGAAAGTCTGAGTCGACAAAGCTGTCCTTCACATATACCCTGGTCATAGCCTTTGATCTCTCGGAGTCTCAAATCACAGTTATAGACATCGCAAGTTGAACATGGATCGAAGATGTTTCAAATTCCGACAGTACCGGGTGCCGGCAGTGCCGCCGGGATGGTATTTCCAACTCCGGAGATTATCACGTGGAGCCATTACGCGCCGCTACATTCAAGCGCTCTAATTGCGCCTTTCCTTCTGCCACTTAGTAAAACACAGTAAGCGTCATACGTGACCTCTCACTCTCTATTTAAACCCTAAACCAAGCGTTCTCACTACCACAATGGCCCTCCAACCCTCTCTTCATCCTCTGGTCATTGCAGGAACTTTCGAAGCACCGCACACTCTCGATATCTTCCGTGAGTAAAGCCAAGCGCGCCAGGTATGATACTGACAGTTTCAGTCGACTATGTCTGCCCATTCAGGTATCAGTTAGCCATGTAGCACTATGGACTCGGTGTCATCACATTCTAGTGCCAAAATGTCGCTCGCTATAGATAGCGTTCTCGTCCCCTTGTTGGGGCCCGGCGGAAAGTATCACGGCAAAGTCAAAGTCATCTTCAGACCCCAAGTTCAGCCCTGGCACGCCTCTTCCACCTTGGTGCACGAGGCCGGTCTTGCAGTGTGTTCCCTGCGGCTGTCCCATTTTTAAAATTATTAAGCACCCTTTCAAGGTCGCGCGGGCGTCCCCCGAGTCCTTCTGGCCGTTCTCCCTCGCACTGTTCAAGCACCAGGGCGAGTACTTTGACATCCCGAGCTCGACCCTCACCCCGCTCCAAATCCGCGCCAAACTCGCCGCCCTCGCGGGAGAGGTTCTCCCCGCGAACGCGGGCGCAAGCTTCGCGGACTTGCTCGTACTGAAGAGCAGCCCGAACGGCGGGAACGCGGTCACCGACGATCTCAAGTACACCGGTGCGTGGTGAGTTTTATTTCGTTTAATACCTAACGCTGGGCAGTCAAATTCTCCCGCCAAAATGGCATTCATGCGTCGCCCACGGTTCTGTGGGACGGTCTCGTCGCGAACGAGATCTCCAGCTCGTGGGCCAAGAAGGAGTGGGAGGATTTCCTCGCGGCGAAGGTGGCTCTGTGATGTGATTTCTTCCAATCGAAATCCGCAAAAAGAAGTCTAGCGCACTCAATGTAGTTTCCGAAGAGAAAATATCACGTTGCATTTCCACCGACACAGTCCGACATTTGAGTTGTACATTTACATCTGTGCACCACATCTGCAATGGCCGCCCGGAGCTGATGAACCACGATGAGAATACAGGTCAAGATCGCGGTGCATTTGCGCAAGGTTCTTTGTAAACCATGTCTTTTTTATCATCCAATCTCCTCCGCACCAGGCTTCAGACCAGTGTATATAATTTGAAGGCTTGGTGAATTTAATCTGATCGAGTGCCATCAGGACCCCGCGATTTTGTCACGACAAAGGAGGGGTGCAGAAGTTCAAGCGGGTTATGGTTCAATATGGTTCGGCACAGAGGCGCTGGAGAGAATAACACGTTGCACATTTCCACTGACATACTCATACATTCAAGTTACATTTATGAAGTTGCGCACCTTCAGTGCAACACGCCCGCAATGGCCGCCCGGACTTTCATCTCGGTGCCCGGCTTATCGAATCCTTCAAAAAACTGGAGCTTCGTCTCAGGGCGAAACACCAGCGCATGTGTCGAGCCGCCGAAATGGAACACACCCAGCTCGTCCCCTCTGGCAACCCGCTGCCCCACCTCCACCGTCGGCTGCGTGGTCGAAACCTCCGCCATACCGACGGCGATGAAGCAGAGCAGCCCGATCCGCGGGTTGTCCGCCTCAATGAAGATGAGCATGCGCGCTCATCGCGGTGAGGAACGCGAGGGAATGGAGGTACGGGTTGGTCTTGTCCGGCGCGTGGAGCGTTGCGGGCGACTGGACGAAGTACGTCCCGGGGACCGCCACGATCTTCTTGACGACGCCGGTGGCGGGCGCGTGCCAGCGGTGGTAGCCGGTGACCTGGAGGAAGCCCTGCACCACCGTCCCGCCTATGAACTTCTCCGCAAGCTCGTCGTGGTAAAGCATGTCAAGCAGCGAGTACGGTTCGCCCTTGAGCCAGAACGTGTCCCGCGCCTTCACGTCTTTCGCGAGGTTGTAGAACTGCGACTCGCACGCCGCCCCAATGATGTCGGGATTCTCGGCGAACTCGATGGGGCGCACGCCGGGGCGCAGTCTGCGGTTGAAGAAGTCGTCCCAGGAGGTGAAGCCGTGGTGCTGGGCGGTGGGATCACACACGAAGATGTCCTTGAATTGAAGCCCGTCGAAGCTCTCCACAAGCGCACCCAGCGCCGGCTTGCTGAACCAACCGCCTTCGTCCGCACTGAAGACGTAGCAGGAGGCGGGGGATGAGAGGAAAATGGCCCATTGATTGAACAGGCGCTTGAAATGGTCGTTCAGCTCCTTGTTTAGGAGGGTGTTGAAGCCGCCCTGGGTGTTCATCGCGTGGCTGAGGAGCATGAATACGGGGGCTCCGATGCCACCGTAAGCCGGCGCCTCCTGGACGATCTTGTTCAGGATCTCAAGCACCCTGTCGTAATGCGGAATCTGTACAAAAAAATATGAGTCGCGAAGTTAGAGAGAAAGCGCCGTACATACGTGCTTCGACAGCGGGGAGGCCTTCTCTTTGAACATCTGGTTGAAGCCAATGTATACCTGAGCGTCCGACTCGATGAATTTCTTCAAGTCCTGGATCTCTGGGAGAACCGGGAAGGAATCGCGATGCGTGGGGTGAGTGACCTTGGCGGCCATGCCCCCGACCCACTCCTCCAGAGCTTCGTCGCTCGGGGGCATCCATCCAGTACGACGGTAGTGATCGAGAAGTTTGTTCTCAGAATGGTCCGACATGCTAGGTGGTTTACAGTGGGGTGTGAACTGTCATCAAGTCCTGAGTGTACAACCGAGAAGCGAACAGGATGGAGGCTTTATACTGGGCGGCCGAGTTGTGCATGTATGGTGTTGGGAGTTGACCGTTGGTCAAGGCCAAAAGGAAAAATTCCAGAACCGCCTTGGAACGCGTCATAGAGGTAGTGCGCGGAGGCGAAAAGGGAAGCACCACCAAAGCACCGAGGGACCGATATCTTATTGAATCACGAGTCGCCGCAATGCTCCTGCTAGCAGATGGGTCGACGCCCCTGGACGGGCAGTATCGAGGAGAAGGAAGCCGCGGATACAGTAGGTAGACATTCCATGACACGACGGCAGTGTACTAGAAAGTGATAGGGGCACAGTTGGGGCATGCGAACAAACGCCTAGCCAGTTCGAGCCGGATCGCACGCTGAAGCCTAGACCAAAGAGTCCCATATTAGCATGAGCCAGATCCTGTTGAGATGGCGCGGGGGCGCGGATCGCGAGGGACGAGCACCAAATCCATAGCGGCACCGACCACTGTGGCAAACTTCGTACGAGAAAAGGAAGCGGAGCAGAAAGGAGACGATATGGGTTGCCGCTGTAGGTAGGCGAACGCCGCGGTTCTGTGGTTGAGAAAGAAGCGTTAAAATTCTGAGGAAGCTAAAAGGATGCTCAACCGTCTATAAGGTGTTTCAAGCATCCGTTGTCGCGGTCAACTTCGCCCTCGATTTCCAGAATTGAGCCTACCCTGGCTCTGGCCTTGGCCAGCACTTCAAGCTTCAAGCTTCAAGTTGGTCCCATTTGCGCGGGGCGGACTCGGAGCGGCTTTGCCAAACCGAACGAGGGAAGTCGGAGCATGAAGTTGGGGCTCGATTTAGATATCAGAATCGACACGGTGTCCTGGTGACATCCAACTACTAGTAGATATGTTTTCCCAGTTCCCCTGGGCTCGAATGGACCCGAGCTTGTTGACTGCAACACCATAATAGAGAGACAAAGTTGAAGGGTGCTTGAATTATTCTCGTACATCCTGGCTGGCCCGCTAGTCTCCCAGATATCAGACTCTAGAACACCCAAAGAGAATTCAAAACACTCGAAATTTCATAGCTATCTGGACTGGCCGGTGGCCGAGAAGATAAAACAATTTGCAAGATGAGGGTTTGGATCAAGTTGCGGCGGCTAGGCCCGGGCCCCACGTGATGTCAGTGATGAACGGTTGAATTCTGAATCTAAGTTCTTCGATATTCTTCAAAAAAAAAAAAACCCCAGCAACCAAATCTGTAGGTGCACTTGTTGAAAACCGAACTGCCAAAAATACATTTGCACCATTCTCGTCGTAAGAACTGAGAAAGGGTCCCTTGGAGTTTTCTTCTAAAAATTCCACTCGTTTACAGGCAAGCTGGTGGAATTACAACACATGGAATTACAGTATATTTATCTCTCCAACGCTATTCGTACACTTGACCGCCAAGATTCTGCTACATCGCAACTCCCGACATATAATACAATGTTACAAATACGGCATCTATAGATCCGAAAGCATTAAAGCGGAGACCTAGGAACGCAATCAACTTTGAGCAGACTGAAGACGAGAGAAGACATACCCCGCAAGGCGGATCGGAACGAATAGGAAAGCGCTGGTACTTTTCAGACCGAAGGACTGTATAATGAGACGAAATTAGAGACGCTTCGCGACAAACATGGTCGGCACTGACCTTGCACGAGACGAGCATGTTGTCGGGTTGTAAAACGGACATGTGGAAGAGTGGTTGCCGCGCCAGCCACAATGGCAGCATTGCGGTCCGTCGCGGTAGGCGGGTTTGGTGAGGGAGGATGCGTCGCTCCGCTTCACGCAGCAGCGCGGAGTGGTTGGTTGTGAAACGGTAGAGGAAGTGCACATGGCGAGGATGGTAATGGTTGATGAGGACGAATGTGGTGAGCGATGGGATGAAGCACAGATAAGTGGGTTGAGACGGTAAATTGGTAGCGAACACGGCACTTTCTGGCTCCTTTTATAATGTTTCGCACCACACCTTCGCGGGATGACCCAGCCCCGCTCGCTCCTTGATTGCTCCATAAATTCTTCCGAATCGTTACGATGAGGTCCAGCCTTGGCTGTCGTAAGTCCCGAAGCCCGGACGATGGCTTCTTGCACGAATTTACACACCGGTGGAAACGGATTCCGGCTATGACGTTCTGGCATGTTCCTGCTAGTAGTACACGAGTTGAACTTTCAATCTCCACATTTTCCTCTGCATCTGGGTCTGCATCTGGGTCAGTCAATGCGAGCGCATGGTAACTGTGAAGGCGAAAGATTGACAGAGTCGCAGAGCGCCCGGTCGCGCGACCCAGCGAGTGAACGGTAAGAGAGAGGAGCGAGAAGAGCCTGGGGGATCAGTAATATTCAATGAAGGACACACTAATTCCCGATAAGTGAATGTCGATCCTTCGTCCTCGTGGGCTTCGCACACGTCCGCTACTCTCGGTGATTAGAAGGGCCTCGACATCAGTGCACGAGACTTCTCCTGTGGCTGTAGGGCGAGATGCCAAGGTCCAAAATCGAGATGTCGGTGTAGACCTTGTCGACCATCAGGTCGATTCCTCGTTAAGGGCGGCCTATTCTAGATGAGTTTCAGTCTAGTGGTACGACATTTTATCTTCTGTCGGACGTTATTAAGCCGGGGGGATCAGCGGACCTATTCATGACTTACATCGAATAAATTACACTGGGCATGCGGCGCGTTCGGAAATATTCGGAGCAGACGTAGGGCGTCTCAGATGCGTTATCGCTGACAACACAATGCGGTCAACCGAAGGTTCGAAGGCCACAGCGTGGTACGGGGGAGAACAAGGCTCCAACCACCCGTCAGCAGGTGAACCACGTCGTGCCAGCGGTTGTGAGCTAAGTGCGTAGCAACAGATACACAGCGAGAAGACTACAGCCTTTGTATAGGAGTGGATGTATCCCGCAGCGATCCGCACTTCCAAATTTTCATTGCTCCGGCCCCATCGATCTAATTGAGGGGCCTATGCCTCAGGCTCTTCATGCACGATGGCGCAATAGTCGGAGGACTTCTAAGCTCCAGGATGACGCATAACAGTGAGGTTGGAGCCCGCAGCTGGGTGCTGCTTCGACTTGCAAAGCGCTGATTCAGAACAAGAATCTCTGCGGGCGTCTGCCTCCATGCGAGATCAAAACTGATCAAAAACGGAGAGATTATGTAAATACAACTCGGGGCCATCATTTTCCTCTCTTTCCTTCCATGTCATTGGATCCCACCCGGAATCAGACCTTGGGCCTGTAATATCTTGTTCACGAGCCGCACCCTTCAATCCAACCCGAAAAAAACGTCACTCGTCGGAGACACGTAGCATTTGATTCGCTTTGTAGAGATCGAGTCACTGTCATCCGACTGGGAGTCAAGATTCACGACTATCTTCTCAATCTTGACAATTCATTCGCCCCATTTTGGTGATTTCTTCACATAGAAACATGGAAGGTCCACGTCACTCATCGGAGACACGTAGCCCTTGATACTTCATTCATATAAAAATCCAATCCAATCTCAACTCGACCTTCTTCAAGTCATTATGCCAACCCTCACTATGGATCGCACGGCGTTTTCTCAAATGACTTACCTTTGCTATGTTTTCTTCTTCCTCAGTCTTCTTGCTCTGGTGGTCAAACCCTCTCCATACCGCCGGCTACTATTTCTCCCCCTTCTTGCGATGTCACGCTATCTTCTGTCTCTCAGCACAGGATATTCCACGCTGGACTATTGCTTCGGGAACGCATGGTTTACGTACCTGTTCACTGTGTCTGATTATATCCTCCTTACGGACGTCCAGCGCGAGCTCCGGATGGTCAAACCACCGCAGCGCGCAGATGAGCCTATCGAAAACGCCTCCCTTTCCCGCAGAATAGCATGGGGCACCCAGTTACTCACCAGCTCACGCGGAATCGGCTGGGAGCATGAGCCCCGATACGCCAACCCCCCGCGTCCATCTCCCTCGACCCCGCGCGGCGCTTTCGTTCGCGTCCAGATCGCACAGGGCGTGGCGATGGCAGTCCTGGTCGAGACCGTCAACTTTTTCAACATGCGAAACCCATCCTTGTACGCCGGTGGTCCCAGTCTCGCTGCATACGGCTGGCTCTGGCGCTACCAGGTTGTCTTCGCGTGGAGCTTGCCGATGGTTGCTCTCGCCGTGGGCGAGTACTCGTTGCGGGCTGCGTTCTCCGTGGCCACCGGCGCCTCGGACCCAGAGGACTGGCCCCCATACATGGGGTCCATCTCTCTGGCCTATAGCGTGCGCAACTTCTGGGGCCGCGTATGGCACCAGACTATGCGCCGGGTAAGCCGTACATTATATCCCGCACACAACCGCTCACATTATCCCAGTTTCTCTCCGCGCACGGCAAATTCATCGCGCACAGGGTGCTCGGCTTGACGCGCGGCTCGCTCGCGTCCGGGTACATACAGCTCTATACAGCGTTCCTTATCTCCGGCATCATGCACTATCTGCCGGAATACATGGCGTTGCGCCATTGGGGCGGAGGCGCGTTGTTGTTCTTCCTTATACAGGCCGTCGCCATCACGTTCGAGGAGGGCGTCCAGGCCATCGGGCGGCGTCTCGGGATCACATCGAGCTGGAAGTGGAAGGCCGTCGGGTATTTTTGGGTGTGGTCTTGGTTTGCCTTCTGTCTGCCTATATGGCAGGACCCCCTCTTGCACGCGGGTGTCTTCGAAGAGCTGCGGTATAGTGTGGTAGTGAAGCTGAGACAGAGCGGCAAGCTTTAGCTTTCCCCCTTTTCCTTCACTTGCAATTGTAAACGACACAACACTATCAACCCGAACCAAACGGTACGTTATGCACCCAATGCTCCACGATTGATTTGACAAGCTTCGGCTGGTCGCGAGCGACCTGGTGTTTTCGTTAATCCGTTTAGTAAAATGAGAAGGATGAAATAGGGTAACGCACGAAATGGCCTCCCTGGGCGACCAAAATGTACGTCATGTTTCCGGCGCCTTCGCCGACAACACGCACGGTTGCGTCTTCGACTGTCGGCCACGGGACATCGGGGGCTCGCAGGAACTCGTCCTGGAACGGCGATTGGATGAGTTTTAACTACGGGTAATATCGTAAGTCTGGGACATAGATGGCAGGAAAATCGGTACGAAAGAGATGATTCCCGGCCACGCGCAGTTTGCATCTTGCCCTCCAACATAATCTATTTAGCTAGGTCAGGCACCGACAGCAGACAGGCGCCATATAATCAACGCACGCAGGAGCCGGATTCCGGCTGTGAGCAGCGGCTCGTAGAGCAAGTACGCAGGTTGAATTCTGCAAATGAATATCTCAGCAGCGAAGACAGCGCTTGGTTCAGATAGATCGTACATGTCGCCGTACAGGCGGAACTCCGTTGTAACGTCGTCGGCGAGTGTGTTGAAATTAACGTGCTCCGGGACGCCCAAGGCATCCTTAATGTCAGCCCGCCGCAAGAAGGATTCGGTCCACCAGAAGGACGGCGGGAGACATCCCATGGGTTCCTTGGAATAGCACTAAAAATGGGGAGGAAGATTAAACTTTCAGCCACAATTTTGCAAAAACACTCACCTTCTTCCGGACATCCTCCACGACGGTGCCATGCGTGTCCCCATCCTGGAGCGGGTTGCATATATTCTGTGCAGCAACGCGCCGTTCCACAGACCATCCCGGCCCCTGCTGCGCCAATTGGATACTATCGAGACACGCAGGGAGTATTTCGAACATCTCAGCACATGTTGACGCATTGTACATGTCTGCGAGGTAGCACCGCGTTTGGAGCAGCCAGCTGAAGTGGGATGTCGCATCCTGTGACAACTCATGAGAGACATAATGCAGAATATTGGTATGCGACGTACTGAGATCGGATTGCTGACCATCATCGACTCCAAGTTGAGGTGGATTGCGCCGGGCTCTCCCTTTCCAGCCGCGAGAGCAATATTCTGCTCGTGGATGACGGTCGCTATGTGCGGAACGTACATCCCGCCGTACGAGCCCCCGGATAGAATTAGTGGGTTTCTAGGATCATTAATGTTCCGCATTAATGTTCTGGGGAGAGAACAGAGCTTACTGGGAAAGGTGAGGGAACAGACGGAAAAACTTTTGCAAAAAATCATATGCATCGATAGCGGCGTTTCGGCTGTTGTTGACTTTAGTTCCGTACGAGAAGCCAACGCCAACGGGCTAAATTCGAGAACGGTCAGGACACTATGTAGGAATCAGACGAATTTCGTACGTGGTCCAGAGCGATCAGGTTGAAATGTTCTATAAAAACAGTTAAAATGGAAGCGGCTTTAAATAAAGGTACGCACCCGTCCACCGATTGGGATTGGGAACACTTGCGTTTTCGCCCGCCAAGCAAGGTCCTTGGGCGGACATGGGGTTCAGCATGCCACTGGTCCCGGGGCCGCCGCCCATTGTCAGTCTAGGACAGTTTTTCAGCGAAAATGAATGAACCGGACAGTCCGACGCCTACATGATAGGAGCTTTCTCAGCATCGTGTTCGGCTTCAAAGTACCTAAACGCGGGGTTCAGAAGAGAGTATCTAGCAGGAGTATCCACTAGTACCAGAAGAAGGAGCGCTTGGGCTCAGCTTCGCTGTCCCCCCGCAGACCGATGTGTCCCGAATGCGATATCCCAGGGCCTTCAGTGGCAGGACAAATATTCGTGGGGCTGGTAATATTGGCATAAAAGGGTTCAATCCTTAATTGCGAGTTCCAGTTATTCCAGGAGTAGAACACCCAGGCCAGCCCCAAAGCACAACCCACAAGCCACCGCGTGCGAGTCAGGTTCGATCGCCCCCCGCGACTGGAATTCTCATAGTACGG
This sequence comes from Mycena epipterygia, assembly GCA_029281465.1. NCBI lineage: Eukaryota > Fungi > Basidiomycota > Agaricomycetes > Agaricales > Mycenaceae > Mycena > Mycena epipterygia. The sequence continues at coordinate 303,471 of JARJCQ010000078.1, read as the reverse complement.
TTCCGATTGTTGCCGAGGAAGAAGAGGAGTCGACGCGTACGAAGACTTTGAGGGCGCGTCCCGCATTTGAAAGTCTGCCATGGCAGACGCAGAATCAGAGTGGGGCGGGGCTTGTTAGTTCCTGCTCAGCTTTTAACTTGGGAGCGCTGCTGCGCTGCCTGCGCATGGGCACATGTGGCTGGCATCAAATTTTAGTGATCTGATAGATGCGCCGTAAATCTTAAAAGGTCCGAACTGCGGCAGCTGCAAAGGCACTGGCCATAGTTTGAATCGCTTCAGCTGCATTGGTGTGGGTATGGAGGGGGGCGTATTATACTCGCGTGGTCCAAATATCTGAACGGTGAGCTTACTGTTGGAAGGTCAGGTCACACAAGAGGTCAAGCCACAGAAGGTATATTTGGGGCGGGCGACAGGAATACAAAAGCAGCCCAAAGTACGGATACGGGAAGTATATAAGTAGCAACGGAGCAACGAGGGCGGAAGTAGCGGAAGAAACTCCGGGTACGGAGGAACGGAGATGAATCAGATGATAGACGGCGCGTGACGGTCGATCCTGCTAACACTTACTGAAGACAAACAAGTAGTAATGTACGAGTCGTTATCTTTACATAAAATTATAAGATGCCGACGGAGCACATCTCGCATCGTACCGAATAAGACAGGATAAGATTCAGGATAAATCCAAGATAAATCAGTAGCTCAACGAGGTCCCCTTTCGGAACGTGCCGGTAACCTAGGGTTTCCTAGGTTAGCCTAAAAGTCAACTACAGTAAACGTGAACACTGCGGCAGTTGAAGTTGGTTGAATAAGTATTTAAATAGCTAGAAATTGTTGGAATTATTGGGTTTTACCGGTATGAAATGTTGCGAGCAGCACGAAGCTCGCGATGGCCGATCTTTACTTATCTAATCATTCCATGATATTCCATGAGTTTACAGCTGTTTACGCTATCCATTTGCCTCCACTGCGGTGGCCGATGGATTTTTGGGGGCCAAAAATCAGGTCCAAACATGTCCTCTGTTGGGGTGAATTTTTAGCAACCACCGAAAGATGAACCAAAAATGATACCTTTTGGGAGCCATTTTTATGTTCCAAATGTATGCTAAAAATGATATACTTTTACTTCCCAAACCCGTGGCAAAAATGTTCTATTTGGGTAGTTGTTTTGGCCGAGAAACATGTCTCGTGTTTGGGTCCCAAAAAGAGAAGCAACAAAGAAACTATGTTTGGAAGGTAAACTGCCGAGATTTTTGAAAGAACAAAAGACAAAGAAACATAGGTGATGTTTGGAGTCATTTTTGCCCCAGAAGAACAAGAGATTTTTTCCTTGCAAAAGAGAAACAAAAATAATACATGTTTGTCTGGTTCAAAAAATCACTCGGACTCCTCGACAACCGTATCAGCTACTGAGTTGTGCCAATATCCCTGGACGGTTCTCTGTGTCCTTTCTGGTCAAGTTGACCCGAGCCGACGCTGACAAGAGTCTGGTTTCTGCAATTTTGAGTGTTTAAATCGTCAGGCAAGTTGGTCCAAGTCGTGGTGGAGGAGGGGCTCTGAATCCAGTGGTATGGATGAGGTTCACCGTCAAGGGGGTTTTTCATTAAATGCATGCATGAACCACCATGGTAGCACTGCTGGACTAGAGCTGTGCCTCAGGACTCAGTTTTCTCTGTTCCAGTTATAAGATAGAGTGAACCGTTGAGAGCAATGCGGCCCCTCTGGACAATGGCATGACGATACCAGGGCCATTGCATACCGTCGGAGTCTACTTGGATCCGACAGTCTCTCCAATGTTGATCCTGTCGGAAATCCGCAGACGATGCCTCGTCTCTTAGTCGACCGGAAAGAGAGTGCATCAGAGAATTCCCTGCGAGTAGTCAGAGGGATATCCAACAGAAGCATTCAAAATCCTACACAAGGAAGCCAGGGTTATTCTTTCAAACCCGTTCGCAACACGAGTGTCCAGTGGATATTCAGATGAATCAAGCTCTTCGCCGCCTGGATTGTCCATAGGATTAAAAATCGAAGGGATGTTCTGTTTGCCTTCCAGCTGATTTTCTGGATGACTGGCAGGAAGATATGTTGAACAGGAAGTCAAACATGCCATTATCCATCAAGAGACCAATGTTGCTGATAGATATACCACGTATTAATTTCTTGGGAAGATGGAGGCTCAGGAAAGGGTTTGCGAGTGGAAATCCTCGACGCTGAGTCAGCATCAGCTGCACATAAGGTAGGCGCCAGTCACTCCCCGCAAGCGGTCACGTGGTATGTCACGTCACGCGTAACACGGCAAAAATTGTGATGTGAAAACAAAACATGCTGGAATTCACTCAATTTCGATGATTCTGAGGTCAAGATTTTTTCAGAGATTACATAAAGCAATTGCCTCCTCAGAGCTATATTAGATTTCAATTAAAGAAGTTGCCAGAAGTCTTCCTGAGATATTGAGAGGGTGAACGGCAAATGAAAGGCAACTTGATTTGTTACGCTAGCATGCGTTTAGGGGCATTATTGCTATATATGGTGCGTGAGAACATTATATAAGCGGCAAATTTTGAGACAAGAAAAATGCAAACCTTGCCCATTCAGCGAAAGAATCATTTCTGCATTCAAAAAAAAATGGGTTGATAAAATGACATACTGCTCTCTCAAAAATACATATTTTCAAAATCTGAAACCAGGGATGTCTCAGGAGGACCCAAATGCATGTTTTCCTGGTTTTACTTTTTGTCCCAATGTTTTGTGGCTGGAGCTTAATCGCTGTCACGGTTTGGTCATGTGACCGCTTGCGGGGAGTGACTGGCGCCTACCTTATAAAGCGGAAGGCGAAAGTTGAGCGTTTGGCAGAGGGTCAAGCAGTACCTGGGGTTCCATTGAGTGACAAGAGAGTAGTTTCTGAATATTTAAAACTGACACGCGATGTCCCTGATATATTGACGAGTGGGCAGCGACTTGAAGTAATCTCACACGAACCTGATTTTTCACATGTAGGTTGGTATTCATGCATGCATGGTTCACTGTGGAAGCCTTAGAAGGAGTTATGATAGTCAGATGAATACAAACGATGTGAGGTCATGTACATGGTTAGAGACCGGCATGGGCAACTCGAGTTCGGAGCAAGTTCGGAGTATGCCGTGTGAGTGGATCCGCATTTGATCCGGGTCGAGAACAATCTTATCTTTATCTTTCGAAGCTTTCGCGACGTTTGGTGTCTGTTTGCTCCGGCCCCCCTACCGGCCATCACGCATCACGCACATCACCAAAAGCGGAAAAACCTCGAAAGGGGTTCACAATGCACTTACGAGGGTCTCCAGGCCTCACGAGGGTGACCTAGGCCTGTGAACGTGTTCCGAGGGGGTCAAAGGGCCTTCAAAAAGTTCCGAGGCCTCGCGAGGGTATCCGAGGCTGGATGGCCTTGCAAGGCCTTGTGGCCCTCGCAAGGCTATTCCAGCACTCCAATCCCATTTCATGTATCTTACAACAACTTCAAATGACAAAGAAAAACAAATTTATTGCGAAGTTGAAGCAGTACAGCTAATGGAACGGGGTGCATAGAGTCGCGTGCCGACTAAAAGAAATAAGGGAGACCAGCATTAGTATTATGAACGCCGTATAAACAATTGGGCTTACAATAATATTTATGCTGCGAGAAAGAGGCACTGCATGGCAAAAAAAAAAGTGGTGTAAGGAACAAGAATAATGTGAAGGAGCAACTCACATTTGCGACAAACAGATTGTGCTAGAACTGGACAGGAGACTCAGTGGGTAAAGAAAATGATGTCAGACATAGTTCTCACCCAACATAAACACTATTCCGCCACGGTCGAGAGAGATGAAACCGGGGATGAAAGGATGACCGGGGAACAGAAGTGATCTGAAGGGGAACGGGTTTCAAGGTTGGCGAGGGCACTCTTGGAGAATTAATGGACGACCGTTGCAAAACATCCAAGTCAGTGTGAGGACTAAAGAAATATCAGAGAGACTCGAGCTGCCCAGGAAAGGAGCGAGGGACATACCTGTTGACGATGAGCGTAAGGGCCACACTGCGAACTAGATCAGCAAAAATCGAGGACTGAGTGTCAAACGAAAACACGCACCGTGAGATAGGTATTTCGTATGCCCTCGTTGATGTAGAAGGTTGAGGAGGCGCGACCTGCTGCGGGTAGGCATTAGCGAGAAGCGAGGGCGTTAAAATCGGAGGGGTGGGAAGCACAGGAGGGTGGGAGCTGTATGGTAGAAATATGTGGAGCAAAGAAAGCTGGGCTGCTCACATGCCATCCAAACTGCAATAGAGAATGCGATCCCGGTAGTTATAGCATTTATCGAAGCTGAGAGCGAGGACCTAGGGTTGATGAAATTTAAGGGATATGAGGGATGGCAACAGGCACGTACCTAAAATAAGGACGAGGTGGGCGCGACGGGGAACACTGGGAGCGTGGGCGACGGCGAGGGCACGTGAGTATTGTGGTTGCGGGGCGCCGCTTGTTGCTGAGGGCTGGTACTGCCAAGGAGCTGTGGAGAGAGATGCTGGCGCTGGGTCAATAAGATAGAAAAAGTTGAATATATGCGTGCGTATTTACCCCAAATCGATGTTTCGATGTTTCCACGGCCGGGGACTGCTAGCGCAGAGTCTGTGGATGACGTGAGTCGAAATGAAAGAAGAGAGGCAGGAAAATGCGACCAAAAGATGGTGCACATATAAAGGACATAATGACCGGCGAAGGAAGTGAGTGGGGGCAAAAATTGGCGATGACGGTGAGGGCGACAAAGAGTCTTCAAACAGGGATGAAGGTAGACAAGTAAAGAGGGACGCGATAGCGACCAAGAAGGGACGTGGAGAACGAAAGAAAGCGAATGGAAGAGAAGTGGAAGGGATTAGAGAGCTCACCGATTCCTCGTAGTTAGATTTCCACCGTCATGCCCGACGGTATGCCCGACCGTCGTGCCATAACTGGCGGTTTACATTCATTGCTGGCCCGGGAGTCTGTCACGGTGCAAACAGGGATGCTGCAGCGGCAAATATGTCCGAGTCGGGAGGTAGAGGAGTGACCTCGAGACGATGGAGGAAGATGGAGGGCGCGAAGCGAGTCGGTGGTGGGGGTCGGAAGGAAGGCGCGACTGGGGGCGGGACTTGTGCGCACTCGCGTTTTTGAAGTCCCGAGTGAATGTCTCAAGGGTGTGAAAGAGCTTGAGGGAACATAGCAAGCCGTGGCTAGCCTGGAGGAGCCCTCGTAAGGACCTTGGGAGACGCGTCCAAGGCCTAGATTAGCCTTGATGGCACTTGTCAAAGTCACGAGGCCTAGCCAGCTTCGGACACTGTTGGTGATGCATCAATTGCTATAAGAAGCCCACATTTTTTGTCTGTCCTCCGCGTGTCTTGGTTTCCTTCCACGACAATGTCATTTGTTTCATTCCTTTCTTTCCCTTCCTTCCCTTCCTTCCATTCTTTTCAGTCCCTCCCCAACTGGCCTCTTTCTGCCCGAGCAGTGCTTTAACGCATCCACCCTGTCTTGGTTCTGGTGATGGCCCACACCGTCGATCGCTGCGCGTCTAATCAGCGCGCAGAAGGACCTAGAGAAATGGCAGCTCTACTCGATGGAGTTCTCATGGTTTTAAGTGTCCTACATCCTACATCCCATTTTTTTCTATTTTTTTGTACTGTATACCTTGACTGTGTTTGTCCTGTGTAGTTCGAACGCAATACATTTTTCTGTATCCCTTTCTGAGGTCTTTCTTGTTGATATGTTTTCTCCCTTTGACTCGTAGGAAGTCAGCATCTCTTGGAATACCCCTCTGAGTCTAGGTAAATTGAGTGGGCCAAATCTGTCGGCTTCGCCGATCCATCGTTTATCAACAGCAAGATTTAAAAGTCAGTTGAAAATCCGGCAAGATGGTGTCGCAGAACGACAGCTGAAATACGGTGAACGAAAGAGAGACGACTCAGGCTAGTACTCAAGCCCGAGTTCAAAATGATACATATACATTCAAAGGTAATAAAAAGTACATTAAAGAGGGTGCCGTACGATAACCCCCGGGTATCCACATGTAATCGCGCCCTCCCTGGGTATCTTGATTCTCATCTACATGTAATCCCGCTCCGCTGCGCCTGCCGGGCGGTACGTCCGTGACATCATCCCCTCCTGCTCCCTCAAGCTGCTCGCCATCTCCGCCGCCTCCCCCGTCGGCACCAAATTCGCAAAGAAGCCGAACCCAGCCCCACCCACGGACGAAGACGTCTTGAGCGGCGAGTCGTACGCCTGCCGCGACGCGCGTGACGAGCGCCGGGACGCACCGACGCCGATGGCGATGGGCGCCGCGGGCGCGGGCGGGGACGTCCCTAACCCAGACCCGCCCTCGGAGCCCGACAGTGACGCGCCGTCCCGGTCCTTCTCGCCCGCGCTCAGCCCACTCCGGAAGCTCTGCACGCGGCGGCTCAGCGCCTGCAGCACGGACCCGCTCTCGAGCCACGCCGCCTCGCGCCTCGTCAGGCCCGCGCTCTGCGGCGCCGCCGCCTCGTCCCCGCCCTCCTGCTGCGACACGAACGTCGAGTGGATGGACGAGTCCGACAGCCCGCGGCGCCTCAGCGTGCGCTCCAACAGCGGGCCCAAATAGTCCGGCCCCTCGTCGCCGCTCTCGTCTCCGGCGTGCCGCGTGGGCGTCCCCACCCCGTCGAGCACCGCATCCACGTTGCGCGACATACGGTTTGGGTGGTGCCGCCCCAGCGGGGCGCCGTGCAGGAGCGACGGCATTTGTCGCGGGAGCTTCGGGTTCGGGATGACGACCCACGGATCGGGCGTACGCGTCCTCGGCGCGCCCGCGAAGATGCCCATTACCCCTTGCCCGGCGGGCGTAGGCGTCGACACCGCTACGGCCGCGGGCCCCGGTGCGGCGTCGAACGTGCTGGTCATCGCGCGGCCCACACCCGCGCCGGAGAACTCGACATTCACCGTCGTCGCCGAGGCCGCGAGCGCAGGCCTGAGCTTGGGCACGAACCTCGGCGGAAGCGGGCGCGGCGCGGCGAGGGGCGACGCCGTCGCCGCGCGGTCCATGTCGCCGCGCGGGGCAGGCGACCCCGTGAAGAGCTTCGACAGCGGCGCCATCCACCCCGCACCGCCCCCGCCCCCACCCTGCGCCGCCCCGTCCGCGTTCCCGTGCGCCAGCGCTTTCCCCGGATTCATCACCGCCTCGCTGATGCGCCCCGCGCTCGCGGGGTCGAGCACGACCTCGTTGAGCAGCACGCGCATCTCGCCGAGCGCGCCGAACATTTCGCGCAGTACGCCGAGCAGCGCACGCACGTCGCGCCGCCCCGCACGCAGCTCGTCCTCCTGCTGCGGCCCTGCGCGCAGCTGCCTGCCGACGTCCGCGATGATCCCCGCGACTGTACTGCGCGAGAGGTGCCCGACATCCGCGCCGCGAATCTGCTGCCGCTTAAGCCGGTTCGTAAGCGAGAGTGCGTCGGCGCTCTGCATGCGCTGTAGTAGCGTCGTCGTGCGCTCGACGAGCGCGCTGAAGCTTGCCGACGGCACAGGGTGGTTTATGCCGGTGTTGTTCGCGGGCGCGAGGGTGTCGGAGTATACGGAGGTGGTGGAGGAGGGAGAACGGGACCCGGGGTACGTTACGGGTGTCGGGGGCCAGGGATCCGTCTGCACGCTGCGGGAACGCGCGAGAAGGAACAATGGTTTGTGGTTCCGCCGTTCCACTGTGGAGGCGTCGTCCGCATCCTGTTCCTCCACTTCGAAACTCGCGCGAGATGGCGAGACCGGGTACTGGGGCTGGGTGAAAGAGGTCCATTTTGTCTCCGAGGTCGTTAGAGAATCGGTTGGAGAGAGTGGGCGCCGATTTGTTTCCGGTGTTAGCGGTTCCTAGAAAGAATCAGTCAAAGAACACCAAGGTTGTCGGGACGATATACATATCGCCGTGATGAACGTCGTTCTGTACTTGAACTACGCTTGGAATTGTATGACTAGCGGCATCAATTTAAATACCGTCCACTGAAAAGATATTTGAATATACTCACTGGACCAAGCATCGCCGACGGCACGCTGCCTGTGTAGAAATGTTGGCGTAGATGTGAGGGTGTTCCCGCTGCACTGAGAATCAACAAGAAACGATTATAAGAGTGTCGCGGAGACGCACCTCCGCTCCTCGGCGGCGGAGGATTGACCCGCTGGTCCTCCACCTCCTCCTGTAACGCCCGGCAATCCTCACGCGCGTCCGCGAGCAGTGCCTGCAGCTCCGCGTTGTCGCGCTTGAGGGTCTCGTTGTCGTCCACGAGAGTCTCGAGCACGCCCGTGAGCTCGGGCTGTTGCTGCGATGGTGCACCGACGGAGCGCTGCAGCGACTCGAGGCGTGAGCGCGCATCGACCAAGATGGACTCGGTCGACTCGAGCCGGTGCTCGCGCTTCTCCTCCAACGCGTTCTGCAGCCGGCGCACCTCGCTCTGTAGTTTTGCTGTTCACACAGGATGGGTGTCTATCAATATTTCAGAAAAGAAAACGCACATGTGCGCTCCTTGAGGGCCGCGAAGCGCGATTCCGCCAGGCGCGCGCGCTGCGACTCGCTGTCGCGCTCCTGCTGCATGTCGTCCTTCTCCTTCATCGCTGCAGACAACCGCGTGTCCCACCCGACGGAGCGCGCGTGCGACGTCGTGAGGCGCGAGATGGTCGTCTTCGCCTCAGCGAGCTCCTGCAGGATCGTCTTGTTCGAGACCTCGGTGACCTCGTTGTTCACCAGAGCCTGCGTGAGGCGCTAGCGGGACGCGAATGAGCAGATCGTCTGGAGCCGAGATAGCATTGGCGACGCACCTTCTCCAGGGCCTTGTTCTCCTTCGTCAGCTCGTCGAGCTGGTCCTGCGCCGCTGCCGCATTGTCGTTCTCGCGCTCCTCCGCCTCCGAGATGTCCTGCCGCTGGCCCTCGTGGCGCCGCACGTACGCCTCATGTCGCTGCAACAGCGCCTGCCCCACCTCTGCGCTCGTCAGTCAAGTATACAACAAAAGAAGGGGGAGACGCACCAGCGCTCAGCGTAAGCCGGCTCTCCAACCGCGCCTTCATGCCGAGCCATGCCTGTACATTCTCGCAGTCGTCGCGTCCGCAGCAACAAAAGAACAAGGACGGTGGCTCGGGCGACGGCACGCGCGAGACGTTCTCGAGGGCCTGGGTGAGGTCGTCGATGGTGGTGGTGGCGTCGTACAAGCTGTCCCGGGTGGTCTGCGGCGAGTCGGGCGTCGGGGGCCGATGAAGGCGCGCTTGGGCTCCAAAATCCTGGGCTCCAAAATCCATGGGAGGAGGAATAGATTATAGTGCTGGGGCAGCACTGAGATGGGTTCCCGCAATTCCTTTCCTCCTTGATAGCTCGCGCCTATCGTTCGTCTGCCTCAAAGAGAACAAGGGAGCGTAAGACAAGTGCGGATCGTTCCACACAAGTGTCTCACCATCCAACCATCGCAAACATAAGATCCGCGAGAAAGGGACAGAATGCAGGCATTGCAGCGATTCGAGGTGAGGGGAGTGACAAAGAACATGCACCTGTAAGTCTCCGAGGAAATCTAATGACATGGAAACTCACAGGGCGGTAATTTAATAGAGACCCAAATCGCCTAATTGACGCTGTGGCGGTGGAAATGACTCGAACGCGATTCTTGCTGAGGTGAAATGCGAAGATAACCTGCACGATAGAGGAGAAAAGTCCTCGTATAATCCGCAGGATATCCAAGGGCAAGAAGCAGAGCAGAAAGGAGCGGAAATAGTTGTGTGCCGCAGGATAATTCCGTCCACCCGTGACCGGCCCTTCGGGAATTCGGGCTTCAACTTTTCCATTCAACTGGATTGTTTCGAGGGGGGGATACATCTACACAATTCGACGAGCAGCCATCCGACCAAAAAAGCGTACACGAATAAAATGAGGGAGTGGGGTCCACAATAAGTGAGAGCAAAGCAATAGATGGATGATAAATGGTACAAGGGATGAGATAATGCCAGGGTAAAATCGATGGATGCATGAGACCGGATGACGCGCCCGGCGAACGACGAACGAGAACGAAAGGGAATGAAAATATTACGGCGGTGCGCCAATTACTGTACCATGAGATTCACCAGCTCCGGGATCCACTGGATCACCTTCGTCGCGTGCCCGCCTGACACGGGGAGGAATACAAAGTTGCTCGCGACTCCCGCCATGCTCAGCTCCTCCAGCGCCTCGAGGTGGGTCTGTCCCGGCGTGAACGCCGTCGCCTCCTCCACCGTGCTCAGCGTCGACGTCGACCCGCCCCGCGGCATCGACGTCGCAAACCGCGGCCGGTCGTGCTCCTGCGCGATCCGGAAGATATTCGACACCGCGCGGATGATCGCCGGGTTCGACGCCTTCGAGAACACGTCCCGGATCTTGTCCTGCAGGCCGTCGTATCTGAAGTCGGGGTCGTCAGGCTCAAATCAATCACGGAGAAGGAATACGCACGTCATTGCAACAATCTCAGGATACGCTGCACCAATGTCCGACAGCAGACAATACAGCATCTCCGTCTCCGCGTCGTTTCCCTGCGCGCTCGTGACCACCGCGCCGATGAAGGACGCGGTCAGTAGTGCCGTCGCCGCGCCGTCGATCCCGAGCAGCGGCACCTGTATCCGCGGCGCGTTCGTCTCGTCGTCGATCTCGTTTAGTTCAGGCAGCGCCGGTTCGCCGAGGTTGCACTCCTTTAGCAGGCGCCGGAACGACCCGTGCGTCGCCGATACGGGCAGTAGCGCGATAAAGTACCCCAGCGCGTCGGGCGACAGCGTGTCTCGGAACCCGTTCATCTCGCCCTCGTGCACGTACGGCCGCATCGTCACGGACAGCAGCGTCCGCAGCACGCTCTCCGCCGCCTCCTTCACGATCGACGCCCGCAACCCCTTGAAGAGCACCGACGCCAGGGCAAACGAGAAGTTCGTGTCGAACGAGATAGACAGCAGCGTGTCGAATTGCCCGAGGATGCTCTCTAGCGGATCGCGCCCCTCCAGTAGGACGGTCGAGACTGATGCGTGCCGGAACATCTCGCGCGCCCGCATGCTCTCGAGCGTCACAGACAGCAGCGTCGACGCCTCGTTGTAAAACACCACATGGCTCGACTCTAGCAGCGCGACGGCCAGCCAGAACATCGACGCAAAGTACCGCGAGCTGTCCGGAAGCGCCGGCACCACCTTCGCCAACGACCGGAGCATCGTCACGACGATGGCCGCATCTGTCTCGTTCGCTTGCTGCAATGCCGTCCGGAGCGCGACGAGCATTTGGTACAGGTAGTCGTCGTCCGCCTCCTGCGTCAACAGCGTCCCCAGCGTGGTGAAAGACCGCATTTGAATGGCGGGAGAGTACTGGAAGGCTGAAGATGTGGCCAGACCCATCCATCGCGCGCGCCATACATTCAGCAGACCTGGTAAATGCCGTCAGCACAGCTACGAGCAACGTCGTCGCACCACGCACCTCTAGACCCTGCGGTGACCTCGAGGATCCGAGCCAACAGTTCCGTGAGCTTCTCTTGACTGTTCACCTTGTGGATATCGCCCACGACGTCGAAATTGATGTATTCGCTGCTCTGCGTCACCCGATCGAGGCCGAACAGCTTTTGCGACTCTGGACTCTGACAGTCCTCAAGGAGCTGCAAGAGGTCCGACGCGGGCGCGTCCTCCGTGCGGCCAATGTACATTGCTTGAAGAAGGTTGATGATGATGCCGTAGACAGACTTGCGGACAAGGGCAGGACCGACGCCCGAAGTCAGCGTGACGAGGTGCAAGATCTCCGGCACGTAGAGCAAGTTGTGGTTGGGCCGCTGCGATTGGTAGCCCGCGATGTAGCAGAGCCGCACCAGTGTTGATATCTCCGGCCAATTCGGGTACTCGTGTAGCGTTCTTGGTGGTTTCCCGCCCGTTTGCTTAGTTAGAGACTGAAAAGGAGTTAGCTTAACACGGAGATGCCAATACAAGGGACTTGCCTTTCGGAGCTTGAATATCAGCTTCCCCCGGATCGCAATGGAGGTCATGGAAGCCAGCATTAGGCCGATGGTTTCACAGCGTGAAGAGCCCACGCCGCCATCAGTTGCGCCTCGAATCAATTCATCGAGGACGACATCCAAGACCAAAGGATCCAACTTCCCGACTTCTGACCAAATATAGCGTTGCGTGGCCGCCGTCAGCTGCACAGAAGGTAAGGCTCTGGACGGAAACGAAGCCCAAATCATTTTACCTCTGGTTGACCCGTCGACATGTCGCAGAGAACGCGTATGGCATCGCGAACTCGTGCACCCGACCGCTCATAAAGCGGACTCGTCGGATTGACGAAAAGCATCAGGTTCTTGATCCACGGGCTCATGTACTGTACACAGCTTACGCGCTGCGAGATTTCCTTCCTGTCGATAGTCATCATAGCGGCCGAGATCTCGGAGACGAAGTCGAGGGTGAGCTGGGGCACGAACTCCGCCAGCGATTCGCTCAAGCCCACGGTAAACTTGCCCGGATCGCCGGGCAGGAAACCAGCTAGAGTTGCGATCAGTGAAAGTAGGATTTGGAATCCTTATGCACGTACCTTGAGCCGCGACGATAGGACTTTTGTCAAACTTCAGATAGGAACAAACAGCACCCAACAACTCGTAACCGGCGGCACGAAGCTCCTCGTCGTTCAGGTCCACGCTAAGCATGCCAATATGCAGCAACGTCGCAGGAATATTGGAGAACCGCGAGAAGCGTTCCGTCAGCGGGATCGACGTGTCTTTTAAGCGTCCTTTCGCTGAGCGAATGGCCTGAAATCTCCTGCGTCATTTCCAGCTCAAAAGCAGGGGAAATCAGCGACGTACCTTCACGATAGCCTCACGAGATGGGGAAGAAAAGTATACCGTGGTGCCTTGCTGAGCGCGTCGGATGATAAACTCGTGTGAGTCTTGTCCGATCGACGAGACGTTATACACATCGCTGACGTCTGACAAGGGGATGATTTCCGTTGACTTGCAGGAAAGCCCCGGAGAGATCGGTTGTGCTCGTACCTGTATCGAGAAAGTTAGCTTGAAGTTGGAAAGAGCACCATTGGTCACTTACAGAAGTGATGCGGACATGTGTCTCGCCGACGAGGAGGATGATGGGGAAACGCATCTGTTGTAATCTCATGGAAATGTCAGAGAATTGTTCGCCGACCTCGGACTCCAGTGCAGCTTGAATACTAGTGTCAGACGCGCCTCAATGTACATAGTAAAAAGTACATACAAGGATACACCAGTTTGTCGACAACCGATTGTGGAACTTGCGTGAGCAGCTCTATGACGGATGAGTGTGCTCGAATCACAGAGCAGAACGGAGTTCCTGAGAGGCGTTAGATGTGTCAAAAAAAGGCTAAAGTCGTCGTACCTGCAGCAAAATTGTATAACCTCCTCATGTATTTCTGCGTTAGGGTGTTGGAGTTCAAGATGTGAGTGGTGCCGAAACGTGTCCGTATGTCCGATGGTATTAATTCCGCGCAAAATTTCAGCCACTGAAGAGGAAGCTCAGATATCCCGGTAAAGGCCGTGCAATCCAGCACAACATCGAACGCCCGATTTTGATACATCGGCAGGGCCAGAGTCTGGAAAGAGTAGAATGAGTTTCAGGGGCCATAACAGGCCGTCCCGACGCACCTTGAAAATGTGGTACATCAAGAGCTCAATGTCCAGTGCCTCGACATCGATCTTGGAGAGACAAAACAAGAAAACGGCCGGTTTGTCCTGGAGGAAAAGTAAGTGAACTGTGTTGATGCGAAAAGGGAAAGGATCGACCGTTGAAGTGTCGGTCTCAACGAAGATGTTTTTGACAGAGTCGGTGCTTCTATGGGCGTGGCGAGTCATCAAGTCGATATAATCACGATGCTCGTGTGATGATGCCGACGACAGCTTGGGGATATCCAAAGGTGTTCCGAGCTCGACAAGCATCCCACAGAGTTCATCCCATGCATGTTTACCGGAGATTATCGAAGGGTCGTTGTCGGAGGGCTTCGACAGACTCAACAGCTCCTTGCCGATCTTATCAGCATGTTTGTGGAAATAACGATGGAGGACGATGATGTCGGTGTCGTCGGATGTCGTTCCGAGCCATTCGTCGGTTTCCTCCTCTGATGTGGGTGCCTGATATTTCTACAGAGGCTATGAGCTGTCGTTCGACTGGCGAGGAACAACATACATTCAGCTCCGACAAAAACCTTGTAACACTAGCGATGTTAGCTTGAAGGAAAGTATTCAACGGGACCATGTGCTTTTCTTTCCCGAAGAAAAGGTTGTTGGCGAGATTTTGGATGATCTTGGCTATCACCATCAGACCGCGGCGGATGACCATGTGCTCCTCCCTGGACAACTCTTTCGGTAGCTCAATATCTATAGTTTCGGGCGCTACAATCGCGGGGGAGATGAACCTGTTGCAGATGAGAAAAGAAACGACGAATGCCACAATCGCGAATCGTACCGCAGAAATATGAAGGCACCCATGGCAGAGAACTTGGCTTCTGGCCATACTCTCGAGCTGGAAGCGACGGGTGAGACAGACGGAAACCGATGTTGTATCCCACTTACACAACTCGCGATATATGAGCGCAGATTTCACGGAACATCCTATACATACAATGAATATTGTTTCGTAGCGAAATGGAAGTGGACTCACGGGGGTAGCGCTGGGATGGAGGAAGTTATGATCTCGAGGAAGGAAGCGGCGACAAATTTGACATTCTCCAAGTTTTGGGCAGCCTTAGCTTCTCCAACGTCCGGTTTCTCGGGATCTAGTTCGTAGCCGTGGCCGGGCGGCACCGAGGCCATGCTCTTGATGAGTGGAATGATGAGACTGCGTAAATATGCATAGCCATGCACTTTGGCAAATGCAGAGAGAAATCTCGTGCACGTCGAATTGCTGCGGAACAATGCAGCTTCACTCTCTGTGGAAGAGGAAGTGAGCACCTCGACGGAAAGGAGCAAATGATTATGTACCAGTATGTGCAACTTCCCGGTCAATCATATGTTTGAGGAGCGTCATCAAGGACCCGCGGGTGTCGAATAAGTTGAGCATAACGGATATCATGATCTCCACTTCCGCAGGCGGGCATGTTTCGCATATAGCCATAACAAGAACCATCTAAAATTTACAGTTAAAGCACTGCACATTGTGTCAAAAAAGGGCTGACGTCTGATCCTTTCACCAGCTACGTCGAGTTTGTCAGTATGGGAAATCCAGGATAAAGGGTTGCGCTACCTCGGAGAGTCGGTTATTTCGCCCCGGGTTTGTCGATCGGTCTTCCACGTCGAATTTTGTACCTTGCCCTATGACTCTGGCGAATACATTCGCGAATATCCCTCGTTTCCTATGGTCGGGATCGTACGCCAGAGGCAGGCACTGCTTGAAACCATGCTCGGGGTTCGAGCCGACCAAATGCGAGAGGCCAGTGATAACTAGTTCGCGAAGCTCTGCTTCTCGTTGGGCGACTCGATTCTTCTGCAAAATAGTAAGCACCGAACGGCACCAGACGCTAGACCGCGAACCTTGACCAAAGAATTGGCTTCTGAGACATTGTCGGAATGCTTTCGGGAGGTATTGTGTCAATGATAAAACGACAAATATGGAAGGCAGGCACGTACAAGGCTGTCTAACTGGCATTCATCATGCCCGCGGAGGAGGAGGGCCGCGTACTTATGGAAAAGCCTCGACACCTGGTGTATGCTGTCGTCGCCCGTGGCCGTCTCATCCGGTGGTCGGATCTGCAGGCGATCTAGGAGTTTGACACATGTGCGCAGACATGCGATATTGAGTTCGTTCTGGATGGGTGACACGTCTGAAATAGTCGACTGAGACAGACGTAAGCCATGGAAAGAATGTGGGGCAAGGGGAAGACACACAGTCGGTACCGTCTGCATCCACTCCATGACGATGTCGAGGATTTTCTGACGAGCGGGATTGTCTTTGCGTAAGGTCAGAGTATCGGTCCGGTCGCAGACAGCATCGCAAAGGGCGCAAAATTTGAGACGAAGGCGCGAGGCGGCCTGGGGGTCAAACCGCGCAATGAACGACGCCAGAGCGAGCATCGTTAAACTGATATCGATACTCATGATTTCCTCTGGGCGAATATTCACGTTATCGATAATCAGCTTCAATACCGCGCTGAACTATATAACCAGAGATTAGAGGCGAGTATATGGATACAGCAAGTCGAAATTTACCTGGTCCACAAACAGAGAATATGAGTCTACCAGGTCAGGCCCAACGAGCGCACTGATTTGGCGAATAGTACTACGACGAAATGAGCACGCGTTTCAGAGTCCGGAAAACGGCGGTCTTACTCGTCAAAGTGCTTCAGCAGTCTTGAGTAAAGCCTTGGACTCAATTCTGCTCCTAGGGATGTTCGTGCGTTCTCGCGCAAATGAGTGTCGTCGATGACCAATTGATCGGTCATCGCTGTGATGAACTTGTTCACAAGCGGGATGGGGTTTTGAATATCACGCATTTGGTCGGGAATATGTTGCGGGGGGATAATTGAAGCTAGAGACCTGAGGTCCACACCGTCTTGCACACCTGCTCCGCCGAGCGCCGCCAGAAATAAGGTGAGATTCTCGTACGCGTGGCGCTTGTCCTACTGAGGAGTTAGCTTCATCCGACAGGTGTCTGAGTGCACCGACCTTGATCGCCTGTGCAATCGCTTCCCGCGTCTCCGGCGCCGCCGTCGCCTCCTCGACCGTGTCCTTGATGAAGGTGTAAAGATGTAGCCATCGCCAGTAGCACTCCTCCCAGACGGCGACGTGGATCGCAGACGGGAACGAGAGGAGGCGGACCAGTTTCCGCAAACGCTTCTGGTATCCGACCCGGCCTGCGATGTCATGTACGATGAGGGACGGACGAAATACGGTTTGATAAAGATACGTACCGACGATGATCACTCGGGGGTCACCGAGCTGCTCGTACACAAGATGTCGTTTTGAAAGGGTGTCGTCGTCCGCGATAGGCGGAGGCGGCGCCCCAGGGACACTTTCCAGGTAAGCAATATACCGCAGGCCCTTAGCAGCGAGCTGCGAGATGGAACTCTCTTCGGATGTGAGTGTCACCAGCAACGCAATCTCGACGAGAACAAAGGCGGGGGTACGTCCTTCGTCGAGGCGTACGGCCTTCGAGAAATCGGCCTACATAAATAGAGCGATTAACCTCGGCTTCATTGTACCAAGGAGTACCCACGTCGTTGTTTATAGCATACATCTTCAGCATTTGGTAAATAGCTGCGGTCCACATCCTAGTGGCGTCCACCTCACTTCGTGCACGCAAGAGGTTGGCGCTGAGGCAGAACAGAAACATAGGTCTGTAGACAATGAATCGGCGAGAGCACTTAACTGCTGGTACCAAGAGACTTACAAGGCCCGTATCAAGAACAGCGCTACGGTCTCGAGGCGATCACCCAATGCCGGGGCCCGGAGGAGGGGCTGCGCAATGATGAAAAAGTTGACCACCGTGGACGCCTTCACGCAGTTGTCGAGAGAAGACTCCAAGATTCGCATGGTAGCATCGACCCAGAGGGAAGTGCCCGGGTCTTGTCCGTCGTCGAAGAAAAACGGAGGGCTGGCCCTCCAGAGAGCCAACACGCCAAGGAGAAGAACTTCGCTATCTTGGAGGGGCTGAGGGACTCGTCGCTTACACTTGGGGTACCCTTGCGCTCGCTGCACCCGACCACTCTGGTCAATCTCACCTCGCCGCCGACCACCGGCCTAGATGATAAGTTTAATACGGTAATGTACTGGTATTGAAGGTGACGTTACCTTATAAATCGCCTGAAAACGCGGGGCGACGATGAGGATCAGCTTATCCAAGGGCCGCTGCCAAGGTATACGTGCGGCCTGGACGACGAGCATACATTAGCGGAGAAGGGACGACGACACAAGAAATAACAAGTACCTCTTGCACTAGACTAAGACATGCACGTACAACACAGAGCTTGACGGCGTCTGCCCGCTCTGGCATCAGACATTCTTCGAACAAAAGCAATGAGTCCTCCTCTGGAAGGAAACGGTAAATCGCCGTCAATGCCCCCGCATAGAGCGATACATCGATCTCGTCCAGGTCCCAGAACGGTTTTTGGCCGGTGGCGATGGGGTGCCGAAGTGAGCTCTGCAAAACGGTAATCAATATCGACGGGACGGCGGTAGCAAAGCGACGATACCTTGAGCTCCGGGGCGACGTCGTACGCAAGCAGGCGTACAGGGACTTCCCCGTCGGGCTGGACGCGGGACGCCACGCGGCAAATGTCGACCCCATTGACCAATGCGATCTCCGTGAGCTTGGAAGGGATCTGCGAGTGCCGGATTACGTCCTCGCAAAACCTCACGTCCTGGAGGCGAGGTCAACATACGCATGAAAGGTGAAAAATGGACAACGTACGGGTCGCGCAGCCTTTGCACGGCTCGTCGAGGTATTAGAATATCTTATCAGATCCGGCGCCAGTCTATCAGACGAGATCGCGTTGATTATGGACAGGGCAGGCCAAGTGATCTTTTGAGACTCCATCGTGTTCGACATCATGTACAACAGGTCAAACATGCGCTCTGGGGCGCCCTCCAGCGCGCCTCGTATTCGCATGGTTTCATTGAATTCCATCGGGTACTGGTCTATCCAATTCCACACTGCAACGCGCAAAACAGGGGCTATCGCCGTATGTTCTTCTTTGAGGTTCAGAAGAAGCGCAGACAGCTCTGTGGGGGCGTTAGCCTATGAACAGCAGTCAAAAGGAATAGTCATTACCCTGTAGTACGCTGATCAGCCGCTCCCGATTCATTGCACAATGCGACAGCAGCTGGAGGTCAATTAGATCCGGGGTTTGCTTCGAGCGGTCCAAATCGCCCGCAAGATAATGCAGCTTGTTCCGCAGGCGGTGGAACACGACCGGCCAGTTGGATGCAGAGATGTGGAAGATGACGCGGCCGGCGAACTTGACTAAGAGGCTGTTGAGCGTATGTGGCGACTTCAGCGCCGACCTGTTCGTCCGCTCGTACTTGGCGCTGCTGCTCGCGTTGGTCGGGATGGACGACCCGGAACTCGGCGCGGTTGAATGCAAGGAGTTGTGGGAGCCACGCTCCCGAAGTAACTGGCCCGCATCCCGGCTAGTATACGGCCAGCGAGACAGCTCCTCGGTGACGTCGTAGCCGTCGCCGAGTCTCGTCTCGAAGTCGGTGAAGGAAATGTCTGTCGTTTCGTCGACGAGCATGATCGGATTCTCGGGGGAATGGGTCTGGCGGAGGTAAAGCACCATCACGCTGAGAATGTATTTTACGCAATTGTCGTCTAGGGGAGGAAGCTCCGACTGGGTAGACGCCGATGACTGATGGTCGGAGGAGTGACGGGTGCGAGGAGGAAGAGGCGAGTCGTTGCTTGCACGAGAGGCTGGTCGCGGGCTATGGAACCATCGGGAGGCCATTGCCATAGCCAACACCTTCATCACATATAGCTGCGACTGCATGACCTCGACGGACAAGATAGCGGGGAGGGGTTGTGGCTTATCCTTGTCGGGCTGGGAAGAGATTATGAGACGGCAGTAAAGGACGGAAAACGCGACGCACAATCGCTAACCGCTCCAAGAGCTCGCTCAGCGCCCAGGCAATGATGTCCATGGAATCTTGAGAGAGGTTTACAAGGGCTTCAACCGCCTGCTGAGTAGCAGTATCCGTCTCGAGCTCGTCCAATGTCATCCCCGAATTATATGGAAGCTAGAAAGAGTATCGTTAGATTTGGGAAATGGATACAGGCTAGAGAGCTCCTCGCGTGTTTCCCCCCGTGGAGATTTAACGGCAATTCAAAAAAAACTCACCTTTGATTTCAGCCTTCCCACCAACACCTGTACAATTTTCTGCTGAGGCGTCGCCGATGCACTCGACGATAGGGTGGAGTGCGAGAGAGCGCCAAAGCCATTGGAATCGGAGCTCTTCGCTACACGAGTCGTCGAAGTCGCCGCCGATGCAGATGCGGCATGTCCTTGTCCTGCTGGGACAGGAACAGAAGGCCGTCGGTTGCGAATCATCTCGTGGACCCTCCACACCCGATGTTAGAGGTCACCCTGCGTGTGTGGGATATAAAACAGTCCAGAATTGGGGTATAAAGGAGTCAAGGATAAGGCTGCGAATCTTGCAGAGATCAAGAAATGTCGAAGAGCTTATGTAACTTTCCAAAAATGGATGTGAGACATCCGGACGTATAAGGACAGCCGGAATGGCTTGAATCACCCTTCGGCTTGGAGAGTGTATAAGAAATAGGCGGCAAGGCGATTTATGGCTCAAACAAATTCGAACGAGTTTGGCTGGAATTTGGCAATTAAAGAATACAATGTGGCGTCGGGCACCAGTCACCAGATAATTTTAGGCAAATTGGGATTGATATTTAGGCTAGTTCAAGAAGAGGAGGGACATACACATATACTGTACAGAGACGCAACGACAAATTCGGGTGGAGCAGAGTCTCGGGGAACCCTGGTCAGTACTCAAGATTCTGATCCCGAAGCTCTCGCAAGTTCGTATATCCCGACGGGAGTCGCTGAGCGAGTGATGTCAATTTACCACCATCAGCCTTGATTTCAATTCTGGAACGCATCCCTGAGTTTTCACCGCTTGATTAATGAAAGATGCAAGTGGTTGATCGACCGGGGCCCGTAAGTAGCGTAGTCGAGGCCGCCTATCACCGCGCAAGAACCTTACAGTTAGGTCTGTTCACCGGCACTGCTTTGAACTTTTAAGTTGTAACCAGGTCCACGTCGAGCTAGTACTATTAGTGGTTTGCAACTGAGTTCCGAGCAGAATTGAGCGAGTGAAAAAGAAGGGTCTGTAGGACAGGACATCCTGCCGTCTCGAAATGATGAAGTGTCCTCGGCCGCTGAAACGCCAAAGAAAGGTTTTGTGGAATGTGGAGCCGTCAGCGCGTCAGCACCCATCGGTCGAGCCTTTAGGATACCCTCGGGTGCAGGCTGGGGATAGGCTTCGGTGCTGAAACAGGATTTCGGCGAGGATGTTGCACACCCTTTGAAAGACAGGAGACCATCAACTTGAAGACCAACGTCTTGAAAAAAGTATGGACCCAAGGTCCAGAATTTTTCAGCTGGACGGAAGCATTGAAGAGTTGGCGGCAGATAAAAGCGAAGAACACAGGAGGAGGAGGGTGATTTGATTGGGGTAGTGATGTGACTGAGAGGAAAGCGGCAGGATAGTGTACCGACCACCTTGCTCCAGGACAGTCTCTCCAGGACCATAATGCGCTGACGGCCAATTGTCAGCATTTTGGTTGCCAGGAAATTGCTGGAGGACCGACCAACAGCGCACTTTTCATTTGCTGACTGGAATAGGGGTGCTGCAATCGGTCTATGAGCACTACATACACAGGGGCCAGCATCCCTTTGATCCCAAAATCCTATGTGCAGACACAGATACGCCATCGCACCCGCTTTAAAGAAATAATACCGATATACCGAGCGACTCGGCCTTGGAAAATAGGTCTGGTCGACGAACATATATTCCGATGGCCAGCAGACGGTTCATCGGTCTGTTTGAATAAAGCGGGTGTGATGCCGAATCTGTCTCGACACGTAGAACTTTAATAATACTCATCTATTCAGATCAGATGGCAGCCGGCGCTTTGGGAATGCACAGAGACACAGGAGAGGAACAAAGTGAGCCATATGCAAATGGAGGAAGATGAACGGGAGAGAAGGAGGGTTGTTTGTCCTTGTGATTTCTTCACTTCGTTGGCTTCCTCCCCGACTCTCGTCGATGCGACCAACTCTCCCCACACGGGCCTGGTGGGAGCCCGAAACAAACCGATATGTCGACCGCAAAGAGGTGAAAGCCTCCTACTGGAAGAATGGCGTGCGTTCTCCCGACTCTCTGAAAAACCGAGTTCTAAATTAGTTTTAAATTTTCGCCAGAGGATGTCGCCCGGCCTCCTTCGCGCCCGGCGCCAATTCCGCACCAAAAACGCGGTGGTGGGCGTCGCGACCCTCTCGTTCGTCGTGGGCATATTTTTCTACTCGATGGCCGCCGTGAAACAAGATGTATTCGACGACCTGGACGACGAGGTGAAGGAGCGGGCGATGCTGGATGCGAAGCGGGCTGCATTGTCCGTGGAGGACGAGAAGCGCGCGATGGCTGCTGCTGCGTCATTCGCGACTGTCCCGGGCACCACACCAGCCATTAAAGGGCCGAAACTCAGCGACAGGGCACGGAATGCTGCTGTTGCTGCTCCGCCAGCGCAGGAATTGTCTCCACCACAAGACGCGGCGCAGGGACGGGGAGTGCTGGGGTCGTTGAAGGCCCTCATCTGGGGTGCGCCGCCGGACGATAAAAGCGGGGGGTCGGGGGACAAGTCAAAAACACAGTGAGAAGAATAAAATAATGATTTATTTCCATCCTGGCAGTGAGATCTGAGAGACACCGCGTCGACCTCGTCAACCGAGCCCCCATATCCCCGCCTTCCTCACTCCTTCCACAAGCGCCTCGACATTCCCCAGCATCGTCCCCAGCAGCTTCTTCTTGTCCTCCGTTGTCCTCGCCTCTCGTCCCCCGCGTTCCACATCCTCGTCTTCCGCACCTGCCTGAACCCTGATCTCCTCTTCCTCGTCCGACACCAGCCTAGATCGCGTCCTCGCGACCCCACGCGCTTTGCCTAGTGGCACGCCATCGTCGCCCGCCACGACCGCCTTCTTCGGGCTGAGCGGCACAAAGTCGAGGTCTTTGCGCAGCATCAGCAGCGACCGCGGCTGCGGTCGCGGCGTCTGCGCGCCCGGCAAAAACTGTGTCTGTTTCTTGGGCGACGTCGAGCCCGTGTTGGATGGGGTGGAGGAGGCGTTCGAGGATGTGGAGCAAAAGGAGCTCGTGGAGCTATCGGACGTGGATCTTGACGACGAGGCCGAGGAGGAGGAGGAGCTGGCGAATGAGCTGGACGTGAGCGAGAACGTGGACGAGCCGTAGCGCGAGAGTGGGCGCGCTGGCGTGGCGTTGATGAAGGGTTTTTTATTCGGCTGTATAGGTGTCGAGGGCGCGGTAGGGGTCGGGGTATTCACTGGTTTCGATGGTGACGTCTCGTCTAGTAGATAAAAGTACAGGAATTCTAGACATTTCATCCTGCGAAACTGTTCCAGCGTCCTTCGCCGAAAGAAACGAGTAGACGCTTACCTGACTTCGCGCGGGGTTCCAGCCCTTTTGAGGATTTTGACTACGGCATGCACGCCGTGGCAGTCTTCGAAGACCCGCAGGGCGGGTGACGAATCGACGAGAATGCAGAGCAGCGTGTCGAGAATGACGGACGCGAGGGGTAACGGGGCTCCTGGGGCGGGTTTCACTGGCGATCCAGAGAGATTCGCAGAGGATGCGAACGGCGTCGAGGAAAGATGGCGGGAAGAGAGGAAAAGATCCAGCAGGACCTGGTCCAAAATTGAATACCGACAGTCATGTCGTGCGACCGTCACTCACCTCCAGCGCATACTTCCGACCCAGATATGTCTTGGTTGCAGAGTGGGTTAGACAGACTCCCTGGATTATCGACAGACCCAACGACAGCTGGGAGGATAAAGTGGCGACTTCGGGTTCTTCATCAGCTGCTCGCGTGCGTTAGTCGAGAAGCGGCGAAGTAGAGTGCAGCTCACGATCTATTGTGCCTTTATTGGTAAGAAGGTCAAGCCTAAAAGTAGAGGATGCTACCCAGCCGAGAAATCTAGATGGTACTGGCGAAATGAGCCAGAGTCAGCAGGCGCAGTGCAAACTCACCATTGCATTCGAATGTGTACTGCAGCGCAAGGAAACAATCGAGGTCGGCTGTAGACGTTTTGGGAACACAGACAGAAGCCAGCAGTCTCTCTAGACCCCTCAATGCTTGGGTTTTGACTTCACTTGAGGTTCTGGGGGACGAAAGCTGAAAAAGTAATGTGAAATCAGCTGTGCCAATTGGTGGGCCAAAATACCGCGCACATCATCCAAGGCATCTTCCAGCGAAGTACGCATCCCCGCGAGTCGACTCTCCATACGAAATGTCGCGATATGGCTCCTCCCTTGCGCTGGGAATTGTGGGTGGTTGGAGTGTCTCGGTTAAGTTTGTTTGGTCGTGCTTGCGCCTCGCGTCGCGTGTGTACACGTTGTACACGGGATCGTGCTTTTCTTGAAGGAACCAATTTTGAAACCGTGCACCGCGCAGACTGTGCCGCTCAGTGTTTTTCTTAACAGTATTTATTTATCTGCCCCGGCATATTTAACTGATCGAAAAAGTACATACTTATCTTACAAGCCAGCCATTCTGAGGCTCTTGACGCGTATTAATCCTAAGGAAGAACGTCTTATGGCTCACTCAAAGCTTAGCACCAACTCTCCCCTCCTCCTCGACGTCATTCACGAGCGTCCCTATGCCGTTCCCTACCCACACGCTCATCTTGTCCCCGTGCTTGAGGTACACCGGCGGGTTTTTGACAAACCCCACGCCTTTAGGTGTGCCCGTGAGGATCACCGACCCCGGCTCGAGCGTCGTCGCCTGCGATAGGAACGCGACCGTCTGCCGGACAGTGAATATCTGGTCCCTGCACGCACGACGGATTCGTCAAGCAATCGCGCGCTGGGGAGTGTATACGCACGAGGTGTTCCCGTCTTGGACGACGGTGCCGTTGAGGGTGCACTTCAGCGGGATCGCCTGCGGGTCGGGGATCGCGGCGGCAGAGACCAGGCAGGGCCCCAGGGGGTTGGTGTTATCTGCGCGCATGGTGTAAAAACGGAGGGTAAGCGGAGGCGAAGCGTGCACGGACCGAATCCTTTCGAGAAGCTCCACTGCGAGACGGCCATCTGGTGCTTGCGGAACGAGACCTGTGGTTGCTGATGAGCCAACCATCGGTGAAGGAACGGGACACATACATCGTTCGCACCAGTATAGCCCAGGACGTAGTCAAGCGCATCCGCCTCGGACACATCCTTTGCGGGCTTTCCGATGACGATAACGAGCTCGACCTCGTAATCGGGCAGGTGCTCCTTTGGCGGCTGAGCTGCCTTCGGTATGAAGATTGTGGCAGACGGCCCAATGAGGGCCGTGACGGGTTTGACAAACAGCACAGGGAAACTAAAGAACCAAGGGGGTCAGAAAACGACAGAGCGCCAAGTGCGCAGATGTGTACGGTGGTGGGGGCATGTTTCCTTCAGCCTCCAAGCAGAATGAGCTGTTTGGGACAGAACGGATGGTCGGACGAACGTACAGCGTGGTCGGCGTAGTTGAGCCCGAGGCAGCGAACAAATTTGACCTGCTCCCGCGAGAGCGGGCTCAGAAGCTGCTTCACCGTCAGCACCGTCTTCGTTACATGGGCAGCAGGGTCCAGGGCCGACCCGACGATTTCGTGAGCCTTGATAGTATTCCCGCGATGCGCAGCAAGCCCGACTGCGTTCAAGTGTAAGATAGCCATTTATGACGAGAATCTTGGAGCCAGACCGTCGAGCCTTGCGTCCACAGGTTGTCCTATGTGCACTTGGGACGTTTCGGCCGCGACAAAACGGATGAGACGCGTCCATTGCTGGGTGACGCCAAGTCAATTTCAACTGAAATGGCGGCGTTTGAGGGGCTTACTGTGCGAATGGGAGACATGGCGGAGCGTTGACGACAATGAAGGCGTGGGTCGCGTTGCGACGTCTTTAGGCCCTCCCATCACCGCGGGCGTCCGGTCCGGAGGGAAAGGCGTTCCGACTCCTAGATTGCGATAATAGAATTCGGGGCGCGGAGGGGACAAATATACGACCGAGAATCCGAGATTGGATACCAACTTTTCAGTTGAATACACGTGACGGAGAAGTTGGGTGACAAGGTGAGGCAGAAATCGGGCTCTGTGCTCTGGGCACCGGGGAGAACGTGATTCAGGGAAATCCAGCCATTACAGTCGGCAAAGAGAGACAAGGAACCAACGACTTGAACAAGGGTTGAACAAAGCGCGAGCGGCCAGTATTTGTTGTTGTATGGCTGCAGCTTCTGCCATGGCCCAGTTCCAAAGTTCATTTCTTCCAGTGTTGTTGGGTCAGCGACTCGAACCGACTAGTCGTTTTGACAGTCGGCGACTAGTACTAGTTGGTGACTAGTCATCTGGCCATGCGAGCGACCTGACCTTTGCACCGAAGCTAACCGACGCTAGCCGAGCGGCCACTCCCACGTCTGCGGCCACCAAGCCATGCCGCTCGGGTGACCTGAGTGACCCGACCAAACCGACCTTTCGACCAGTCACTGACTAATCAGCGACCTCCACAACACTGGCCTTCTCCCCCCATGTTGGCTGCCAATGCAGATCTACCGCATCCAGCAGAAGTGGAATTCGCACCTCGTCTTGACCCTGCCACACAATCTCACGTCCGAAATCTTTCTCCAATGCCTCCCTCCTTCCCCGGTCTTCAGTGGGGAGTTCGAGGATGGCCCTCATCCGTTGGAAGCTCCCCTCCTTCTTCTCCATATCTGTAAAATTTGGAGGTCCATCGCCATCTCGACTCCCCATTTATGGGCGTCCCTGCACCTGAATCTCGCGGACATTCCCGAATCTTTTCACTCCTCTCCAGAACTGGAGGATTTCATAGCGGACTGGTTCAGTCAGGCCGGCTCGTGTCCACTGTCTTTTAGCGTGGACTGGTCCAGCATGGGGGATTTCGGGGGGAAATCCCTCAATACCGCCATTCTTCGTCACGCGCCCCGCCTGCAGAGTCTGGCTCTGAAACTTGCAGAAGAGCAGCTTGAAGACCTCCCGGATCTCAGTGGACCATTTCCGCTCCTCGAGAAGCTCGCTATTTGCTTTCCTGATATGACCGACGGCACGGACCGCACATACTCAGAGTTTTCTGTGATGTGCCCCGTCTCCAGGAAATATATCTGGGCCAGTATATACTGCCGTCCAATTTTTCCTTTCCCTGGACGCAGTTGACCAAATTGACTTTTGAAAGCCTCCCCGGGGACGTTCTTTTGGATTTCCTGCCTGACGTCCCATTCCTCACGGAACTCACATGCTCGGTCGACCCCGACAGCGAGGTGTCCAACTCGCAAGTCGTAATACACAATCACCTCCGAACTCTGCGCCTCCTGGACAGTTCTACGCAGTTCCTACGACTCCTACGACTCCCTGCACTGCACACCCTCCACCTCACGAAAATTCCCGACATCAACGACAACGATTTCCTTCCATTCCTCGCTCACTCGTCTGCCTCGCTGCGGAGATTCATTCCCATCGGGGTGCCGCTCACAGCTCTCTCCGTAGAATGGTTTTCCACCATGTCGGGCCTCAAAGAAATCGAGCTCTACCACCCAACCCCGGACTTCTTATCGACCTTTTTCTCTCGCCTGGATCGCGCGGAAGACAGCGGGTTCCTTCCGCACCTGCAATCGCTTATATTCATGTATTGCGATTTCAGCTTAAATGTGACTATACTGCAAGCGCTTTCCTCTCGATGCCTCACGGCGGATGGGGCGGTCAAGCTCCAAACGTTCCGCCAGATCTGGCCCTCCGGGTCCTTTCCAACACTCGAGTCGTCCACGGTCGCTGCTCTGAAAGCGCTCGTACAACGAGGAATGGAAGTTCATGTTGGATCTGCGGAGAAGAATTCGTTCTAATTTTGTGAGCGATTCGACTTCGCGTTGGGATCGCCGTTACTGATTTGGCCGACAGTCGAAGGATGCGGTTTTATTGCCGGGAATATGAAGGTCTTCATCGAGTTCTCGTACCTGTAAAGTCGACGCGGAAGTTTTACCGGTCATTCAATTAGATTGATGGGGCCGCTGGAGCAATCAAACTTCGGAAGTGCGGATCCCTGCGGGATACATTCACCTCATACAAACGTCCGAAGTCTTCTCGGTGCGTATCTTGGCTCATGTTCCTGCGCTCTTGGATTACAACCGCTGGCACGACCTGCTGATGTTGACGGGCGGTTGGATCTTTGTCCTCCCCCGTACCACGCTGCGCGGTTGGAACCTTCGGTTGAACGCATTGTATTGTCAACGATAGCGCATCTCTGACGCCCGCATATTCCCGAATGCGCCGCATGTGAGTGTAATTTATTCAATGTAAGCGACGAACGGCCGCTGATTCCTCCATTCTAATTCCGTCCGACAGAAAATAAAATGTCGCACCAATAAATCCGAACCTGACCTGATGGTTGACAAGGTCTACACCGGCATCTCGATTGAGGTCCTTGGGATCTCGCCCTACTGCGCCGGGAGAAGCCTCATACTTCGATGTCGAGGCCCTTTTCATCACCGAGAGTTGCGGACGTGCCTAAAGCCCACGAGGACGCGGGATCGACGTTGTCGGGAATTACTGTGCCGTTATTGAATGCCGATCCTCAGGCTTCTTTCACTCTTCTCTCTTATTCTTCATTTGCTGTGTCGCGCGACCGGGCGTGCTGCAACTCTGACAATTTTTCACGTTCACAGTTCTCATGTTCTCGCGTTTTCACTGTCCCAGATGCAGAGGGTAATGTGAATGTTGAAAGTTCAACGTTCAACTTTTTTGCTCGCAGGAACAGGTCAGGACGTAATAGCCGGCTCCGTTTCCACCGGTGTGTAAATTCGTCTGAGAAGACATCATCCAGGTTTCGGCCAAGAGGTGAGCGATCTCTGGATCTTTGAATATGATCTGGCGACGCGAATCACTGATGGGACGTCGGATCGTCGGCATCACACAGCCACATCACTTCATCCTGAGTGTTGAGCTGGGAGCAAGTTGGGAGTAGAAGTATACAAAAGAGTGTAAAGGTGCAGGCAGAGGTGAGTAGAAGCGGCTATATCATTGGTTGTGAATTATCTTTGTGCTGGGCGAGAGAGCAAGCATTCAAGTGAGGTTCGACGAGTTGATGCCATCTGATGAAATTGCCTTTTCCAGGGGGGGGGGGGTCGTGGGAAGTATTCAAAGATCCAGAGATCGCTCACCTCTTGGTTTCGGCACTTACAGCGCCCAGACCATGGCTAGGCCTCATCGTAACGATTCGGATGAGTTTACGGAGCGAATCAAGGACCGAGCAGGTCTAGTTCATCCTACGAAGGCGCGGTGCAACATTATAAAAGGTGGGCACAAAGTGCCGTGTCCTAACCAATTTATCGTCCTCGGGCCATCCCACCTTTTCTATGGTTCACACTCATCCCATCGCTCATCGCACTCGTACTCATTACCATCCTCGCCATGTGCACGTCCTCCGCCGTTTCACAACCAACCACTCCGCGCTGCTGTGTGAATCAGACCGATGCGTCCTCTATCACCAAACCCGCCTACCGGGACGGACCGCAATGCTGCCACTGCGGCTGGCGCGGCGACCACTCTTCCACATGCCCGTTTAACTCGACAACATGTTCTTCTCGTCCAAGGTCGGTAACGACCGTCTTTCTCGCGAAGCGTCCCTCTAATTGTTTCATCTTATTACAGCCTTCCGGTCTGAAAAATGTCGACGCTTTCTTATTCGTTCCGATCCACCTTATATAGTACTTCTTCTCGTTTGTTCACCCTGCTCAAATCTAACTGCACTCTTCATGTCCCTAGATCTTCGCTTTAAACGTCGCAATGCTTTTGGATATGCTTAGATGCCGTATTTCGTAACGCTGTATTATATGTCGGGAGTAGCACGATCTTGGGGGACGAATGTACAAATAGCGTCGGAAAAACAAATGTATTGTATTCGATGTACTGTAATTCTTGCATGTAAACAAATTAGATGAAATTTCCGACTGCTAAAAAGTCAAGCTTCCAATGAGTTTCGTTCGTTCAAAATTGGGTTTTGAGTTCCGCAATGAAGTTGAAATAACGTAAATCCGTCAAATGTCAACGACGCGAGGAAAATCACCTACCGTCCAGCACTAACCTATCATAAATGCTTTCTGTTTCATGCGAGGAGACGGTTGCCAGTGTAAGGCCCGAATTGACTCCGCGTTCTTCAACAATTTTGTCTGCTCAAATTTCAGGTTGGAA
Organism: Mycena epipterygia; assembly: GCA_029281465.1. NCBI lineage: Eukaryota > Fungi > Basidiomycota > Agaricomycetes > Agaricales > Mycenaceae > Mycena > Mycena epipterygia. Next base: position 273,539 of record JARJCQ010000078.1, on the reverse strand, counting down.
AACAGTGTGAATCCAATCACACGGGTTCAGCGCCCCTGGAGCCCTTTTCAGTACCGGTTAGCGTATTAAAAATTGAACCGTATCTTCGTAAGCAGTTCGAGTTTCAACCACGGACCGAGATCGGATTTCTGGCCACGGTACACGGCGCCATTCCCAGGCGCAGCAGTAGTGATCCTCGTACGTCACAGTCGCGATGTGCGGAACGTGCATCCTACTGCGCGAGCCTCGGGGAAAAAATGAGAGTTTCTGGGAATATCAAAATTCCGCTCATGATTTCAAGAGGACAAGACGTAGTGGGCAAGGATGTTCGATGGTGCGGTTCAGAGCCGTTGAAGAGATGGCCGGTACAGTGTGTTGTTCGGGTCGTTCAAAAGCAAATTGTGCTTTCTTCGTCTTTTGAGTTGGCTTGTTGCGGCAATTTCCGAAGATGATGGCGGAGTTTGAACCACCGTTCAACTACTTTAAAAAGGCGGAAATCGAATGGCTTGGGCATTTAACATGGTCCTTGGTGCTAGAGTGCATTCTCATTATTTTTAGGTCATGGGGTGGGAGACCTGACAAGGATCTGACACTTGTGACAGATGAAGCCCATGCTGTCAACACAGCATTGCTCTTTGCTCTTGACCACGATGGCCACCGCTGCACCTCCATGGGACGCATGGGCTCTGGACAAAAAGTTCTTGGATGATCTTGATGGGTGGCTCAAGGTCCATCCGGATGATAAGCTTGGTACTGTCCTGGACACAGTCTGCAAAGCTATTGACTCTGGCAAGGACTTGATCAACCTCATCCCCGACAGTCCTTTCCCAGCTCGTTCTCTTATCCAAGCACTGGGAGCTCTTGTTCAGTTGGGGAATGTATGTTGTCTTTTAATTGTCTATTCACAAGATCTGATACTTAAATTGAATGCTAGACTGTTCGAAAGGCCAAGTCAGCTGCCTTAAAGTTTGCCAAGGAAATTGTGGTTTGGACCGAAAATATCTTGAAAGCATTCCAGCAGGGAGATGTGGGACAGTTTACTACAAAAACCTGGAATAATCTAGACAGTATTCGGTGCGAAAACCAGTACTTCTGATAGAGACTTTGCTCATCATGGTTTTCTCGAAGAGTTCTAGTTGATGAGATATGCCAATGGGCAAATGACAGACTTGTATGTGTTTCATCATCATAGCTGAACAGTGTCTTGGCTGAAAATATTGGATGCAAATCAGAAGGATGGCTGGTGGTCATCTCTGAAGAATAAGTTGAAAGTGGGGAAGGGAGAGGAAGAGAAGGGAATTCAAGAATTCCAATCACAGCTTGATAAGGCTACAAGCAGTTTCATGGTGTGGACTCAATTAGTGATATTAGTACCTGCAGCAGTTAACACATCTTTTCTATTTCCAGCAACTATCAATGATCAATCTGTCACAGGCTCATGATGTCCTACTCAAAGGCAACATTTTGCTACTGAAGGAGGTCGAGAAGGCATATGAAGAGATTCAGAAGGCACACAAGGAGATTGATAAGATACTGGATCAAATTCAGGACTTTGGGGAATATGCTCGTGAGAAACGGCTTGAAGATCAATATCGGGTGGTGGGTTCCCATTACCTATCTTTTTTACATATAATGATATTTCATTCATTATTTATCAGGACCTTGCATTTATTCAAGAGGAACTTGCTCCATATATTGCAGCAAATTCTGGATACCGAGAGCAGGGCAAAGAATTTTGTTACTCTGGCACTCGTAGGGAACCCCTTGCCGAGATAAAAAATTGGCTTTCCAGGGAAGCCTCACACTTTCTCTGGCTCACTGGGGAGCCTGGGGCTGGCAAGTCCACCATTGCTGCCACTGTCTGCCGAGACCTCAAAGATTCCAACTTCTTATGGGCACATTTATTCATCAACCGAAATAATAAGGCCACTACCAATCCCAAATTCTTTTTTCCTTCCATAGCATTGCAGCTGGCTAAACGATCACCTGAGGTTGCTCATGTTATTTACTGTGCTCTTCAGGAAAAATCCTCAATTGTGGATGAAGTCAACAAAACCCTTGCTGAACAGCTCTTTCTAGAGCCATTGAAGTGTGCATCCAAAGCCATTCCACTTCAACCAATTGTTGTGGTGGTGGATGCCTTGGATGAAGCAAAAAACTTTGATATCTTGGCAGAGATCTTGTCAACAATGACCACTCGCCTTCCAGCAAATATAAAGGTTTTTATGTCTAGCCGAGAAGAAGATGACATCCGAGCCTCATGGGCTACTGCTCAAGACACTAAACATCTCAGTGTTGGCACTGGCAAAAAATCATCTATCGAGGATGTGGAATTATTTCTCCAGGACCAGATCCGAGAGATAGCTACCAAACATAAACTGGGTGAATGGCCTAGCAAAGAAGACATGCAGAAACTGTGTCTTCAGGCATCTGGTCTTTTTATTTGGGCAACAACTGCAGTGACATATATTGGATCCCAGATCAAGTTATCTGGCTCAGAATGTCTTGATGACGTGCTTGATCAGCTCAATGTGGAAGGCATGAGTGATATCAACAAACTGTATCATGTCATACTTGACAATATCTATGGTGATCAAACCAATCCTTGGCTATTTGAAACTTTTCGGCGAGTTGTAGGAGCAATTGTTGTTCTCAGCACACCATTGTCTGTTGGCATATTGGCAAAGATACTTGATCTGCGAAGAGTAGATGCTAAGAACCCTTCAAAAATCTATCGGCCTGTTGATATGTTACATTTTGTTCGACAATTTCGCACAGTTCTTGTGACTGGAACAGAAGAAATTACTCAGGAAACCATTCCTCGTCTTCACAAGAGTTTTTTTGAGTTTATCCTCAGTGAAAATGTTCAATCTGATCTGCAAGTGTCTGTGCTTTTGTCCCACAAAGAGGTTGCTCCAAAATGTTTGAACTACTCTGCCAATGTTGGAGATGTGTATTTTCAAGCTGCAAGATCAAGCTATCAGTGGCTTGTCAATAATCTTCCTGATAATGATCAAGATCTCCCAGCATATCTTCTATGCTTTGGAGATTTGGAATGTTCAAACTACCAGCATTGTGGTGAAGTAGGGTCATTGGATACATCCATCTCTGTGATCACTCGGTTGATAAAACTCACTCTGGATGACCACCATGAAAAGCCTCAATACTTGAACAAGCTATGCACATTATATCATCTCAGATATCAAAGACAGGGTGAGGTGGAGGACCTTGAATATGCTTTGCAAAATATGGGGACAGCTGTTTCCCTAACTCCAGAGGGACACCCTGATCAACCAGGCTATCTCCAAAGTCTGGCTGGTTCCTTCCGAGACAGATACAAGAGGCTGGGTGATTTAATGGATCTGGAGATGACTTTGCAAACCATCCAACAAGCTGTTGATTTAACTCCAGATGGCCATCCAGATCGACCACCTTGTCTTCAAAGTCTGGCAAATGTGTTCAGAGACAGATACACCAGATTGGGTTATCTGGGTGATCTAGAGACAGCTTTGCAAACTATTCAACAAGCTGTTGCTTTAACACCTGAGGGGCATCCTAATCGACCAGGAAATCTTCAAAGTCAAGGTGTTTGTTTCAAGGAGAGATACCAGAGATTAGGAAGCTTACAGGACCTTGAGACTGCTGTGCAATTTCTCCAAGAAGCTGTAGATTCAACTCTAGAGGGGCATCCAGATCGACCAGCTTGTCTCCAAAGTCTGGCTGATTCCTTCAGATACAAATACAAGAGATTAGGTGATTTGATGGATCTGGAGACAGCTTTGCAAGCCAGCCAACAAGCTGTTGTTTTAACTCCTCAATGGCATTCAGATTTACCACATTTTCTCTGCAGCCAGGCCTTATCCTTTAATGACAGACATCAGAGGCTAGGGGACTTGCAGGACCTTGAAGCAGCCCTACAACTTCTTCAACAAGCTGTTGATTTAACTCCAAGGGGTCATCCAGATCAAGCAGGTCTTCTCCAAAGTCTCAGTGTTTCTTTCAGAGACAGATATTACAGATTGCAGAATCCATATGACCTTGAAGTAGCTCTGCAAGCTATTCAAGAAGCTGTTGATTTAACTCCATCAGATCATCCCGATCGGCCAGGTCATCTTCAAAGTCTGGCTACTGCTCTCAGGGACAGGTACCAGAAATCAGGGGACTTGCAAGACCATGAGACAGCTCTGCAACTTAACCAGGAAGCTATTGATTTAACTCCAGAAGGCCATCCAAATCGACCAGCATATCTCCAAACACTGGCTGATTCCTTCAGAGACAGACACAAAAGATTGGGTAACCTGATTGATCTAGAGAGAGCTCTACTGTTTATTCAGCAAGCTGTGGATTTAACTGCAGAGGGGAACCCAGCCTTGTCAGCACATCTTCAAACTATGGCTGTTTCTTTTGGGGAAATGTATGAGAGATCAGGAGACTTGGGGGATCTTGAGACTGCATTTGCTACCTTCAGAAAATCTTTCACAGCATGTCATATATGTCCTGTGTTGGCCTGGGAAGCAGCTCTGGCCTGGGCGGTCTTAGCACAAGCACACAGACCTTCAGAATTATTGAGAGCTTATTCTGCTGCCTTTGATCTTTTGCCTGAGATTCTCTGGATTGGCAATTCTTTGGTAGCATGCCAAGATGCCAGAAGGCGAATTGATATCACAGAAGTCACCTCAGCTGTGATCAAAGCCTGTCTTGATCTTCCCAATCCCCAGCTAGCAGTTGAGTTTCTCGAACGTGGGCTGGCAACCACATTTCAGCCACTGCAACAGCTGAAAATAAAATTTGATGATCTTGCCTATGTTGTCCCCCATCTTGCAAATGAGTTTCAACATATTTCCCGTGAAATCTACCATGGAACCTCCCCAGATACCAAGTGGCTTGCATTGAAAAGAAATGAACTTCTCAGAAAGATCAGAGAAATACCTGGGTTTCAGTACTTCCTCTGTCCTAAGCCATATAGCAGTCTGTGTCAAGCTGCACAAAATGGACCTATTGTGATTCTCAATTCTCATAATGCTCGCTGTGATGCAATCATTCTCCTCAATCCAGCATCAGATCCACTCCATGTCCCACTCCCAGGTATTGCACTCAATGAGCTCCAACATCAAAGACATAACTTTCGTATTTCAATTGATGGTAATATCAGACTCAGTGGCCTGCGTCAGAGCATTGTTTCTCCAGAGGAGTCTTTGCAAGATGTATTAACCTGGCTTTGGACAAATGTTGTTGTCCATATCTATGAAGCCTTGGAATTGGTCAGTACATATATTCTGAAATCTTTCATCTGAACTAACCAATATTCCATTTAGCATGGTATTGCAAATGGTAGACTATGGTGGTTGCCCACTGGTGCCTTTGCAGGATTACCTCTGCATGCTGCAGCTCCATCTGATCAATTTATCCAATCATATACATCAAACCTGGAATCTCTTCTAGATGCAAATTCAAGGAAGTTGTCCAGTCATCCACAGAGAATTGGTGTTATTGGATTAACTGTGAATCCTGGTCATCATTTACCAGGTGTGAACCAGGAAGTCTCAAAAATTATGTCTATTGTTAGAGAAGAAAATGCTCAGTACCTCACTGGAGAGCAATTAACACAAGAGGCTATGAAGCTCCAACTCCAGGATTGTTCTTGGATTCACATAGCTGGCCATGGACAGCAAGACAAGACAGACCCTCTAAAAAGTTACATAGGGCTATATGGAAGCAAATTGGAGTTGGGAACCATCCTTCAAATGGACCTTCCCAATTCTGAGTTTGTGTTTCTTAGCATATGTGACACCTTTAGACAGATAACTGAGGGATCTGACATGGGTGAGGGATTCATTGCTGCAGGGTTTCAAGGAGTGATTGGAACTATGTGGATGATGCAGGATGAAGATGGGCCACTGGTTGCAGAAACATTTTACACTCATTTGTGTGCAAATGGTGAAAAGCTGCAGGTCAGGGATGCAGCCAAGGCACTGCAGTTAGCAGTGAGGAAAATGCGGGATGAAGGAATTCCAAGCATGCGCTGGGTACCATTTATTCACATGGGGATTTGAGCTTTTACAGTATGCCCACTCTTTTTCATGACCTGTAGCGGCTAACATAGCCCAACTGCTGTTCAACCAGCAGTCTGTACTCTATATATCTTCTTGTTTCTTTTTTACTCAGGATTCTCTCCCAAATAGCTTGTGCTCACTAGTCACATGTCTTTTTTAGTTTTATAAATGTACTGTTTCATTCTGATCATAGGTTCATGTGAAGACTGTAAATTCATAATGGTGAGTTTTTATCTAATGATTTAGCCTGAGGGTCTACCACATATTCAACCTCAATAATTTGACGTTCTGTCAGCTTAAGGACACACAGAGTCTTTTCAAAAATTGCAGTCAACAGACAACTCGTCTGACTATGCAGTTGGCTGGAGCTTTGCTCCAGTATGTCTTGTGTATGATATTTTTCATCTTGCAAATGAACAAGAAATCACCAGAATGATATTGGTTGATCGTTGAACTATACCAGAGGGGCATCTGAGAATTGTCCAGACAGAGTTGAAGGCTTGAATTGAAGGTGATGTCTTGTGCTGATGAGCTAGTTACTTAATAGCAGACCTAGGCTTTAAAAGGCTTAGAATAGACAGGGATAATTTATTATGATTGCCACTGTTATAAACAGAGACTAAACAAAGTAAGACTATACTATATCGCGCTGGGATCCTGGCCACCTAAGGGGTTTGGGCCCAATTTCGATCTTACACAGGGGCTTTTCCCAGGTTCATGGGCCCTAGTCAATAGGCGCACATCCTGCGAAGAGATTGAGCATATTTTTGATAATTTTGGTGCTGTTTTGAGTGCCCAACGAATTTAATTTCCAAGGATTTCCCGAAAAGGTAATTGACAGGGATCCTGGCCACCCTCAAAAGCCCATTGTTGGGGGCGAATGAGGGCCCACACCATTTACCATAGTGCATATGGGATTCATATAATGTATTTCAGGCACTTATATCATACATTGGGCCTCATAAAAGTAGAGTAGTGGAGACATTTTACAAAAGCCCTCCGCGGCGGGATCCATACTGTCACCTAAATCGGGTTGGTGCGTCAGTGGTAACACATTGTAGGCCAAAATAAGTAACATGGAGGTTTATTGGAACCCAATGGACCCACCTGAATGCATATCTCTACTTTCAAGGTGTACTGTTGAGAACCCGACGTTTAATCTTTTTTCCAGCGTCGAATGGGTGGTTTTCTATCTGTACTCACATCAGGAGGGAGGGGGAAGCGTTCAAGGAGCGCAGTATGGATGATATAGATTCCTTACCTATCAGGATGGATAGTCGAAGGCATTGGAACCATAGTCTTCAAAGGCCCTTCAGTATCTCGAATTTAAAAGTTCAATCGGTGGGTTTCTGTTCCAATTGTGTTGGTGAATTTGACCAAGGAGGGCGAGTCTTCTGCTGGGTACTGCATACCAAGAAGGAAGCCCCAGGCTCTAGCAGGAGAATGAGCCCCCAAAGTTCCGGATACACCGCGTATTGGTCGAGAAATAAGGGAGACAGTTGCACGGGGTTATCAAATTGATATTCTCACCCTCCGGATCGCGATCAATCCGGGCACAGCTTTGGATCAACTTATCACTTTGGGTTGAAATTTGGTCTCAAGATGTGCAATGGGTCATATTCCATTGTGAAAATGTGAAGGGGACATATTACACACCCCAGAGTCCTATATTTGACTAATGGCCAGGATCCTAGTGTGGCCAGGATCCTAGTCACTGATAGTAAGTACATATGAGTAAGAAATAAAAGAAGGGAATACAAGAAGCTCACCTCAGCCTTGGAAATATCTCATTCATTCATTCATTCACTACACCGTGGCCGAGGATCTTTCACTTACCTCATTGCGTTCATTGTCCAAAGCTGTTTTGCTGACATTACTTGTTCTCCAGGTCCACCAATGTACACTACAGCCTCTGTCGCGAGCCTCGAGGTCGGTACCCTGTTTTAAAAAAAATTCCATTCACTCGTACTAATTCCGCAAAACCACCCGCACGCCTAGTCTCGGCATTCGTCGGAATCCTGAAACCGAGTTCCACAGATCAGTTCGAATTCCCGATTGATTTCGTGACACCTCACGAAGTCAATTAAGCAATTTGTTTGGGTAGTCCAACACATTTTCATGTCATTCCGCAGCCAGTGCCGCTTGCCATTTTTCACAAACTCGACTGCGTGAGTTGTAGATTCTGATCTCCCCATCCCATTCTTCACTGACCGCATTTTCTCAGCTTGTTGTATTATACACAACTCTCGCAGAAAAGCAAGTCAAAGTCCACGGCAGCGAGTCGCATTTCGCATTCGACCTTGAGCACGCAATCAATGGTGAATCAATGTCCATTCAATCCTATTGAGGATATAGCTCATTCATGTATTACCTGTAGAATCTCGAGGCGCGCGAACTCGACTCGAATTGAAGCGGATGCGGCCAGGGCTGACCCGCTCGCCTTGGATGCCTCTTTCGCATCCGCGGGCCCGACTCGAAGCCGGCGCGAATCGAATCCGCGGCGGCCATGCAACGTTGTACAAGAACGCGAACGTGGGCACCTTGCGTGTGCCCTGCACGATGCCAGTGCACGGAGCAGGCGACAGCTGGCGCACAAGCCGTCCGAGTCGCTCCGGGAGCCGCAAACGCACCACTGGCCGCGAATGCGCGGACGTAGCTGCGTGTGCGGCACATGACGCGCTGCTTCGACATGGTACCATTGCACGAGGGCGCGCCGGCGATGCTGCTCCATGCGGTCGAGGCGGATGCGGCGGGAGATTGGCGGTAAGTGGTGGTCCCGGGCGATGGGCAGGAGTCGCGCCGCCCGACAGCTGCAAAGGAACTAACAGATGAGCCGTAGTCTTGGATAGATAAGGAGCACTCACTGACTAGTCGTGTCGCAAAGAGGGCGCGGCTCGGGGCGGGACGCGCGGGGAGAGGGGTGCGCGTCGACCGTAGGATGCGGTGGGCCGAGTCCGGGGGGCTGTGACTGAGACCTGAGAGCAAGTCCTGCGGGCGACCTGAGCCGGTGCGCTGAGTAAGCAGTAGGAGATAAGAGAAGGGGCACGCACGCCATGGACAGCGACGAGCCGCCGCGTTGGTTCATACGTAGAGTCGAACGGGCGCAAATGGCGCGGGCGGGAGTTGCGAGCGCGAACGTGAATCGCGCGCGACAGCGAAACGCGAGGCGTCCGAGTCGCTCGGACTAGCTGCGACCATTACCCAGCAATGTAGTGCAGGGCACTCGGCGCAAATCGAGTCTGCGTCTTTGGGCGCGCGAGCCGCGTATTGGCGCGCAAGTCGGTGGAGTCGCGGGGTTAGCTAGTGTGTACGCGGGTGGGTACGCAGCTCACGCAGCTTGCACGGGAGTGGGGTGGCGAAAGGCGAGGCGATGCACCTGCAATTGGTGCTGTAGTGCGCACACAGAAAAACGCAGTGTACGTACCATGCAGTCGGTGGTGGCGAGGGAGAGTGCTCGGAGACGAGCTCTGCGTAGGTGGCTTCGTCTGAGTGAGGCTGGATTCACGATTCGACCTGCCGCGCCTGAAATCATGGAGTCAATGCGCGCGCCAAAGATAGTGGACACGCAATTCGAGTCGCTTGAAGGAAGGTCGGACTCAAAATCCGATACAGTCGGAGTTATCGGTTCACGCACTTCAGCTAAGCCTCTTGCGCAAATCCTCCGTGGCGCGAATACTGTCCTTGAATTCATGACCCTCCCGGGCAGCATCAAGGCCGTCAAAAAAACATGGATGCGCTCCTGTCATGACATCAGCGGCGGGGTGCACGCTGCCCTTGCAGCCGGCACTGCTGCCCCCGCGCCGCATCACCACCACCAATCGCCATGTACCTCAGCCTCGGACGCTGTCGCACGACCTCTCTGCTGCCGGTGTGCTCAAACAAATTCTGATCCTGAATTAATTCGGGACGCTGGCTTTCGTCGGCCGGAAAGAGGTACTGCGCTTTTCATTATTTGCAGAATCCAGCCACTGACGATATACAAGGTCGAGGCGACCAGTAGTGGCCCTGCTGAGCACTGGTAACGTCCTCCTCGATCTCCAGAACCGAAACCTCAGTCAAGCGACGATTGGGGTGACATCTGGGATACGAACCGGCCATCGCTCACGCAGCCCTTCAGGGCATGGGCTACGACGTGCTTGACCTCGGAATCGTCCCCGACGAGTTGAGCATCTCTCCCCACTCTCACTCCCGAAGCGCGCTAACCACTACGACGCCAGCGTCCCCTCCCACGTCTCCGCCATCCGCAAAGGGCTCGACGGGCGGGACGTCCATGGGCCCCACCGCCCTCCTCAAGCCCGTCATCGAGCGGCATTTCCAGGGCTCGAGTCACTTCGGACGCGTCACCGTCAAGCCGGGGAAGCCCACCACGCTCGCGGCTATCCCTTGCGCGAACGGGGGCACGAAGCCGGTGTTCGCGCTGCCGGGGACCCCCGCGTCGCCGCTCGTGATGTTCAACATCTTCGTCCCCGCGCTCAGGAAGCTTGGCCGGCGACGCGTTGTCACTTGGCGCGAGTGCCCGTCAAGGTGCGGCGTGCATTTCGCGGTGCGAGTGCGATGATGCTTACTCTTATTTCCAAACAGCTCGCGAACGCGATGAGTCTCACGGCCTGGTGGTGCTGCCGATGCGGACGCCGGAGCGGGGGAGGTTGGAGGTGTGGGAGGTCGTGCAGGCGGTGCTGACTGGGGATACTCAAATGGTGTAAGTGGTTGAGAGGGAATTCAGCGGTGTGTAGGATTATTTGTGGACTGCATCCAGATCTGTATTTCTGCAAAGAACACATCGAGGCCCGCCGTAGCGCACTTGTTTCTCACTGGCAGTTGCGCTGAAAGCTGCAGAAATAATCAAGTGGATATGTAAAGGAATGGAAGGGCCAGTGTAGGTTGATGCAGATTTTGTCCGTACAGTAACGCACGAACAGCGCACTGGAAGTACCCAAGTGGGCCCGGGGTATAAGTACATCCGAATCTATGTACGATTAGCTATTGGTCCGTGTCCGTACAGGTCTGTGGGGGATCTAAAGTGAGTGTAATATGTATGTATATATATGCAGAGAAATAATGTAAGTGAATACGCAAAGGAAAGGCACGGATGAGCCTGGCGCTCAGGCTATCTTGATACAAATTTTGTTAGAGTCCATAAAGCTCAGTGTTCGTAAAATGTCCCGCCCAAAAAAACCACTCAATGTGCAGAATGTGAACGATACACGTCCGGTAAGTCGGTATACCGCGCGGGCGAGCCGCCGGGCGATGCAGGCGAGTGGGGCGGGTAGTCGGGCTGCAGCGCCGCGACGTCCGCCGTCGACATATGCGCGTGCACCGCCCCATACTGCGCGGGGGCGTCGTGCGTCCCGGCGTACGCATACGCCGGGTCAGATGCGTACGCCATGTCAGACGCGGCGTGCGCGCTCTCAGGCGGACTGTGCGCGCGCGCGCTGTCCGCGTACGGCGTGTACGCGCCGTAGTGCTGCTGCTGGTAGTCGACGCGCTGCTGGTTGTCCGCGTGGAGGCTGTCCATGCTGAACGACGACTGCTGCGACAAGTGGCGCGAGTCCGCGCCGGCGCCACCCATGAACGCCGCGCGCGCGGGGGCGAGGTCATCCTCGGCGTACCACGGGTCTTCCTTGCCCGCCGCCCCGCCGCGCGCGACCGCCTGGCGCTTGTTATTTGTGCTCCGGCGCCGGAAGAGGATGAGGGCCTGCGAGGGATGCGCGTCAGTAAATGTACACGGATAGTAGGTGTGGGTGGCTTACCGCGATGAGAGCGATAGCGCCCACAGCGGAGCCCGCGCCAATGGCGATTTTCGTGGTCGTGGAAAGCGTGGACGTCGTGGTCGCCGTGTTGTTCTTATCCGACGCCGGCGCGCTCGACCCCGACGGCGAGCCCGAGGACGTGCTCGTAGACGCGTTAGCGCTCGGGCTGTACACAGCCTTGATGATGTCCGCTGCGCGCTCCGCCACGCCGTACGCCGTCGCCATCGTGTGCGCCGACACGCTCATCGGGACGACGGACACGTCGACGACGCGCACGTTCGCCGTGCCGTACACCACCAAACTCGTGTTTACGACGCCGCCGTACGCGAGCGGCAGCATCGAGTTCGTGCCGCTGGGATGGTACTCCGTGCCCGAGTTCTTCGCGATGTAGGTGTCGATGTCGGCGTCGGCGGCGACGGACGTGCCGGGGAGCGTCTCGGAGGCGATCATGGAAGACATGGGCGCGGTCGCGATGATGCGGCGCACGTACTTGAGCGCGGCGCGCATGACGTCGAGGTCGTACGAGATCGAGAGGTAGTTGGGGTTGATCTCGGGGTAGTCGAAGACGGAGCTCGAGTTGATGTGCACGTACCCGCGCGAGAAGGCGTGCTGGATGCAGAACTGGATCCCGATCATGGAGGCGGCGGACCCGAACATGTTGAAGCTGGAGAGCGGTATGTATTTTCAGCGGCGGAAAGGAAAGACCAAAGACGACGCACATGAGCTCGACCTGCCCGATATTCGAAGACGCAGCCCAATCTGCCAGGATAGCGTACTGCGCCTGGACACCCGCCTGCACGGTCGGGTCCATCGACGCAGCAGTGACCGACGTCGACAGCGCGGTCCCCGTATTGATGCCCGACGCCCAGCCGGACGCATCGCTGCCCATGAGGTCCGTCATCGCCGGGTACGCCGTGGCCTCGTTCCAGTACGTCCACATGCCGGTGCCGTTCTCCTTCCAGATCGCGAGCTGCTCGTCCCACAGCGTCTGGTCGAACTTTAGCGCAGCCCATGTGTCGTTGTCGGTCGCCTGCATGTACAGCGAGCTAGAAACTGCGCAGAGAAATTAGCGGAGGTCGTAGATGGGAATGGAGACGGCGACGCACGATGATCCTGGAGATTCGCGCCCACACCGGGCAGGTCGACGACGCTGTCGATCCCGAGGCCCGTGACGAGAGACGCGGGGCCGACGCCCGAGAGCTGGAGGACCTGCGGGGACCCGATGCTTCCGCCGCTAAGGATGACCTCCTTCGCAGCGTTGACCGTGTACACCGTGCCCGACGCGCTGGCAGCGAACGACACGCCCCCAGCCACCGCCGCGCCCTTCGTCGTCGAGTTCCAATTCACCTTGGTGACCTGGTACCCGGTGAGGATCACGAGGTTCGTGCCCGCGTACGGCGCGATGTACCCAAAGTTCGAGTCAGAGCGGCTGCCGTTGGCGGGGTTGATGATGGAGGGGACGAAGGACACGCCGTGGTTCGTCCCGTTGGCGGGATCCGTCGCGTGCGGGAGCCCCATTGCGACCATGGTGGGGATCCACGTCGAGAGGTGCGCGTACTGGTACGAGCTGTAGCTCGCCTGGATGGGGCCGCTCGTCCCGTGCGCGTCAGAGTCGTGTGTTACGGAAAAGGTTGCGGCGTTTGCGTCCGACATGGGCGTGAAGGTCTCCGCCTGCGGAAATTCAGAAGCTGCGTCGAAGAAAAAGCGCCGGCGTACCTTCTTGATGGATGCCTGCATCATATTCCAACCCCAGTCCTCCGCCCCCGACGTATTATTCTGCAGTGTATTCCACGCATCATACTCGGCGGAACTCCCGCGACACCAGAACCCCCCATTTATCGCAGACGAACCACCGAGGCCCTTCCCTCTGGGCCAACTAAGAGGTATTGCGCCAGCGTTAGGTTGTGGGGTGGTAAGATATTGCCAGTCGTATGAGGTTTTGGTCAGACCGTCGAGGTAAGACATGCCTGGACAAAAAATATCAAAAAAATGCGCATAATTCAAGCAAGAAAAAGCGCACCAGGAATGGTGATTTGGTCCTGGAAGTCTGTGCCATCGGAGCCGGCCTCAATGACCGCCACCGTCATGCCATTCAGAGTTTCGGCCAGTCGACGCGCTAAAGCGAGTCCAGCGGTTCCTCCGCCTACGATCACAAAGTCGAAAGTCTTGCCCGAAAGCTGGGTGGCGTCCGTGGTAGACCGTTTATGGGGAAACGCAGCATTGGCAGCATTGGCTGCGAGTACAGCGAGGAGAGTTGGGCGAAAATGCATTGGGTGGTGCAAGAAGCGTGGCGAGACCGTATTATACAAGGGCGATGGAGCAGCCTGGAGGTTGTCTTGCGGACAGTGTTGGAACAGGCTCAAGCCTAGGCCGGAACGAGACCTCGGACATTTTCCTGAATATTTAATCAAGCGCACTGCCTCGTGCGCGGTCTATTTAAGCCGGGCCTGGAACACCTGGCCATGACGCGCGACAAACGCGCGAAAGGGATTTGCTGGGAGATCCTGAGATCCATACAACGGCGACAGACGGTGACATGGGGGGATGCGGAGGATGTACAGCACAGAGCATCGCAGCACTGGCAAAGTTAAGGTAGAAGTTGAAGAGCCGTGTGGACCGATAACTCCGACTCGCGTCGGACTTCGGTCCGACATCACCTGACCTCTCTTTCTCTTCCTCCCGTTCCTTCCCTCCCCCGCTAGCCCTCGGGCTTCACGCCCTCCTGATCTTTGGTACGACTTGCGCGTATCTGCAGCTGGCATGCCTCAATGATCTCAACGGCGCGCAGTGGTACCGCCAACTCGGGCACATTACCTCTTTCCTCAGGCCCAAGCTCAATCCAGCCTCAGCGTCTCCGAGCACTCGCCCTCACCGCTACCCACTGTTATGGTACGTACACTACGTTTTTCTGTACACTGTATCACTAATTGCAGCCGCGTCGTCCCGCCTTTCGCCATCCCGCGACTCCACCCCATCGACTTGCGCACCAACACGCGGCTCGTGCGCACAAAGGCGCAGACTCGATTCTGCACTATACCTGCGTTTGTCGCTGCGTAATGGCCGTGCCCAGTCCGAGCGCCGCTCCATGTGCCGTATCCGCAGACACGCCCGCGCATTCGCTGCTCGTTGTGCGCTTGCCGCTTGAGGAGCGAGTCGAACGCCTGGCGCGCCGCTCTTCCCGCTCTTCCCACCCGCGCGCGCTCCCAAGATCCGCCTCATCTCCCCGAGAAGCGCCCTACCCGCCGGGAGCGATCACGCCGCGACGCGTGCCGCACACGCAGACACGCCCGCGCATTCGCGGCCCGTTGTGCGCTTGCGGCTCGCGGAGCGCCTCGCGCGCTCTCCCTGCCAGTCGCGCTCCCAATTCCGCCCGCGATTGAAGAATAACGCGGTAAGTGCAGATCCGTATTACCCCCCAATTCGCACTGAGCCGGCTTGCAGGGAATCAAGACAAACGGGCGCGACACCCCGTCTCATCTCCCCGACATCGCGACGCGTGCCGCACGCGCAGATACGCCCGCGCATTCGCGGGTCGTTGTGCGCTTGCGGCTCGCGAAGCGACGCGGACGCCTCGCGCGCTCTACCCGTAAGTCGCGCCCCCAAGTCCCGCCTTCGCGTGTCCCCGTGCGCAGGATGCCCCTCGCACGCGGCTCAGTTGCTACCCTCGATTCGGGCTCGCACTGCCGCGCGCGAGCTCGGCATCCGCTTCAATTCGCAGCGAGTCGGGTCGGGCTCGGGACGTCGGGAACGCGCATTTCCCGGGGATTCGATGGATCTGGAAGTATGTATGAGCTGTATCGGTAGGATTGAATGAGCGGTGGTTCACCATTAATTGCGTGCTGAAAATGAGTGCGAAATGCGACTCGCTGCCGTGGACTTCGATTCGCTTTTCTGATACCAGAAGTTGAAAAAAACACGGTCAGTGAATAATGGGATGGGGAGACCAGAATCTTCAGCTCACGCGGTCGAATTTGTGAATTGGCTGCGGAATGGCATGAGAATGTGTCGGATGGACAATCCAACCACATTACTTACCTGGAATTGACCTGGTGAGTTGTGGTCCAGCGGGTGCGAAATAAATCGGGAATTCGAACTGATTTCAGGACGATGCCGAGACTACGCATGCGGGTGGTTTTGAGGAATCTGAGTAAATGGAACAAGATCTGCCTACGCTCCGCTCCGGCACTAGTACTGGTACAATATTATATAGATCCATTATCAGACCTCGTATTCGAGCCCGCAGAAAAGGAGGCATTGAAACATCGGGCAGTATCGCTGGGAAAGGCAAGGATTTGAAGCAAAATTTAAACAGAGGCGAGCGGCATTTACATTTTATCCAATGCTGTGAGATTACGCTCTGATGCGCCCTCCCTTCGCTCCGGCCGTTGGCCCGTTGCACGGATGATATTAAGACGGGCAATATTTTTCTTGGCATTGAAATACTATGTATGGTCTTTTACGGGAAGTAGCAAAAAAGGCGGAAAAAGACCAGAAAAACATTACTGATCGAGGGACAGTACAAATACATATCCAAAGCCTACATAAAGGTAGCAGAAACATCCGCAAGCGAGATATTGAATGCAAGAGCGCGATCACTCCGAAGAACACCAGGCGCCGGGCCATCGACAGTGTAGCGATTCAATAGAAAACATGATCTGCAGCATAAAAACGAGCCCAGGCAGAATGTAAAGACTGCAGTTTGACCATGGGAGAAATCAGTTGAGGAATGGCAAGAGGGCTTCAGCTTGATGCACAAAAGCAAACCCAGACAGCAGAGGAATTCAGAACAATTGACGACGGGAGAAGGGGATGAAGGAATGGGAACTGAGAAACAGTAGGCGGCTTTATGCTCGGGGAATATTCGGCACCTCCTGGCCGCAGTTTGCTGCGACAAACTGCGCGTCAACTGCGCGTATCCAAAAGGAGCTCTGGTACAGTCACACGCATCGATGGTACTATCACGCGCTGGGAAGCTGGCCACACGGGGAAGCTGGCCACTTGTTAAATATAAGGATGAATACTGCTGAATCTTGAGGGCTTGCACCCGGGGGAGGGAGTAGGACCTCTGGCGCCCATGTATGCCAAATTTGCAGTCAAAATGATGAGTTGATCGAAAGTTGTAGCGTGTTTGATTGCGGGCCGAAGGGTGAGAAAATCATTTTCTTAACTCCGAGTGGCCATCTCATTCATATCTGCTCATATCTCCACCAATTCTTCGTCAATCCACGACTTCGGGGGCTCGTTCTTCTCGGCTGATTTCAGGCTTTCTCTTGAGCATGAAAAGACCTCCAGAACTGCACGATTTCTATACTAAACTCGGACATATGATTGTGATACGACTGTGAGTACCCCAACACGGCGGCCCACATAGCAAAAGATTCTTCCACACTACGTGTCTAGCACTTTACATGGGCCATTATGATGATTAAGATTTCATTTGTACATATATGCCTTAATTCTATTTATTTAATACTTCTCTCAATGTCGTCCGATACGCTAATACCCCGGTTTTCCGTGGTAACAAAGTTTAAATGTCGGGTTCTCAGAAGTGCGACTCAAATATGGAACAGAGGGTCCAGGTGCGTTCATAACAAGTAGATAAAGCCACCCACAGCTTATTTTGGCCGAGTGCGCCCTCTCACTGCCACGCGGCCCTCATTTGATTAGCAATGTGGATCCCGCTGCTCATCCTTCTCATCAGAGGCACCCAGTGCTACTCTTTTTATGGGTCCAGTGTAACATTTTAAGGGCTACATTATATCATTTACATCACCTGAACATTATTATACACTTTGAAGTTATTGATTGAGCCGGCAACAATGGATTTGGGCAAGTGGCCAGGTACCGTGTCAATTGCCTATCTGGGAATTTTGACCGAAATAAATTCACCACACAGTCAAAACATCACTAAAATTGGCATAAATGGGCTTCACTTGTTCACAGGATTAACGCCTACCATCTCAAGCCCTCGGACCCTCTGAAAGACCTCAAAGGGGTTAGTAATGGTCGAAAACTCTTAAGGTGGCTAGGTTCCCGGCGGTTGATAGTATGTATTCCAAAAATCATCTTTTGAACCATGAGGCCAACCAGTCTTGGATGAGAGGCACTGCAAGTTGACTGCGAGAACTTTAACAGAAAAGATTGACTGGGGGTTTTCTCTAGTTGAGCTGTGCTGAGCAATCGTCGACAGGCTGCAGCAAAGTATGCGTAGTCCGTCACATGCCAATGGAGATATCTTCGACAAAAGCAAGTGCACAATGTCGAGGACGCGAGGGGAAGAGAGAGAATGGAGATGGAACACAAATGGAGCTATTGCACCGCCAAACGAGCATTTGCTTAAAGAACCGTTAATCACCCTCTTTATAAAACTAAGCACTCTGTCTGTCTGAAGCCTTTAAACTCCGCCAACTCCACCAACTCAGCACTCGGATTTGGCTCAGATCAACTTGCCGAGACTTACCCTAAAGTCAGCTTATTTATTTGGATGCTGAATCTCAGCAAGTATGCCACCTCAAGTTCAACTTCTTGGTATCACCGTCTTTAAGGGTTTTCTTCCTCTTCATAAAAGTCTGAGAAATAGGACGATGATGGACTTTCAGACTTTTAGCTAAGTCCTCAACGTCGGCTCCCATTCGGCGGAACTCGCTGCTCCCGCACAAACTCCTTCCATCACTTCTCCTTCAAATAGACTTGAGTCATGGGTTCCCGAGGATTCTCCTAGCACCCAAATAAAGCTCCCGACACATAGCGTCTGAACTGCCACGTGACTGTCGCGTCGTGTCGCATCTTTTTTCTGCATTGTAATGTAAAGTCGAATCCATAACTCACCACCACAATTCCCACAGAAAAAAAAATGCATTCCTCCATGTGTCTTTCCTACTTCAATATTTAGATGCTGATTATGCCATACCTCGCTGCATTTCTCTCTCTTTATAAAACTACCCTGCTTTCAATCATCAATCCCAATACTTGTGAATTTACTTGCATTTTATTTCATAAATTTCGCCCTTGCTTTGAAGGATATGTGCTTGGGAGAAAATTATGAACTTGACTGTGAACTGACAAAGACCAGAAGTTCCACATATTGTCTTCTTCCGTCCACATTCAGAGCTACAAAATGCAGCCACTGCCCAGGTTTGCTGATGGCCCCAATTTCCAACATAATATGCATCTCCCTCTTTATATAATGAAATGACCCAGCGCACTCTTAACAGGGAGACAATACATGCAGCAGACGGAAACATGCTGAAAATCCTAAAAGAATGAGGCTGAGATAATGAAAGCAGCTAACGAATAGGGATGTATGTAGGCAATATGGACCCATGAACTTGAATCCATGGTTCCTACACCTCTCAATTTCTATGATCAGTAAAGGGAGAGGGGGACTGAAGTTACCGACGGCTTGTGAGAAAAGCTGTAGTGCGTTAACCTGGAAAATAAGTAATGTCAGCAAACCAGCTTGGACAAGGAACGCAAGGAGCAAAAGAATCCCAGCCACGGTGCAATGAATGAATGAATGAGATGTTGTCTCCAATGCTTCGGTTGTATTCCTTCTTTTATTTCTTACTCATATGTACTTGTACTGTATAGATCTGTATGGTAGCAACATAACACATAATGCTGGAAGACTGCTGTATTGTGGAGGCAGTCAACACTAGAGGGGTCGGCCAGACAGAACTAGAAGGAACCAAGAATGACAGAACAATAGTGTGGTCATTCAAGAGTAGCCACTAGCAAAGGTATATGGTGGTCAAGACCAAGAAGAGAAGACTATCTAAATATAGTACTGAGTCACAATCAATGTGCAGAGAGATACGTGATGTAAGATAAGATATAATCATAATGTAAGATAGGATAAGGAAGGACTCAACAACGGCAATAGAAAGGCAGGATGTCGAAGAGTGGTATAGGTGATCATTGAGGAGGAGGATATGGGCGAGTCAATGATAAGGAAAATCTGAAGGTCAAATGGGGATCAGTCAAGAGACGATAAGATTGAAGCCAATGATTATCAGTCAATGGTAGCAGTGAGGATACAATGCAGGACTGCAAGGAGCAATGAAGACTGAGGCGCTGGTGTGCTAAACCAAGGCTGAAGGGGGGCAGTAGCAATACGATGAGGATGGCATGGACAGCAGTGGTGCAGTGCAAATAGCACAGAACAGTGGCAGTACAATACAGACAGCAAAGGCTGAACCAATCCTGGAAGGGAGAGGTTGGACAGTGCAGAGGAATGTAGTAAGGCTGGAGCAGCAGCCTTACAAACGCTGCCTCAAAAATGTTGCCTAATTTCCGAATTGTAATGCATGACAGAGGCGGGGTTGCTACTCGGTAACCTATATTTTAAAATCCATTTTTCACCGCGAAACAAGGTCAAAAAACTTTTTAAAATCTATGGCTATCTACAAAGAGGTAAAGGTTAGATCTCAGCTGCCAAATTTCCTTTGCTCCACAGCACACCATTATCATTGTACACCCAAATGTTCTCCACATCTCCACCACTCCTCAACCTTTAATCCCAGCTTCGAGCTCTTGGGGATCCCCAGAGGCAATTTGGGGCCAAAAAACTTAGATGGGTGGCATGGTGAATCAGGGGAGCTTTCAAGCTGCATCTGGCATTTATCCTAGCTGAATGCATATCCCATTGTTCAAGTAATTACCATTTCAATTCATTGGTGGCACCGAAAAAAATCAACCACTGTTGCCTAAATTAGGCAACATAACACCTAACCGGGGCTCGGTTGCTAGAGGGCAACCTAAAAAAAATGTAATGCCTCCAGCACAGCTGTCTACATACAGATCTACACAGTAGTCTTACTTTGTTTAGTCTCTGTTTATAACAGTGGCAATCATAATAAATTATCCCTGTCTATTCTAAGCCATTTAAAGCCTGGGTCTGCTATTAAGTAACTAGCTCATCAGCACAAAGCATCACCTTCAATTCAAGCCTGCAATTCTGTCTGGACAATTCTCAGATGGCCCTTTGGTGTAGTAGTTCAACAATCAGCCAATATCACTCTGGTGATTTCTTGTTCATTTGCAAGATGAAAAATATCATACACAGGACATACTGGAGCAAAACTCCAGCCAACTGTGTAGTTGGACATGAGTTGTCTTTTGACTTCAATTTTTGGAAAGACTCTGTGTGTTCTTGAGTTGAGAGAACATCAAATTATTGAGGTTGAATATGTGGTAGACCCTCAGGCTAAATCATTGGATAAAAACTCACTGTTATTAATTTACTGCCTTCACATGAACCTATGCACTGGTTGAACATTTCAAGTTTTGCACTGAAAATTTTAGTGAAAAATGTTTTGGATTTTACAGCAATTTTTCGCCACAAAAGTAGGTGAAAAACTTGAAACATTTTGGTGACTTTTTTGAGCCTTGTGAAAACTTTCTGAAAAAGTGCCTGAAAATCTTTTGAAGTTCAAAAAATTCATGAAGAAGTTTCCAAGTTTTTCACTTGATTTTTCACTGAAAAATTGCTGTAAAATTCAAAACATTTTTCACTAGGTTTTTCACTGAAAAACTTGAAATGTTCAACCAGTGATGATCAGAATGAAACAGTACATTTATGAAACTAAAAAAGACATGTGACTAGCAAGCACAACCAGAATCATTTTTTAAAATAAAAACCAGAAGATATATAGAATGCATACTGCTGATTGAACAGCAGTTGGCTACGTAAAAAAATACTGGTTGAATGGCAGTTGGGCTACAGGTCATGAAAAATAGTGGGCATACTGTAAAAGCTCAAATCCCCATGTGAATAAATGGTACCCAGTGCATGCTCGGAATTCCTTCATCCCGCATTTTCCTCACTGCTAACTGCAGTGCCTTGGCTGCATCTTGTTAAATGCATGCAAAATGTGTTTAATCATGTATATATAGTCCAAAGCTTGTAATCAGACTACCTGATTACAATGGCCTTTTGGCACAGTTGGTTCCGTTGTTAGTTTTGGGCACAGGATATAACACATCTCTGGTCTGAGGCTTTTGACCATTTGCATACAAATGAGTGTAAAATGTTTCTGCACCCAAGGGTTCATCCTCATCCCTCATCATCCACATAGTTCCAATCACTCCTTGAAACCCAGCAATGAATCCCTTGCCCATGTCAGCTCCCTCAGTTATCTGTTTAAAAGTGTCACATATGCTGAGAAACACAAATTCACTGTTGGGAAAGTCCATTTGAAGGATGGTTCCCAATTCAAATTTGCTTCCATATAGCTCTATGTGGCTTTTTAGAAGGTCTGTCTTGTCTTGTTTTCCATGGCTGACTATGTGAATCCAAGAACAATCCTGGAGTTGGAGCCTCACAGCCTCTTGTGTTAATTGCTCTCCAATGAGGTACTGAACATTTTCTTCTCCAACAATAGACATAATTTTTGAGACTTCCTGCTGCACTCCTGGTGTATGAGTCTGACTATCATGATTTCTAGTTAATCCAACAACACCGACTCTCTGTGGATGACTAGACAACTTCTTTTTTACATCAAGAATAGATTCCAGGTTTGAGGTATATGATTGGATAAATTGATCAGAGGAAGCTGCTGCATGCAGAGGTAATCCTGCGAAGGCACCAGTCGGCAACCACCATATTCGGCCATTTGCAATACCATGCTATGAATGTTGATTAGTTCAGATGAAAGATTTCAGAATATATGTACTGACCAATTCCATGGCTTCATAGATATTGACAATAACATTTGTCCAAAGCCAGGTTAACACATCTTGCAAACACTGCTCAGACATTTCTTTATGATTTATCCTTTCTTTCACATACATCATCTTTCTGACATTGCCATCAATCTCAATCCTAAAGATGTGTCTCTGACATTGGAGCTCCTTGACACAGGGGGCAAAGGTGGTGGCAGTTGTCATAAGGGCATGCTAGTGGCATGCCAATGGCATGTCAACGGCATCCCACCGGCACGCCAACAGCCCTTGCTGCAACCTCGTTGCAGTTACATCAATGTTTTGCTGATCTCTGTATCAAATTGGCCAAAGCCTCGGGCCAGTTCCTCCGGATTCCTCAATCGCCTCATTGTTAACGTGGAAATTCATACAGCAAAGGTAATCGAGATCTAATCAGTTCGGCATCTGCTCCGTTTCGGCCGAAAGATTGTGCCTAAATCCCCACAGTGACTGCAACGAGGCCTCTGCAAGTGCCCGTGACATTCCGCTAGGATGCCCCATGGCATGCCACAATGATCACTGCCCCTAGCTTTGCCCCCTGTGTGAGCACAATATTTGAGAGTGGAATGTGGAGCAGGTCTGAGCTTGGATTGAGAAGCACAATTGCATCGCAGCAAGCTTTGTGAGAATTGAGGATCACAATAGGTTCATTTTGTGATGTTTGACACAGACTGCTGTATGGCTTAGGATAGAAGAAAAGCTCAAACCCAGGTTTTTTCCGATCTCTGTGAGGACTTGATTTCTTTTGGCAGCAAGCCACTTGATATCCCAGGAGGTTTTATTGCAGAGTTCAAAGGAAAGCTGTCTGAAATCATCCACAAGATTGCCAGGCAGATCATCACATTTCATTTTCAGCTGTTGAAGTGACTGAAATGTGGTTATCTGCCCACATTCCAGAAACTCAACTGCTGACTGGGGATTGGAAAGATCAAGACAGGCTTTGATAGCAGCTGAAGTGACTTGGGTGATATCAATTTCCTTTCTGGTATCTTGACAGGCCACTAAAGAATTGCCAATCCAGAGAATCTCAGGCAAGAGATCAAGGGCAGCAGAATATGCCTTCAATGTCTTCAAAGGCCTGTGGGCTTGTGCTAAGTGTGCCCAGCCAGAGCAGCTTTCCAGGCCAACACAGGACATGCATGACAGGTTGTGAAAGAATTGCTGAAGCTAGCAAATGCAGTCTCAAGATCTCCCAAGTCTCCTGATTTCTTGTACTTTTCCCCAAAGGAAACAGCCATACTTTGAAGACGATGATACAGCCCAGATTAGTCCAGCCGTTAAATTGCGCGTTTTTGACTTTCTAAGGATCCAGAAATGGGTCTGCAAACTGTTGGATGGTGCTCTGCTGAGGCTAATCATGCTCTGCAGACCCCTGTTCGGTGATACATAAGAGAGTCAGAGTGAGCTCCGAGCTGCTGATTGAGTGTTAATCATGCGAGAGGTGTGAATCAGTGTATGTTCGTGGGATTCTTGGCCCTTACCAATTGGGAGTCGGGATTGCTGTCATGTACTAGGAAGCACCGTCAGACTCAGTCCACAACCTATATGTAGGGGCAGATTGCGCTGCAAAGGCTAGACACATAAACAAGGAGAGATATAAACACAAAAGCCCAGACCAAAGACGAGGATGGAATCTACTATCAACTACAGAGTTGTGGGAAAGACTGAGGCTGGGAGGTCGAGATATATGGAACGCATGCTCTGTGGAGGCTATAAATAGCACGCAGAAGGCTCAGACAGCTCAGCAGATCCATAGCTCGATGTCCAGCTTGGACTATCTTATTCATAAATGGTTGCGAACTGCAAGGATCAAACACAGTCAATACCTAGCAGGGCCCAGACCACATGTGATGAGACAGACGCGCTCAGATCAGACAACAAAGACAAGCACGATCGACCTATTTCGGATCTAGTGTAGGAAACCAGGTGGGGACTTAGCATATGTGTGGCAAGACGGCTCCGCAGACCCGTTTAGCAGTTATTGTTTATCAGGGCTTGGTACACTTACCAACCAGGCCGGCAGGAAACATCAGGACAGCAATACACAAATTGCGTCGGCAGCTCCGTGGGCAATTCAAATATACCCTTTATAGGTTGATGAGTCAAACAAGATGACTCTTTCGGCTTCAGAATCTCACCAAGCAACTCGCCATCCATTTACGTGGCTGCCGCATATCAAATATCCCTACTCATTTAGTCATTATCAGTTTATCATGTATTTATCAGAAGTAGTATAAAAGGCCTGCCAGAACCCGCAATGCCTCAGTTCATCCTTGCCCCCAGTATTGCTGTGACTATGGTCTAAAGCTTGCTTATACGGCGTTGGTGTTCTCTGGTCGGCTTCGCAGAGCTTTGTTATCATACAATCTTTCGTTTTTAGTTGCTCATTGACAGAGATTTTGGTTGTTGGCTCTTTATTTAGCTTTAAGGCAACTAAGCTCACGTTGTTCACTGTAAGAAGTGTCTATGTAAAAAACCTAAAGGTACTAGGGTAGTGAAGCCCAAGTCCATCGTTCAACCTCTTTGAGTGAGAACTTTGCCCCAAAGGCACTTTGGTAACGAAGCCAGAGTCCATTGTCAAGCCTGTCGTGGTTGTGACTTTGCCCCCAAAGGCACTTGGGTAACGAAGCCCAAGTCCACTGTCAGGCTCGTCGTAGCAGTGTCAGTGCCCCAAAGGTACTTTGGTAACGAAGCCAGAGTCCACTGTTCGAACATCTCGTATAGAGAGTTTGGTTCAGCACCATATACCCACCACAGGGACATACAGCTGCCCCCGCGGAACCCTCTGCTGGCTATCTTTAGCTCTGCAGCACCCCAAAATTATCCAAATACCCTATTTACCTCGGTACTTAGGTGGACAACTCAGTCAGTTACACTGCTGAAGGACCTCTTTTGAGTCTATTAGACTTTGAAGTGCGAGTTTCCAACTCAAATTCAGAGAATTCAATCTTAGTCGCATACTATGACAAGACCCCGAACTCAGTTTGACTTGGTTGTGCATTAAGTGTGTGTGTGTGTGTGTGTTGTGTGGTTGTTTGTGCATAGCAGAGCAAGTCATATTTCATAGGCATAGCCAGAGGCACCGTTTCAACGACCTGACAAATCTGGATGCCCTTCTGGGGTTAAAGAAACAGCTTTCCGGATCAATAGTAAAGCTGTCTCTAGGTCCATCAGGTTGTCCACTGTCTTGTATCTGACTCTGAATGAATCAGCTAAACTTTGGAGATAGGCTGGTTGATCTGGATGCCCCTCTGGAGTTGAATCCACAGCTTCTTGACCAAGCTGAAGTGCTGCCTCAAGGTCTTGTAAGTCTTGTGATGTCTGGTATTTGTCTTTCAAGGAAAGTGCAAGACCTTGGAGATGAGCTGGTCAATTTGGATGCCCCAGTGGAGTTGAATCAACAGATTGTTGATCAAGGTTTAGAGCTGTTTCAAGGTCATATCTGGACAGATCTTTCTTGTCATCTAATCTGACATATCCATCATCTGATCTGTGATCCCAGTACCTTAATCTGTGGTACCTGTCTCTGAAGGAAACCACTAGACTCTGTAGATGATCTGGTCGATCTGAATGACCCTCTGGAGTTAAATCAACAGCTTGTTGAAGAAGTTGCAGGGATGTATCAAGGTCCTGCAAGTCCCCTAGTCTCTGGTGTCTGTCATGAAAGGAAAAGGCCTGGCTGCAGAGATAATGTGGTAGATCGAAATTCCAGTTAGAGGTTAAAATAACAGCTTGTTGAATGGATTGCGAGGCTGTCTCCAGATCCATTAGATCACCAAATCTCTTGTATCTGTCTCTGAAGGAATCAGCCAGACCTTGGAGACAAGCTGAGCTTTCTGGATGCCCCTCTGGAGCTGAATCCACAGCTTCTTGATGAAGCTGTAGAGCTGTCTCAAGGTCCTGCATGTCTCCTAATCTCTTGTACCTCTCCCTAAAATAAACACCCAGACTTTGGAGATTCCCTGGTTGATCACAATGTCTCTTAGGAGTTAAAGCAACAGCTTCTTGACTGGTTTGTAAAGCTATCTCTATATCTACCAGATTGCCCAATCTCTTGTATCTGTCTCTGAAGGCATCAGCCAGACTTTGAACACAAGGTGGTCTATCTGGATGCTCTTTTGGAGTTAAAGCAATAGCTTCTTGAATAAGTTGTAGAGCTTTTTCAAGGTCCTGCACCTCTCCTAATCTCTTGTACCTGTCCCTAACAGAAACAGCCAGACTTCGGAGATGGACTGGTCAATCTGGGTGCCACTGGAGTCAGGGAAACAGCTGCTACCATATTTTGTAGAGCAGATTCAAGGTCTTTCAGATCTCCCCGTCTTTGGTATCTGGAACGATATAATATCCATTGCTTGTTCAAGTATCCAAGCTTTCCATGGTGCTCATCTGGAGTGAGTTTTATCAAATCAGAGAGCACAGAGATAGATGTATCCAGTGAGGCAATCTCATTACAATCCTGGTAGTTTGAATGTTCCAAATCTAGAAAGTGCACAAGACAAGCTGTGATATCTGGATCTTCATCAGGAAGATTTTTGGAAAGTCACTGATAGCTAGATCGTACAGCTTGAAAATATTGATCTTCAACTTTTCTATCTGGCAATAGTAGTTATGGCACTTGGAAGCAAGCTCTTTGTGTAATACAAGTTTGGAGACTCTTAGTTCTTGTTTGATATATTTGCCAATGACATATTCAACAAAACTCTTGTGGAGACAAGGGATGGTTTCCAGAGTAATTGTGTCTGTTTCAGCAACCAGAACTGTGCAAAATTGTCAAACAAAATTCAATATATCAGCAGGTGGACCTGAAGGCACCCTTCACAAATCCAGTATCTTGGTCAATATACCAACAGAAAATGGTGTGTTGAGAACAACAATAGCTCCTACAACTCGTCAAAATGTTTCAAATAGCCAAGGATTTGTTTGATCATGATATATATTGTCAAGTATGACATGATGAAAGGGTGCACTCGAGCGTGGCCTGTGCTAGAACTGATATAGTGGTGTGCCAAACCGACCAACCAACACACACACTAAGGCATGCCACGAGTCCAGGTAACCTGCGGGTCCATGCAAGTTGATCTGTGGGAAAACCCGTGGGTATGCATACTCGCGGATCCGAGTACCTGTTCCCACGGGTATCCCACGAATCCAGGTTTCAAAATTTGAGCCTTCATACCCGTATGAGTATTATTATTGTAGGTCACTTGTTACAAGCTAAGCCCAGAGCATGCTGGTCTTGTAGTAGGGCATGCCATGAATCTGAGTAACCCACGGGTCCATGCAAGTTGATCCATGGGAAAACCCGTGGGAAATATACCCACGGATTCAAGTCATCCGTGGGAATAAACTCATACAGATCTGAGTTCTTCATTTTCCCATGCAGGTACCTGTGGCTACGGATCCGAGTCACCCGTGGGTGCACTCGTGGCATGCCTTAACATACACAACACACAGTGTGGTGTGGGCGTTGTGAATGCCCTACGCCTGGCCCAGCAGATGTGACAAGAGGCGCACGGAATCTACATGCCAAACAATATCTGCGTTGTCCACATTCAGATACCATCTTACCGGATTCGGTGTTGATTCTCACTAAAAGCTCGTGCTTTGCATGTTCCGTCCACCCCATCTATAGCCTCGTCCACCACCAGCATGACCAACCCAACGAGGCTCTATATGACTCTGCCTCTCGCACATTCCATTCACCACATCCGCCCTGTGCACGGTCATTACCAGAGAAGTGCAAACTACAGCTCCGATGAAATCGCTCCACAGATGAGCCCTGCACCCGTAGCATATCTCTTTTACCGTGAATGACCACCTTCGCTCACCAAAATATCTCGTTCACACCAGCAAACATACCATTCACCAGCGAACGACCACCTTCACTCACCAGAATATCCCGTTCACACCTGCGAACATACCATCCACCACCTTGTGTTTCAGCCACAGGGGATAAAATGCGAGGGTCCTTGGGCATGAGGCCCGATGATGAGGCATGAATTTGAACATGCCTAAAAATAATACAATTTTGCGACCTTTCAGTCAGATAAACTGATAAAACCTGTCAATAAGGCTATATTCAAGTGCTAGTCTATCCCAGGACTGAGTGCTAGGCCGCTGGACGCATTGAGACACCAGTTTTAAACATAACATTCACTACACTGGCTATTGGAATACTCCTGCAAATTGTGTTCACTGTGCAATGAGTTTGAGTACAATAGAGGTGCTAGGCCATATACCAAACACATGGGACATTGAAAGGAACATATAAAAAGCTACAGGACAAAAGAATAACCTTTGGTTCGCTTTCAGGACTTCGGAAAAGGGATACATCTAAGGAAGGTACTAACTTACCTTATTGGGTAACTGTGGGAATTCTCTGGGTATTTACAGGCACTCCTTGAGGTCAGAGACAGCTAAACACCGTAGGAAGAGTCTAGGCATCATCCAAAACGGCCAGAGCGGCCTTGGGCACTGTTTTCTGACTCTCAATGACTCATAGTTGCCATGGGAATTTCCAACAGCACAGGATACAATTGAAAAGGCTGTGTTATTCCTTGGAGAATAACTCGATTTTGGGTAGGAATCACTCAGAGCTGTTCTGGGACTGACTAGACTGACTAATTGGCTCGGCCTAGACGGTCTCACACAGAGAAATTGCTGTGGAGCAGCGGAGTTTTGACTAATTCTTTATTATATAGTGTACAATATATAAATCTGCATATAAATTAAATTAGGACAGTGAACCCCACTCCCACTTGTTGGCACTAGTGTAGACCTCTCAGATGAAGCATAGTCTGAAGTCTTTTGTGATTGAGCTTGCCAGTTGAACAAGACTTTGAGTCTTTTGTATTCAACTCAGGTAAAGACTCTTGTCGGGGCCTTGTGCCATTTTAAAGTCCAACAGTGTGTTTTTGTGGGTAGTAACTAGGATTAATCAATAAGAATTGGTTATCGTTGCACAGTATAGTGTGATTTGGCAAGGACCTCTAAGGATATTTTTAGATTGAAGGTCAATACACTTGACCTACCTCCCCAAACACACACATGGCATTAGAGTTGGTAGTGGATTTGATATATATTGGAGTGTAGACTTCGTTTAACTCTTTTGTATTTTATTTCACTGCGGCACTTTGGTGCATCATTTCACCAATGTATCAGACATTCTCAAGGTATAAAAGGAAGACAAAGTTTTGGGCAGTAGTCAGTCAATAGAGGATTTACACCCCACTCCATTCCTCACACACACTCTTGTAAAAACTCGCTCAATCTAATTGACCACACACACACACACACACACTTGTCCTTCAGACATTTTATCACTCTCCCTCACCGTTGTCTCCCCCAAGCCGGCAGACACACATACACACACACTCCGGCTTTATCGCCAGCAGACCTTCCTTCACGAGTCCCAGTACCCTGTAGAAGTGGGAACGATGATAAAGCATTAGCAAAGTGTCTACAATAAACCCTGGCGATGATTGTGCATGAGCTACGCACTGAATGCAGGATATAGTTGATGTCAAAGGATATCTTCACGCTCCTGAAACTGTGGTCAGAGCATCGAGGAGAATGCAGTAGAGGAACAATAGAAGCCCCTTTGGGTTAGGCAAGCAGCAGATTAGTGGAATTGCAGGCCTGCACAAGTACTTTCTTCAGACCTCCACTGGTTGAACATTTCAAGTTTTGCACTGAAAATTTTGGTGAAAAATGTTTTGGATTTTACAGCAGTTTTTCGCCACAAAAGTAAGTGAAAAACTTGAAATATTTTGGTGACTTTTTTGAACCTTGTGAAAACTTTCTGAAAAAGTGGCTGAAAATCTTTTGAAGTTCAAAAAATTCATGAAGAAGTTTCAAGTTTTTCACTTGATTTTTCACTGAAAAATTGCTGTAAAATTCAAAACATTTTTCACTAGTTTTTTCACTGAAAAACTTGAAATGTTCAACCAGTGCTCTCTTTTGCTAACCTTGAACCTCACATTTGAACACACTATCTTTACACAACGAACATGTCTTTCTCCCCTTATACCTCATGCTTGAATTCGACGATACAAGCCCCTCAGAGGACAATCAAGCTGTTTGCAAGTGAAAAATAACTCACTTTGCAGTACCACAGTCCGCATCACAGCGGACTTGAGTTCAGGTCTACACTGTAATATACGACTAAGATTGAATCAACACTATTGATATTGGAATGAATTGAACTTCAGAGTCTGTCTAGGATTTGTGGGAGGCAACAATAGTTGATAAACAACTGAATTGGGCTACCGAGTCACTGAAGCAACAGGGTTTATATGGGTTTTATGTGTTCCTAGGAACAGGTTTTACTTCCTAAGATGCTACTTGAAATCACTAAGAGTGGGTATAGGGGACTGCAACCACACCAATTTGTGGAGTTCCAACAGACGACCTGTGTGTACAAACACCAGGTACCTTTTAGACGGTATTGTGATGCTACCAATTCGTAGAATGCCAACAATAGACCTCAGCTCTCAGGCACTGAGGTACCTTTGTACTGTGACCACACTGATTCATAAGATTCCAACAATAGACCTTGGTATACAGACCAAGGTACCTTTAGGGTACTGTGACCACACTGATTTGTGGAGTTCCAACAGCAGAGCTCAGTATACAAACCGAGGTACCTTTGCACTAGCAGCTGCAGCTACAAGCGAGCTTGGTACTTAAAGCTTTTGAATGTAGCCAACAATCAAAGGTCTTATATTGAACAGGTACAGAAGAGATAAGATGTTTTATATCAACAAATCTCTGCAGCCAATCCAAGAGTCTACCAATG
Organism: Mycena epipterygia; assembly: GCA_029281465.1. Classification (NCBI taxonomy): domain Eukaryota; kingdom Fungi; phylum Basidiomycota; class Agaricomycetes; order Agaricales; family Mycenaceae; genus Mycena; species Mycena epipterygia. Next base: position 242,259 of record JARJCQ010000078.1, on the reverse strand, counting down.
CCTTGACAAGCAATGCTGTGACCAAAATCTAGACAATACTGGGGTGTGATATGCTCCTGAACTGTAGGATCTAGCTGGGGTTTTATACTACTTTGAGAATACATGACAGTGAGATATGAGTAAACAGAAATAATACGAAATGTGTAACTGATTGGAGAGTATTGGAAATTCGGAGAAACAGCAGGTTGTGCCACCATGATTCATAGCTGAAACTGCCAAAAAAAGTCATCACAATGACTCCCAGGAGCCATATTGGGTATATCTTGGTCTTCCTAGGAATGGCTGTGCCGACGCGTATCTTGCCATGAAAAAAATTTTAGGCAGCTTGGTTTGTAAACGCCAAGCCTTGGGTCATTTCGTTGAGCTAATGTATGCTGCAGAGCTGGCCAGCCACGCAACACGCTTGGGTATGTATCTCTCCAAACCAGCTTCCACATGTATTCTAAATATGGTTGCTTTGTCTTTGTATTTGCTTTTGCAACATGACATGTGTATCATGTGTGGTCTAGACCTATAGCCAGGCTATTCCCACTACCTTTAGGTACGGGTTCTTATGTATGTCCCAATCAACCACATTTTGGTGGACCATCACATTTTTGTCATCTCTTTTCATGTAAGCACATTGCCTGCCCGCCAAAATGTTTCGGCTTGCCTACAGCTGTTGCTTGTGCCGATGATTGCCTTGGGTGAATGCATAATCATGCTTATGCAGCTGCAGTCAGTAGCGATTGCGCTGCTTCAAGGCTGCTTCCTCAACTTGTTCTCTCATATACAGATCTTTCAACTCCTCCTTCGCTTGTGGGCTTGAATTTGAATACTAACGTGGTACTCAGAGTTCAACTGAAAAAATTGACCGAAATTGTAGTGATTGTACTGATGCATAGTGCACTCTCATGGTTCTTCATCCTAATATCAAATGATTGTCACCAATGTAATTTTACTTTAACTTAATCTACTACTTGTTCTGCGGCCCAATGTGAGCTGGTTGACGCTTCCGCGTCGACCGAATGAGCTTCGGGCTGCCTTCAAAAAGTATCTTTGCTTGAAAGATCACATCGCTCAAAGTTCAACGCTCACTGTCACTAGTTGTTCTGCAGCCCAATGCGAGCTGGTCGACGCATAAGTGTCGACCAAGCGAGCTTTGGGCCTCCTTCAAAAAATATTTTACTTGAATTATTACAATTTGAAGCTGCAAATTGAAGTGATAAGAAAATGGTAGTGGGCTGTGCCACTCGTCAGCCCTACCTGCTTTATATGTGTTCAAACACACCATGATTTGTGCTTCAGGAGAGCCTTCCTAGGAAGGCCCATTCTGTGCTCATAGTTGTCATTACTGTTCCTAGGAAGGTGTCTCCTTTCTAGGAAGCCTATATGTACCTTTGTCAACTGTTCCTAGGAAGGATCTGCCTTCCTAGGAAGCTGTTTGTACAGTGATAGTTCATACAGTATACTGTTCCTAGGAAGCAAGTGCCTTCCTAGGTTGGTAATACACATCCAAAACCTCAACTGTGCAGTTATTGGGTTGCAGAGGAGATATTCCCTGTCATCTGTCTTGGGGTTTGGTATATCTCCTTGGTATGGTGTCTAACTCTGCCACACAATCCACCCCTACATATAGGTCATGGACTGAATCAGATGGTGCTTACATTGAGCTGATCAGCAGCCTCATTCAGATATTCTGAGCCCAATAACTTGATTTGGGATTCAATATATGCCACTGCAGTTATTGGCCAAATAAAAAGACTAGATGTCTGAAGACACAGTTTCTCCATGTATTCTTTGCTAGGCCATTCACTTCGTTTATGTTTGGTAGCTATCTCTTTGATCCGGTGCTGGAGAAAGAATATTACATCTGTAACAGTTGAATCTTCATCAATGCCAACACCAAGATGTTTAATGTCATCATTGGCTAATGAGGCTTGGATGCCATCTTCTTCCTGGCTGGAAACAAAAACCTTGATGTTTGTTGGAAGGCAAGTTGACATCTTGGACAAGATCTTTGCCAAGATATCAGAGTTTTTTGCTTCATCCAAGGCATCCACCACTACAAGAACCTTTGGTGAATTGACTGCAAACTTCAAGGGCTTCACAAAGAGCTGTTCGGCCAAAGTGTCATTGTCTTCATCCATGAGTGAGGGATTTTCCCAAAGAGCAAGATACATAGCATGAGCAACCTCAGTTGATTGTTTGGCCAACTGCAATGCTATAGAAGGAAAAAAGGATTTGGGATTAGTGGTCGTCTGTTCATTTTGGTTGATGAAGAATTGTGCCCACAACCACTTGGACCTGTGCTTTTTTCAAACAGCCACTCTTCAATCTCAGCAAGAAATTTCTGACGGGTGCCTTGGAAGCAAAAGACTTTGTCCTGACCACAGTAATCTGAATTCACTGCATTGTATAGATCAAGTTCCTGTTCAATAAATGCAAGTTCCTGAATAATGAACAAAGAATTAATATATATCTGTTTGTATATTGAGATAGTGGAACCCACTTCATCAGACCGTTTTTCTTGAATATCTCCAGTGAGGTTCTGAATCTGCTCCAGGATTGTCTCTTGTGTTTTCTGGATCTTCTGATATGCCTCCTGAATCTTCTTATGTGTTTTCCCCTGTGCCTGTTCATTCTCCTTCTGCAGCATAATAATGCCCTCTGATATCAAATCCTGAGCTTGTGATAGATTGATCATTGATAATTGCTGTGGATAGCATCACTAATCAGGGGTATGCACCTCAAAACCGCTTGTAGCCTTATCAAGTTGTGATTGGAATTCTTGAATTTCTTTCTCTTGGTATCCATGTGCCTTCTCCTGTGCCTGCTCAAACTCCTTCTGTAGCATACCAATAGTCTTTAATATCAAACCCTGAGTCTGTAAATTATTGATCATTGATAATTCCTGGCAATATAAACAATCTGTCAATTGCTGTGAATAGTATCATTAATCAAGGGTCCACACCATGAAACTGCTTTTAGCCTCATGAAGTTGTGATTTGAATTGTTCAATTCCTTTCTCTTGCTCTTTAAGACTCAACTTTTTCTTTAGAGTCTCCCACCAGCCCTCCTTCTAATTTACATTCAATATTTTCAGCCAAGACACTGCTCAACCTGGATGAAAACACATACAAGTCTGTCATGTGCCCACTGGCATACCTCGTCGACTAGAGCTCTTATCAAAAATTATGATAAGCAAGATTTCTATCAAGAATGCTGATTTTCACACCTAACCCTATCCAGGTTATTCCAGGTTCTTGTAGCAGATGGTCTGACATCTGCCTGCTGGAATGCTGCTGGGAAAGTTCATGGCATCCAACCTGGCCTTTCAAACAGTCTAATATTCAATCTAAGTATGAGATTTTGTGAATGAAGAATTAAAAGACAACACACATTCCCCAGCTGAATGACAGTGGCCAATCCTCAGACAAGAGAATGAGCTGGGAAAGGACTGTCAGAGATGAAGTTTGTCAACTCCTTGCCAGCTTCAATGGATTTGCAGACTTTGGCCAGGACAATATCGAGTTTATCATCTGGATGGTCCTTGGTCCATTTATCAAACTTGACCAAGAACTCTTCGTTGAGAGTCCAAGCATCCCATGGAGGTGCAGTGGTTGCCATCGTGGTCAAGGGCAAAGAGCTGCATGCAAATGATACGACATCGTTGACAGCTGACACTGGCACTGACAGCGGTGTGAGCTTGTATTAATATCGGCTCCCTGCAAGCTCTGAAGTTATCAAATGCTGCCAGATGCCAGCCTTGGTTCAGTTTTCTGAAGCACCTAGTCACAGTAAAGCTCCAAAGAACGTAGTATGGGCCTCAGGTAAAGCACTGTGCTCTCTGTCTACAAGCCCAGCTGAGATGCACATTCATGACAGTCGTCGGTATTCCCTCTACCTGCCTTTAAATTGCTCGCTATTTCTGCTGGAGCTTCCCATTTGGAGTTTGTGAAGAGCCGATTGGATGTGCATCAGACTTTTGACAGCTGACCTTGTGGCCGTGTACAAGGCTGAACAAGGTCAAAAAAGGTTGCAGGTTTACAAGGTCACAAACCAAGTTTGAATAATAATATATATTCTTCCAAGGGGTGTCCTGGTCATGTCTCACATTTTTATTCAGGGTCTTTTCTGGTTTTGAGCTTGTGAGCTTGTTGGCAAGCTCACAAGGTTGAACAAGGCCCAAGAGATTTTTCAGATGGCTGAGGTGAACGTGGTGATGGGTGTCAGCCTCTATCCATAGCTAGCTCTTTCTGAGACAGTCATTCAGGCTATAGATCATGACACAAAGGCAATTTAGGGGCCATGTGTGGTCATTGGTGTGTCATTCACTGACAGCGCATCTAGCAACGAGTTGGTCTTTGCCTCTATTCTCCTTAATCTGCAGTGGAAAACCATCTGGTCCCCACCAGTCCTGTACATGATTACTCGTATCTTAAGCAGATGTGGTGATTTCATTTGGACATGTTTGTTCTTCCGAATCTACCCCGTTTGTCTTCTTCACTGTGCGATTGGGTTCCCATTTAATTTTATCTTGGGCAGCTGACCCATTGCATCAAGTATTAGCCTTGGTCCGGGAAACTGAACACCCCACTGGGGTATTTTCGACCTCTCCGATCAGCCGCGCAACTTCCGTTAAAAAGGAATGGTCTCCTGCAAAGCCTTCTTTCTTCGCAACCCCCATCATCTTCTCCCATATCCCATCCCTCTACTGCTGCGTCGATTCGATGGCCATTTCTAGCGAGCGTATGGTATGGGCACCTTTCTCATCTTCTTCCCCATTTTACTGAAGCGGCGCGCAGACTATTGCGCGATTATCCTGCGTGCTGGCCGGCATATACACAGCTCTACCCTTTCAAGTTCAACCTCTTCCGAAGTTCTGATCTGATGGGCGCACTGGTGTGCAATACCATCTTAAATGCAGAGTGCGCTTCTGACATGTTTCGCTTTCCTTGGAATTCGCAGGATTCTGTTTATCTCAAGGTATGATATCTGGCTCTGGCGCTCCAGCGAATGGTATAGGCTATAGCCTGTGTTGTACTAACAAAAGAGCTCCCATGGTATATAAGTCTGTTACAATTTTTATTCGATGTTTCAGAGCTCGCCTGACCTGTTTGTCACACTGATGTGATTTCATTCCCCAGCGCAGCATCATATCGTTACGTTTTCTGGTGCTTGCCAGCCTGAAGCAATGTAATTTGATTTTGCGGTCCTGGGAGTGTGCCGGTGCATTTCTAGCTTTCCTCCTGTAAATCTCTCTCCCTTTCGTCGCTCGACTGGCCATATTCTTTACATTCCATTTAAATAGAAATATGCATCGTCAGCGGATGTCTCCAGACCCTTGAACAGATTAACTTCCTTAAGTTGATCTCCACCCCCATACTGCGGTTAGTAACTGAGCATTTTTTATTTGTGTGGCGGATTGTCGGCTGCCCCTCATTCAACATCCCACTGAATTTCCGGCCCTGCGCATTGAACTCGGGGCTCTAGGGTCGCATCTGGAGAATTACAATTTCTCGGGATGTCCATATGGTACATCTATCGGATAGTGTCATTTTCACCAACCGATGTCACCCATCTACGCCAGAGTGAAGCAAAGGCACGTCTTGTGTATTAGAACGAGCCATGGTGTATCTGGCAATGTCAGATCTCATGGGCAGCAACATGTCCAGTTGAGCATTGCCTCAACACGGCGACAGCACTGTCAATGTTGGGCTGCTTCAATGAACTTGATGTAGTATGCCATATTGGCAGATTGGGTTGCATTGTTGGGCTCAAGGTCCATTGTCTTTTGTCTTTCATTTTCATGTGCACTGCTGATACCTTTCAGTTTCAATCTGCTGCTTCCTTAATCTGGATCCAGTTCTGCATCCAGCATGTGTGCTGTGTTCGAGGACGTGCACCACATCATCATGAGTGTGTCCATGTTGTCCATGATCGTGCTTAGATGCTCCCAGGCACATCCATCACTGCTGACACCTACATCATGAATGGGCATGGAGTACCACCCAAGCGGTGAAATGGTGCACTTGAGTGCAGCCTGTGCTAGAACTGATATAGAGTGGTGCAAACACCAAACCAACCAACCAACACACACACAACACACAGTGCGAACTTGAGTTCAGGTCTACGCCACAGTATACACCTAAGATTGAATCAACACTATTGATATTGAACGAATTGAACTTCGGAGTCTGATTAGGACTTGTAGTTGATAAACAACTGAAATGGGCTACCGAGTCACTGAAGCAACGGTTTTTATATGGGTTTTATGTGTCCCTAGGAACAGGTTTTACTTCCTAAGATGCTACTGCGATCACTAAGAGTGGGTATAGGGGACTGCGACCACACCTATTCGTGGAGTTCCAACAGATGACCTGTGTGTACAAACACCAGGTACCTTTTAGACAGTATTGTGATGCTACCAATTCGTAGAATGCCAACAATAGACCTCAGCTCTCAGGCACTGAGGTACCTTTGTATTGCAACCACACCAATTTGTATGATTCCAACAATAGACCTTGTATACAAACCAAGGTACCTTTAGGGTACTGTGACCACACCAATTCATACAATTCCAACAGCAGACCTCAGTATACAAACCGAGGTACCTTTGTACTAGCAGCAGCAGCTACAAGCAAGCTTAGTACTTAAAGCTTTTGAATGTAGCCAACAATCAAAGGTCTTATATTGAACAGGTACAGAAGAGATGAGATGTTTTATGTCAACAAATCTCTGTGGCCAATCCAAGAGTGTACCAATGCCTCGACAAGCAATGCTGCGACCAAAGTCTAGGCAATACTAGGGCATGATATGCTCCTGAACCACAGGATCTAGCTGGGGTATACTACTTTGAGAATACATGACAGTGAGATATGAGTAAACAGAAATAATACAAAATGAGTAACTGAGTAGGGAGTATTGGACGTTCGGAGAGACAGCAGGTTGTGCTGCCATGATTCGTATCTGAAACTGCCGAAACAGTCATCAAGATGATTCCTAGGAACCATCTGAGTCTTCCTAGGAATGGCTGTGTTGACATGTATCCCACCGTGAAGACGTTTTGAGGCGGCTTGGTTTGTAAACACCAAGCCTTGGGTCATTTCGTTGAGCTAAGGTATGCTGTGGAGCTGTCCAGCCACGCAACACACTTGGGTATATGTTTCTCCTAAACCAGCTGCCACATGTATTTCAAATATGGTTGCTTTGGCTTTGTATTTGCCTTTGCAACACAACACAGGTGTCACGTGTGGTCTAGACCTATAGCCAGGTCATATGCGTTCAAACATTGTGACTCATACTTCAGGGGAGCCTTCCTAGGAAGGCCTGTTCCGTGCTTATAGTTGTCATTACTGTTCCTAGGAAGGTGTCTCCTTCCTAGGAAGCCTATATATACCTTTGTTGACTGTTCCTAGGAAGCTGTTTGTACAGTGATAGTTCATACAGTATACTGTTCCTAGGAAGCAAGTGCCTTCCTAGGTTGGTAATACACATCCAAACCTCAACTGTGCAGTTGTTGGGTTGCAGCAGAAATATTCCCTGTTGTCTGTCTTGCAGCAACAGCAGGGTTTCAGTTTAAACCACATTGTGTCCTACGAGACCCCTGGGTTTAAACCGGTTCGAACCATGATGGTTTGAACCATGACTGTTTCCCCTATAGAGCTTGCCTCTAACTGTGCATTTTGAACCATGGTTTAAACATTATGGTTCCAACTCGGTTCAAACCACTAATGGTTCTAACCGGTTTAAACCATGGTTTGAACCATCACACTTTGAACTCAAGATGTTCAAAATGTGGTTTGTGGTTCAAACCACTGATGGTTCTAACCGGTTTAAACCATGGTTTGAACCATCATGCTTTGAACTCAAGATGTTCAAAATGTAGTTTTTTTTTGTTGACACATCAAAACAAACATAGTTCAAACCGATTTGAACCATGGTTTGAACCATCATGCTTTGCACTCAAGATGTTCAAAATGTAGTTTTTTTTGTTTTGTTGACACATCAAAACAAACATAGTTCAAACCAGTTTAAACCATCATACTTTGAACTCAAGATGTTCAAATTGTAAACTTTTTTTTTTTGTTGACATATCAAAACAAACATAGTAATACTCAATCATTTTCTGCTACACCAGCATCCCAGTCAATCCTCGCATCTGATATGTTGGGCAAGACTAACCCCTGCACTGGGCCAAGTACCTCCAACATCTGCAAACTTCTTCTCCGCATCCTTGCACATCTGCCGATACATATTTGCAGTCTTCAATGCATAAGCCTGCTTGCCTGGATCATTGCTGTGATCTTGAGCAAGGGTGGTCCAAACGGCCTCCATTTTGGTGAAACCTTGAATTGCTCGTCGGAATTCTTGTGAAAGAATTTCAACCTCTTCTTGCCAACGCTCCATATCTGCACAGGCACGGTGCCACTGCACATGAGCTGCTGTACAATATTTAGTTATTAGACATTCAAGACACAGTTGAACTTACAATCCAATGTGTATTCAGCATCCTCTGCTTTGGACAAGTTTCCATGCTTACCTTTCCACCAAATCCAACCCTCAACCTTCCCTCCATCACCCAGATTATGGGGTTGATCAACATTTTTAGTGTATAGATCTGCATCTTTCAACTCTGGATACTCAAACCTAGGGTCTTCTGGGTTGCAGCCTAATGCAATCATTGCAATACGAGCCTGGCGATACTTGTTGACATAATCCTGAATTTTGGTCTGAACATCTTTGATCTTGCGCACTGCACATGTGTTCTTTTCTTGGCCATGGACAGCATTTTTCCGTGAGTTCTTGTGCTGTCTAAGTGCCTGGCTATGTCGGATGTGCTCATGCAAGCTATGAAGAGCATCATTTGCTTCGCCCTTTCGCAGTTTGAGTTCCTCTCCTCCTAGAATGTCCAACCCAAGTTTGGTGTGATCATTACTATTGAAGTCAGGGCAAGAATAATTTCTCCTCCTGAGGTGGGCAGTAGGGCGCTGTAATGATGTATGGGACAACCTGAGGACATATCTGCTGCTGTTGCTGATGCCATTTCTTGAGATCTGTCCTTAAACGCTGCTGGTCAAGCATGGTGTTCAGTTGCTCGTCATCTTGACTGCCAGGCTTTAATGCTTTTTGTAAAAAATGTCTTATATATTTGAAACTTAGGCTTGGTCAATGATAAGAATGGCTAAGAATCACGCACTGTCTGGCTTGAAGTTTCAATCCAACATGAAGGAAATGAGCAACAGGAGTTGTGACTCGCGCTTGAGATGCTTCCTCAGCTCTCTGTTCACTAGCCACCATCTCTTTCAGGATGTTTGCTTGGCGCTAAGAGCTTCAATAGTTTTAGCAACACATTATGAAGAACTTATTATGACTAACCTTTTCCCTCCTTGAGTTGATATACATTGTGCCATTCACTTCCCTTTTGATATGCTTAAGTGGGCTCTTTCTGCCAGTTCTAAACCAATGCATGTCCACGGAGAATGCACAGTCCATGGAAATGCTCTTGTTGCTCTACAGCCATCTGTTTTGCCTTTGTATATAATTGAGAGAGAGAGAAAGCTGGTGATGTAAGCATGTGCTTTGGAATAAACTAAAATGAAACTGCACAAACCTAAATTTTGAGCCTTGACCCAATTCCAGTCATTGAAGAAATCATTGAGAATATCATGGCAGTGTCCAGCATTCATTTCCTTTGTCATTCCACCTGCTTGCTTAGCTTCTCCCCATGTGCCTTCAATGTGTTCACCATCTGTGCGACCCATCCACCTGGTCCAGTTCAGTGACCAGCGATAGCGGCAGTCATCTTTGTGTCCCTAAGCTGTAATTGCTCAACTGCTGCAGTAATGTAGGATGGGAATATTCCTTTCTTTGTAGCATTTCGGAACCACTCAACAAGCTTAATGCTGTACTGGCAAGCAATGTCGTAGGTCAGAACAATGTGATTAACCAGAGCCAAATTGCATAAAGCACCACAAAGTGCATAGTCTGTATTTGCATACCTAACCAAAGGTGAGAAATGTAAAACAGGTACAAATGAATCACAGACCATTTGCCACATGTAAGATCAACAATTCCATCTCGCTTGAAAGTTGAATGATGAGCACAGGTAACACCAACAACACCAGAGACCACACAGCCACTGAATTTGAGTTTGTTCTGGAAGTTAGCAGCATTCGATTGAGCACAGGTTGATTTCTATTTGATGTTAATGCTGGCATATTGGAAATTATTAGTTAACAGACCTCTGTGGAGTCTCTGGAATTTTTGACATACTCTTGGTAGGTTGAGTCATTTGGAAAGCATGATTGTCCCTCAGTGAGTGAAATGTCATCTGGATCATCTGTCTTTGATTTCCACTGCAAGCCAAAGTGCCCGTCTGCTGAGAGAAACAATGTGTTGATCTGTCTATGTCTCCAGTTTCAGAATGCCATGGCTGCTTGGAGGTAAACCCACCTCAATTCCTCATCATCCAAGTCCTCTTCCTCCATGTTGAACCCAGGTTCTGGGCATGCAAAGCAAGGAACCACAACACCTCCTGGCACACATTTTGGAAAGTGCTTATCAATGCCATGACACTGGCCACTGTGCTTTTGCATCACCAAGGCCCGCCAAACACGCATGACACATAAAAATGGTTTGTACACATCCTAAACATTTAATCATATTCATTGACATTGGTTATGGAGGATGTATGATACATGTACTGGAACAGTTTGCGGGAATGCGTTGTATGTCTTTCGACACAAAGTAGCAATGAAGTCATAAGCAGATTTTTTAGACTCAAGGGATTCCAGATGGGAAGATTCCATAAAGTTGAAGTTAAACCCAGTGTTAGGTCGTGAAACACTCGCAGGAAAAATGTGGGCCTCCATGAGCTGTTGATCGTGATCCCCAGCAGCCTGACATTTGCAAAAGACAAATTTCGAGCTATGGATTCCGTTTCCATCAACCAGGTGGAAATTCACGTAAGATTCTAAACTATCATAGTTGACTAGAGGGCAACGGCCTCCATGATGACCAAGTGTAATAGCATAACCTAGCTCTGTCAAGTCTTTGCGAACAAAATAGGACCCATTCTATTCTTCAACCCAGTGAAAGGGATTATTGATGTGTTTTGAAACAAAGCAGCGACTACAAGATGGTCGAGCCTGGAAGCAATCGGTGCATCAAACAGTGCAAAGATTGAGACCACAAGCACAGTGCTTTCCCATGTCTGGTTCAAACTCCCCGGTGAAGAGCAGAGAGAGAAAGTTCTGGAAATTTGAGACGAAGCCTTGCATATACTCTGTAGCTCCCTGAATGTCATAGTCAGAAGTGGGAAAATATGGAATTTATTGGCTAACCTGGAAACGGGATGGCATGGTCCTATCCTGTTGCAGGTTCCCTTGAGGAGGTGCTGAAACAGAGCTAGATTGACTGCTGGTAGGGACTGCAGGAACCTTGAAATCAGCTGATGATTGAGGGGAGTGAGGAGGGTTCCTAGGGGGAGCCATTGGAGCCTTAGAGACATGTGCTTCATGGCTAGCTGCAAAAGCAGCATCCTGGGCAGCTGTTTGCTGCCTGGCTTTTTTCCTGTCACCTTCCTCAAGCTGGGGTGTACACTCGCTGAGCTCTGGGTAGATAATGGAGGTAAGAGTGAAGAGGCGATGTAGAAGTGGCACCACGCTGCACTTAGGGCCAAATTTCCCAGGCCTTGCTTCTGTTTGGGTCAGGTGGGCTTGCACAGTGTTATTCCGGTTTTATTCCGGTTGGAAATTAACCATTGATACTTCTGTGCAGGTCAAGTATAACCAGTGCTCCATTCATATCACGGACAGACCCATTTTGGTGAGATCTTTCCACCAGGAATTGTTGAAGAGAAGAGAACCAGCATAATTTGCATCTAGGGTTTGACACAGGTCTAACTGCGGGTATCAGGACCTCAACCCGTACCCGAACCCGCGAAAACCGTACCCACACATGGGTTGGGTCCAAAACCCGTATGGGTAACCTGCGGGTCAAAATTTACCGGTGGTTTCTCAAACCCATACTCCAAACCCACGGAATTTAGGCTTGGAAAGGTGTAAAACAGTGAATCTAGAGAAGTCTTTCAGTAAATGGATGCAATTACTATTCCCTGGAATGCTAGTAAGTGCATCATCAAGTTGAATAAAATGAAGAATTTGAGCCAATGCCGACACAGGAATGTAATGCGGCAGCAACAAAAGTTGAAACTCCGACCATAACCTGATTGTCAGGCACAAAAATCCTGCTGTCACAGGGCTATCGAGCTTATACCGAGAACCCGTGCCGACCCGTGGCTTTGCGGGTCGGGTTCGGGGTTTTGCACAGGTTGAGAAAATTGAAACCCATACCCGAACCCGCACGACCCATGGGTCAAAACCGCCGGCATACCCGCAAACCATGTCCAACCCTATTTGCATCCACAAAATGGCAGGTTACATGTGACCGTGTCAGTGTGAGTCACATTATAACAAAGGGATGTGTGACAGTGCCCACATATCTTTCTTTGCCTCCTTCAGGCCTACTATCGACCTCGAGGCGCCGATCAGCACATTCACTCCTTTTGAATACCCAACACACTCATTTAGTCCCTCCTTTTCCATATCAGTCCACTTTTATCCCCGTCAATCACGCGGCACACTGAGTGTCATGGGTTCTGATGAGAAGCTCAGTTCCACGGAGGTATTCCCACTGGACATGGCCAAGTGGATCTCAAATTAGTACCCGGCCTTCGATGCCATCCACAAAGCCGGTGGTAATGAGACGGAGTTCAAAGATAATGTGTATGCGGAGTTTAAGCAGGAGTTTGGCAACAAGTGCGACAGTATTTCAGACTGTAGAAGGGTCAGTTTAAATGCCTCGATAATTCCTTCAGTTGATAGCTGTGCATACAGAAATTCCGACGCAAATTCAGTAACTGAGCTGATAGACTCTGCACAGCGGCGCAAAGGCTGGGCACTGGTGCCGACAATAAGCCTTTTTACCTGCTACCAGATGCTCTGGAGACCAAGGCACGTGACCTTTTCACAAGTGCTCACCGTGCAGAGATCACTGCGGAAGCAAATAAACAATGCACATCTGCGGGCCAAGATAACCATTACCAACCCACCCATTTCCAGCAAGTAATCGTGGAACACTGGAAGGGCTTGACCCTGGCTGAGTGCGAGAAGTGGGAGGCTGAGGCGGCTGCAAAGAACATGCAAGCCAAAGCTTCTGATGGCTCCATATTTGAGTGAGGTTTTCTTTCTTTCTTTTTTCCCCTTTTGTCTCGAATGTTTTGCGCTCAATGCATATCTTTAGGAATCAACAGAACCTTCCACGCACCCTGTTTGGGCTTCTCCAGGGTACCCTTCATGCAGGTAGGGGCGGAGTCGGTGCTGGCGCCTATCACATCCTCTATTCTTACCCCAATAGTCAAGAGGAGATGGTTGTCAGATTGTATGGAGCTCCATCTTCACCTCCATTTCGTTCTAACGGCACTTTAGGCTGACTGTCAATTCGGCTGATTCTGAAACTATCCCCTTCCAGACCGCCTGCATCGATTATGGAACGACAACCAGAGCACCTTGGGAGCTTTACTCCCATCAGAACATTGGCTGTATGTCACTCGCTTTTCGACTAAGACCTTCATTAATTTCTTTCTAACTTCTGCAGTCAACAAGAATATCGACTACAATACAAAGCTTGCAAAGAATGCCAGGGGGTTTTAAGTTCTTCCCCATTTCAATGAGGAGACTGGGACGCTCAAGGATTTCCGTGACACCATGTGTTTGTTTATGGAGGGTAGTTTCTGTAAGTCCACTGTTCATCGTTCCTAAATAAGTGTTGACAGGACCAAGTCCAAGTCGTTCCTCGAACTGGTGCCATGCCTGCGATGCCCTGGGTAGAGTTTCTTAACTATCCAGAGGATTTCTTGCACCCAAAGCTCATTGTGGATGGCATCTTGACATGCCCAGAAGACATGCCATCTGCTGATCTTCGCGCCTTTGCCGAGTGCATTCATAGATTCCAAGCAGCCAACAGCACAATCTCAATTTTCAACGACGAGAATATCATTTCTGCTGCTATGCTTGACCGCCAAGCACGTGCAGATGCTGCGAAGCCCGAGGAGATCATGGAGCTCATTAATGGTGACGATGTTGATGACCACGTCGAGATGCACTCCGATGTCTCGGGCAACTTCACGCCACTTACGTCGCCCACCAGTTCTCCTCGCATCCTGCCGGTCAATCCCATCAACCCAGTCCCTGTCGCATCCTCACTGCTCTTGCCGGTTCAGCCAACTCCCCCACCCACTATCCCACAGAAGCGCAAGGCCTCCAGTCCCCCTCCTTCTGCTGATGTCGAGTTGCTACAGCCAGCATCTTTGCGCCGTAGCTCACGCCACAATGCTGTCCTGATTCCTTGCACAAACGCGAAGGCAGTGGCACCCAACAAGCGGCATAAGACACGAGGCTGATCATTTTTTTCTCTCTCCGCTGAACCTCACAAACCGCTATTAATGTAGATAATCACTGCTATACCCTCAAACACTCTCTTCAGTACAAAGCAGTTAGTTTGCTATCCTCTGTATGTTTACCGTACTTCCCCATGTCGGGATTTAATATTTCTATACCCTGATTTCTGCATTGAATACATTCATCTTGTCCCACAATATGTATGTCTCCGGAGGCTCTGATTTTGACACAGTCCATAGGAACTGTGGCCACATGGTGACTCTGGCATATGTGATATACAAGAATCCGGTATTCCTGCCATATGCTGAGCAGGTATGGTGGGTGGTTAATGACTATACCCTTTCGCAGAAGGAGGTCGATGCCGGGACGCTATTGCTCAAAACTTCGCCTTGAAACTGACTTGTTTGGGGAGTAAGTTGACCCACCGATGTTTCTGCCTGGTCTAAATCTTATTGCATCTATCATTTCATCCATTGTATTGTCTTACCTTATCCTATAGTACTTCAACTCAGTGTACATCCAACCGTGTTCCTAATCAAGTAATGAGATGTCAAGTGAGTGCTCAACTTTGTCCTATATTACTCTGAGCCTTGACTGACAATTTCTGTCTTTCATCTCAGATTCCTATTCTTTGACGGCGCACTGTTCAACCACAACTGACAACAACAGTATACTTCATTCAAACCAAGTACAAGTTTGTGTTGTCATTCCCATTCACAGCATTCACTCTGACTGATTGACTGACTTCATTTTGTTCACACCACTCACTGACTTGGCCAGGCCGAGCACCATGCCTATTTGTCCTCTCTCTTGGGATCTCACTTTGTCATCTTAGCCTCCATGGTGGTGTCAAGCGTATCTCTGGTCTCGACGCATGGTGTTCTCAAAATCTTCTTAGAGAACATGCATCATCTTCCTTCTGTTTCCCCTCCTTTTACTCACTCACTCACAGCTCATTCGCAACTCTGTAACATACACTGAGTGTGCCATCACCACTCTCAATGTGATGTGTGCATTGAAGCATTCCAGGTGCACACTCTACAGTTTTGGTGCATGGGTTTGTTGTACACTCGCATCTTCATATTTCTATCTCCCTCTGTACACTTGTAATTTAATTTCACTGCCTGCACTCTCGTATGCAGGATGAGACGTGGTGTGGCTTGTAGTTGGGCTTGGGCTCAGGCATGGGCACGGTGAGCGGGTACTTGGGCTCAGGTGTGAGGATGGGTGTGAAGGGCGTTGCAGGAGGACAACATGTAGTCTTATCTATCTCTCAATTTTTCTAGCGCAACCTTCATCGGATTTGATTCTTTGCTTTTAAATATTTAAACCATATGCATGGTTCTAACTGGTTTGAACCACGGTTTAAACCGGTTTGAACCAGTCAACTATGTATGTTTACATGTGTCAACAAAAAAAAACTACATTTTGAACATCTTGAGTTCAAAGTGTGATGGTTCAAACCATGGTTCAAACCGGTTCGAACCGTGGTTTAAACCGCAGTTCAAAACACACAGTTAGAGGCAAGTTGTATGAGAGAAACAGTCACAGTTTGAACCATGATGGTTCGAACCAGTTTAAACCCAGGGGTCTCGTAGGACATGACATGGTTTAAACCGGGACCCTGCTAGGGTATGCCATAAGTATGGAATGCTTCTTATGTACCTGAGTATTTGGGTCAGAACCCACTGTACGTCCTCCACCCCTTCTTTCCACTCCTTTGACAGCTTCTCCAACTCATCATGCCACCACTTGAGGCATATCAGAATGTTGAGAAAGCTGTTCTGCCCTGGAATATCTAGGCCAGGCTATTGGCCCTTCCGATGGCAGAGCATCAGCATTCTGGTCCTTCTCCAGGCTATCCTATCATCTCTCCATCATCACATTGCAGGTTGCATCCCAGAACGCTACCGGTAACCCAGCTGTTGGAATCAGACTATTTGAAGCCACACTCCGACTCGAGTTCACAACCATCCCTACTATGACAACCAACACGAACTCACTTCTCAATTCTGTCCTGAAGCTCAATGGACAAAGTTATCATGACTGGAAATTTGCCATCTCCATGGTCTACGCCGCACTGGCTGTTGGGATGTTATCACAGGCATAGTCACAGCATTGACTAGAGATGCTCAGAGCAAAGCACAGGAAGGTCTCACCTCCATAGGATTGACTATTGAGCCCAGTCAATATCAGTACATCAGAGATAGCCCTGACAGCATCCATGCATGGCAAGCTTTGAAGAAAATCTATGAGAAGAATAGTCTCGCCAATTGTATCACACTCAAGCGGCAGTTCTATGGTTATTCCCATGACATCAAGCAGTCAATCCAGGTGTACATTACCGGAATCACAGACCCTACGACGAGACTCAAAGCGATTGGAGTCAAACTTGAGGATGCAGATATTATAGATGTTTTGTTGTTTAACCTTGACGAATCATGGTCCAATATTGCTGTTACCCTTTTTGCAACCACAGATGAACTCAATGTCATTGCTGACATCACCGGGCCATTGCTCGACGAAGAAGGAAGGAGAGGAGGACCACTGAGCAGTTATGAAGCTGTTGACTCAGCAATGATGGCACGAGCTCATCGAAATATCACTTGTTACAATTGCCAGAAGAAGGGACACTATTCCCGAGACTGCAAGGTGCCTAGGAGAGGTCAGAAGGAGGACAATGAACAGGCAAATGTTGCCATCAACAATTTGGACACTGCATTTTAGTGCAAACCAACGAGCAAGTTTAACCACGGATCATTTGGCATCACAGCAGATTTGATAGGACATCAAAACAACGGACATCCCCAAGCATATGAGGCTCTGTCGTAGTGCAGTGCTACGTGCACCTACAAGCATAATGGGATAGAAACAAATTATTTGAGTTTGGGTTACATACCTTGTGATGGTAGGAGGCATCGAGCTCCCACACATATGAACTCCGAAGGAAACACAAACAAGAATTTGAACCCCCGGATCAATGCCGGACTGTTGGATGATGCCGGCTTGAGGGGGAGTGTTGGTGTTAGTGCCAGAATAGGCAACCTGGCATCATGGCCGAGGTAACGAGTCGTACCAAAGCAGAGAACAAGTCAGTAAAAGTCACAGAAGAACACAGGAGAACACTGGAGAATAGGACAGAACATTCTAGTTACAATGAACAGTTTAGTATATAAGTAGCTAAGATTTCTATGTATTGCTCAAGTGTTTGTAGAGTTCAGCCAACCGCTAATCTATTTTTGCATTCTACCCTAAATTCCGTCTGATTCCTTAAGAAATTACAACACAAAATCACCCTTCACCTAATAAAACTAACCCATACAATAGGGCACCTATTGAAATGGATGAAAGAACACACATATGTCCTCTTTATCACAAACCCATAAACAGAGTACCCCATACTTGTCCACAGCCCTGAGAAACCATTATACAAAATGAGACCATGCACTCTCACAGGAAACTGTACAAATATAAACCATTCCTTTCACCAGGAAACAAACAGAGTAAACTAGCAACAGAACAAATATTTCCCCTAGAGAATGTTTGTCAAGCAGATTAAGAGACCACCCACCTACCAAGTCTTGAAACCGCAGTCTGCATCATAGTGTTCATCATCCTTGGTAATGCCAAGGTATTTTGGTCATTGGGTTGTTCTTCTGGGAAGGAGATGTCAAAGGTGTGTTACACTAGAGCAGGTTCTAGATGTTGGGTTATCATGGAGGGTTTCTGGATATCAGGTTGTTCTGTATTGTTGGGAAGAAGCCATGGTATCAGGAGTATCACAGGTTCTTCTGTGAAATAAAGTTGGTGTGCTGTTGAAATGAAGTGGTTTCATGACACCCGTGCAGCTGCCTATACCAGTCTGCAAAGGAAATAGCTAGGTTTTGCAGACAGCCTGCTATGTGTAAGACTTATTGAGCCTGACAGGAAATCTGTTGACTAATAGAATATCCTGGCCAGTCTGATAAAGATTATCATTTGTGGTAAAGACCCCTAACTACAGTCCAATCTCCACAGAAGATTACTGGGAGAGGGAATCACTACTCCCTTTAGTTCAGTGAAAAACCAACTAAACTGAAATGGAGTGAATGTCGTGATTCCTGTACTTGTAAGATTGATATGAATAGACTCACTTCTTCTAAGTCTCAATTACCTAGTACTTAGTACCTCAGGTTTAAGTGTAGATAGTCTATTCAATGTGCTGGTATTGCCCAATACAGGACCAGGTGACATCTAAGCTACATTGGACTAAAATAACTGGGAAAGTGCACAGATAATAAAGAAAAGAATAGGTACACATATGTTCATGAAGTTGTTAATATTCCTTACACCATGTCAGGGTGTCCTTCTGGGGTAAGATCCACTGTTTGTTGGCCTAATTGCAATGCAGCCTCACGATCATCCAGATCTCCAAGCCTCTGATATCGATCCTTGAAGGACACAGCAAGGCTCTGCAGACGGTGTGCCCTGTCTGGGTGCCCATCTGGGGTGAGATCCACTGCTTCTTGGTTTCTCTGTAATGCAGCCTCAAGATCATCCAGATCTCCAAGCCTCTGATATCGATCCTTGAAGGACACAGCAAGGCTCTGCAGACAACGTGCCCTGTCTGGGTGCCCATCTGGGGTGAGATCCACTGCTTCTTGGTTTCTCTGTAATGCAGCCTCAAGATCATCCAGATCTCCAAGCCTCTGATATCGATCCTTGAAGGACACAGCAAGGCTCTGCAGACGGCGTGCCCTGTCTGGGTGCCCATCTGGGGTGAGATCCAATGCTTCTTGGTTTCTCTGTAATGCAGCCTCAAGATCATCCAGATCTCCAAGCCTCTGATATCGATCCTTGAAGGACACAGCAAGGCTCTGCAGACGGCGTGCCCTATCTGGGCGCCCATCTGGGGTGAGATTCACAGCTTCTTGGGCTCTCTGTAATGCAGCCTCAAGGTCATTCAAATTTCCCAGCCGTCGGTATCGATCTGTGAAGGACACAGCAAGACTTTGTAGACGACCTGCCCTATCTGGGTGTCCTTCTGGGGTAAGATCCACTGTTTGTTGGCCTAATTGCAATGCAGCCTCAAGATCATCCAGATCTCCAAGCCTCTGATATCGATCCTTGAAGGACACAGCAAGGCTCTGCAGACGGTGTGCCCTGTCTGGGTGCCCATCTGGGGTGAGATCCACTGCTTCTTGGTTTCTCTGTAATGCAGCCTCAAGATCATCCAGATCTCCAAGCCTCTGATATCGATCCTTGAAGGACACAGCAAGGCTCTGCAGACGGTGTGCCCTGTCTGGGTGCCCATCTGGGGTGAGATCCAATGCTTCTTGGTCTCTCTGTAACGCAGCCTCAAGGTCATTCAGATCTCCCAGCCGTCGGTATCGATCTGCAAAGGACACAGCAAGACTTTGTAGATGACCTGCCCTATCTGGGTGTCCTTCTGGGGTAAGATCCACTGTTTGTTGGCCTAATTGCAATGCAGCCTCAAGATCATTCAGGTCTCCCAGCCGTCGGTATCGATCTGCGAAGGACACAGCAAGGCTTTGCAGATGACCTGCTCTATCTGGGTGTCCTTCTAGGGTGAGATACATTGCTTCTTGGTCTCTCTGTAATGCAGCCTCAAGATCATTCAGGTCCCCCAGCTGCCGGTATCGATCTACAAAGGACATAGCAAGGTTTTGCAGATGACCTGATCTATTTTGGTGTCCTTCTGGGGTGAGATCCACTGCTTCTTGGTCTCTCTGTAATGCAGCCTCAAGATCATTCAGGTCTCCCAGCTGCCGGTATCGATCTACAAAGGACATAGCAAGGCTTTGCAGACGACCTGCTCTATCTGGGTGTCCTTCTGGGGTGAGAGCCACAGCTTCTTGAAGAAATTGCATGGCTGTCTCAAGGTCCTGTAAGGCCCGTAATCTCCTGTACCTCTCCTTAAAACAAACACCCTGACTGTAGAGATTTTGTGATCGATCCAGATGCCCCTCAGTAACTGCTACTTGAATGGTTTGCAAAGCTGTCTCTAGATCCCTGAAGGCATCAAATTGTCCATCTGGATGCCTGTCTAGAGTTAAATCAGCAGCTTCTTGAATAATTGATAGAGGTTCTCCAAGATCATGCAGGTTCCTTAATAGTGTGTAACTCTCCCTGACAGAAGCAGCCAGAATTTGAAGATGATGTGGTTGATCTGGGTATCCTTCCGGAGTTAGAGACACAGCTACTCTCATATTTTGTAGAGCATAGTCCAGGTCTTTCAGATCCCCCAGTCTTTGGTACCTAGAACAATATAATATGCACAGTTTGCTGAGATATCTGGGTTTCTCATGGTGCTGATCTGGAGTGAGTTTTATCAAACGAGTGACTGCAGAGACAGATGTATCTAATGAGGCAACTTCATCACAATCCTGGTAGTTTGAATATTCCAAATCTCCTGAGTGTAGAAGACAAGCTGTGATATCTGGATCTTCATCAAGAAGATTTTCAAAAAGCCACTGATAACTGGATCTTGCAGCTTGAAAATATGGATCTCCAACATTGGTAGAATGGGCCAGGCACTTGGGAGCAAGCTCTCTGTGGGACAAAAGTACTGATACTCGTAGATCTGATCGAACATTCTCGCTGATGATAAACTCAAAAAAACTCTTGTGAAGACGAGGAATGGTTTCCTGAGTGATTTCTTCTGTTCCAGTCATGAGGACTGTGCGACGTAGTCGGAAAAAATGTAACATGTCAACACGTGGATGGATCTTTGAAGGGTTGTAAACATCCACCCTTCGCAAATCAAGTACCTTTTCCAATGCACCAACAGACAATGGTGTGCTGAGGACAACAATTGCTCCTACAACTCGCCGAAATGTTTCAAATAGCCAGGGATTTGTTTGATCATGATAGATATTATCAAGTATGACATGATACAATTTGTTGATATCACTCATGCCCTCTCTATTGAGCTGATCAAGAAGATCATCAAGATATTCTTTGCCAGTTGCCTCAATCTGAGATTTGATATGTGTCACTGCAGTTACTGCCCAAATAAAAAGCCCAGATGCCTGGAGACATAGTTTCTGTGTGGCTTCTTTCCCAGGCCATCCATCTAGATCATGTTCCCTGGCTATTTCCTTGATCCGTTGCTCAAGAAATAAGTCTACATCCACAATAGATGAGTTCTGATCAACACCAACACTAAGATGTTTGGTATCTTGAGCAGTGGCCCATGAGGCTCGTATAGTGTCTTCCCCCCGGCTGGAGATAAGAACCTTTGTCTTTGCTGGAAGGCGAGTGGTCATCTTGGATAATATCTTTACCAAGATATTAAACTCTTTTGCTTCATCCAAGGCATCCACCACCACAACAATTGGCTGAAGTGGGTTGACTGCACACTTCAAAGGCTCTATAAAGAGCTGCTCAGCCAAGGTTTCATTGACTTCATCTACAAGCGAGGGTTTTTCTTGAAGAGCAAGATAAATTGCATGAGCAACCTCAGGGGATCGTTTGGCCAGCTGCAATGCTATAGAAGGAAAAAAGAACTTGGGATTGGTGGTGTCCTCATCATTTCGGTTGATGAATAGTTGTGCCCATAAGCAGTTGGAATCCTTGAGGTCTCGACAAACAGTTGCAGCAATGGTGGATTTGCCAGCTCCAGGCTCTCCTGTAAGCCAAAGAAAGTGTGGGGCCTCCCTGGAAAGCCAGATTTTAATTTCAGCAAGAGGTTCTCCACGAGTTCCAGAGTAGCAAAACTTTTTCTTTTGCTCTCGGTAACCTGAATTTGCTGCAATATATGGAGCAAGTTCTTGTTGAATAAATGTGAGGTCCTGAATAGTGAAGAAACATTAATATATATATATATATGGAGTGAGATAAAGGGACCCACCACCTGATATTGCTCTTCAAGCCGTTTCTCTTGAGCATATCCACTGAGGTCCTGAATCTGCTCCAGTATCTTGTCAATCTTCTGAATCTCCTCATCATGAGCCTGGGATAGATTGATCATTGATAATTGCTGCAATATAAATAATGTATTAATTCTTGTGGATACTATCATTGATCAAGGGTCCGTACCATGAAACTGCTTGTAGCCTTCTCAAGTTGTGATTGGAATTCTTGAATTCCTTTCTCTTGGTCTTTATTCAACTTCTTCTTTAGAGATGACCACCAGCCATCCTTCTAATTTACATTCAAAATTTTCAGCTAAGACACTGCTCAATTGTGATGAAAACACATACAAGTCTGTCATTTGCCCATTGACATATCTCATTGACTAGAACTCTTATAAAAAAAGTATGATAAGCAAGATTTCTATCAAGAATGCTGATTTTCACACCTAACACTGTCCAGGTTATTCCAGCTTCTTGTAGTGGACAACCCACCATCTGCCTGCTGAAATGCTTTCAAGATATCTATGATCCAATCTACCATGTCCTTGGCAAACTTCAGGGCATCCGACTTGGCCTTTCGAATAGTCTAATATTCAATCAAAGTATGAGATTTTGTGAATGAAGAATGGAAAGAAAACATACATTCCCCAGCTTAACAACAGCTACCAGTCCTTGGATAAGAGAACGAGCTGGGAAAGGACTGTCGGGGATGAGGTTGATCAAGTCGTTGCCAGCTTCAATGGCTTTGCAGACTTTCTCCAGGACAATATCAAGCTTATCATCCGGATGTTTCTTGATCCATCCATTAAGATCAGCCAAGAACTTTTCGTCGAGAGTCCAAGCATCCCACGGAGGTGCAGCGGTCGCCATCGTGGTCAAGAGCAAAGAGCTGCGTCCGAATGATACGAAGTCGTGGGTTTCGACCGTCGACAGCTGACACTGGCACTGACAGCGGTGTGAGAGCTCGTATTAATATCGGCTCCCTGCAAGCTCCGAAGTTACCAAATGCCGGCAGATGCCGACCTCGGTTTAGATAAAGCATGCTCTCTGTCTACAAGCCCAGCCGGGATGCACATCCATGTCGGTATCCCCTCTTCCTGCCTTTAAGCTGCTCGCTATCTCCGCCGCTTCCCCCTTCGAAGTTCGCGAAGGCCAAATCTGCCTCATGGACACGTAAATGAACGCGGACGCATGCAACGTGGTGTCAGCCTCTATCTATAGCTAGCTCTTTCTGAAGACAGTCGTTCAGGATCCTATACATGAAGCGAAGAGGGCGCGGCGGCTGGCGTGTCGTTCGCTCGGTCATCGTCTCTATTCTCCTTCTCAATCTGCAGCGGTGGACCAGCTGGCACCGGTCCTCTCGTTAGTCCTGCATCTTAGAATCGACAGCTTCGATGACTATTACAGCATCGTCATTTATAACATATTGGAACGAGGCCACGGCGTATCCCGCTATGTCGGATCTCATGACGTCCAGCTGGGCGTCGGGCCTCGATACGGCGACCGCGCTGTCGACGTCGGTCACTGCTGCGTCGATGGACTCGACCGTGCAGGCGGTTGTCCAGGCGCAGTATGCCATATTGGCTGATTGGGCTGTGTCGTCGAATATCGGGCAGGTCGAGCTCGTGCGTAGTCTCTTTATTTCCGTGGGTGCTGCTGAATCTACGTTCTAGCTTCAATATGTTCGGGTCCGCTGCTCCATGATCGGGATCCAGTTCTGCCTCCAGCACGCGTTCTCGCGCGGGGGCGTGCACATCAACTCGAGCTCGGTCTTCAATCTCGTACGACCTCGACATCATGCGCGCCGCGTTCAAGTACGTGCGCCGCATCATCGCAACCCGGACGCCCTCATCGACTCGTGCATCGCCAAGAACTCGGGGACGGAGTACCACCCAAGCGGGACGAACTCGATGCCGCCGCTCGCGTACGGCGGCGTGGTGATCATGAAACTCGTGGTGTACGGTGCGGCCAGCCTGCGCGTCGTGCTGAGCGGACCTACGTAAACCCATGTACACCAACAAGTTCGAACGGTCTCCAAGCACGCCTACTGCCTCGGCTGGGTCGAGCTCGCTAGCGTCGGATAAGAATAGAGCGGCGACTACGGCGTTCGCTCTTTCGACGGGCACGCAAATCGCTATTGGCACCGGCTCCACTGTAGGCGCGATCGCTTTCATCGCGGTAAGCCAACTACGACTATCTCGTTCCGTGTACATTCCGCTGACGCTCATCCCCAGGCATTAACTCTTTTCGGGCGTCATCAAGGGCCAGGCCGTCGCGCGCGGCGGAGTGGGAGCGGGGGGCAAGAAGGACCCGTGGTACGATGGGTGGCGTGGAGCCGCACCACTCGTCGTCACTCAGCATGGACAGCCTCGCGATGTACCCGGACAACCACCAGCGCGTCGAGTACACTTATGGGTAATACGGCGGGGCGGCGGGCAAGGAAAACCCGTGGTATGCCGAGCACGACCTCCCCGCGCGCGGCGTTCATGGGCGGCGCAAGCGCGGACCCGCGCCACTCATCGTCGCAGCCGTCGTCGTTCGGCATGGACAGCCTCGCGACGCCCGCGGATAACGAGCAGCACGTCGAGTACCAGCAGCAGTACGACCCGTACACGCCACTCGTCGTCGCAGCCGTCGTCGTTCAGCATGGACAGCCTTCACGCGGACAACCAGCAGCGCGTCGACTACCAGCAGCAGCACTACGGCCCGTACACGCCGTACGCGGACAGCGCGCACAGTCCGCCTGGGAGCGCGCATGCCGCGTCTGACCTGGCGTATGCGTACGCGGGGATGCACGACGACTCCGCGCCGCAGTACGGGGCGGTGCACGCGCATTTAACGACTGCCGACGTCGTGGTGATGCAGCCCGAGTACCCGCCCCACTCGCCTGTATCGCCCGGGGGCTCGCCCGCGCGGTAGCCGGATGCGTATCGTTTCTATCTGGACACTGAGATTCACGGACTCGACACGATCTGTATCAAAATAGCTTAAGCGACAGGCTTTCCTTTGCATATTCGTTTACTTACATTAGTTCTGCTACATAGATACATATTACACCCACTTTAGATGCTCGTGGACTTGTATGGACACGGAACAATAACTAAACGTCGTACGTAGCTTCGGATGTACTTGCACCTTGTGGTACTTTTTAGCGCGCTGATCGTGGGTTATGGACTTCCCAAGCAAATCTGTATCAACCTACACTGGCTCATTTGTTGCTTTGCATATCAATTTATCAGCTCTGCACACTGCGGACCACACGATTGGTAGCTTTCCGCGCAACCGAGAAACAAGTACATTGACGTCTTCTTTGCGGAAATACAGATCGCTCTGGACGGAGTCACAAATAATCGTACACCACTGAATGCCCTCTCAGCTATACCATCTGGATGTCCCCAATCAGCACCGCCTGCACGACCTCCCCCACCTCCAGCCTCTCCCGCTCCGGCGTCCGCATGGGCAGCACCACCAGCCCATTCGCCCCGCTCAGACTCGCCACGCGACTCGAGCGCTGCCCACCCGTGCTGAACGCGCGCAGGCCCTCCGCGTCCGCGCGCACGACGACACGGTGGAACTCCGTCCGCGGGTCGAGGCTCATCGCGCTCGCGAGCTGCAGCTTTGGAGTAAGTATCATCATTCAGAAATGCTAGAGGCACGACGCACCTTAACAGGCACGCGCGGCAAGTGGCACCGCGCCGCCGGCCAGCCACCGAGCTTCCTGAGCGCGGGGACAACGAAGACGTTGAATGTCACGAGCGCCGACGCGGGGTTCCCTGGCAGCGCGAACACCGGTTTCGTACCCCCGCCCGCACAAGGGATAGTCGCGAACGTCGTGGGCTTCCCCGGCTTGACGGTGACGCGCCCGAAGTGAATCGTGCCTTGAAAATGCCGCTCGATGACGGGCTTGAGGAGGTCGGTGGGGCCCATGGACGTGCCGCCGGTCGTGAGCAGGATATCCGCGGTATCGAGCCCTTTGCGGATGGCGGAGACGTGGGAGGGGACGCTGGTGTCGTGGTGGTTAGCGCATGTCGGGAGTGGGGAGGAAGAAGCTCAACTCGTCGGGGACGATTCCGAGATCGACGACGTCGTAGCCCATGCCTTGCAGGGCGGCGTGCAGCGATGGCCGGTTCGTATCCCAGATGCCGCCCCAATCGTCGCCGGAATGAGGCGTCGGGTTCTGGAGATCGAGGAGCTCATTACCGGTGCTCAGCAGGGCCACCACTGGTCGCTTATACACCTCCACCTGGTACGCCGTTAATGACTGGATTTCATTATGAAAAGCAAGGCGCACCTCTTTCCTGCCGACGAAAGCCAGCGTCCCGATTTCGCCGCCTTCGCTCAGGATTATATCCCCCTTCTGCAGAACGAGGTCGCCCTTCAACACATCAGAGCCCGGCGCGCGGACGTTTTCACCCGCGGGGACCTGCACCAGGCACTCGACCTCCTTCTCCTCCCCGTCCGCCCCGTCGGCGCCAGTGAAAGTGGACACAAGGCGCGTGTCCTCGACCATGATCACCGTGTCCGTCCCAGTAGGCAACGGCCCCCCGGTGTTGATGCGATAAACAGATCCAGCGGGGAGCGACGCGGTGATGCTGTGGCTCTGCGAGGTTAGGACTTTATATACGCCCGCGAGATCAGTCGCTGAGATCAGAGCATGAGATGGGGGGTAGGTGCACAGGGCAAAAGCACTTACAGCGGAGGGCATAACCGTCTGCGCTGGTGGTTGATGTAAACGGCACGTTTTGCGGCGCGTACACATCCTCCGCTAGGACGTGTCCCTTCAGCGCTTGGGTAACCTGCTGTCACGTCAGTGTGTGAGTCCGTGGATGAAGAGATGTGACAGACCGGCTGCTTTTGAATGCCCAGCGGGGTGATATTCTTCTGGATGAGTTCGAGAGCGTCTTCGAGCGAAATCAGAGGATATGGAGAGACGCGATGGCGCGCCGAGGCTGCAAGACACGCGTTTCAAATTTAATTCTCGAGCAGAATTTGCTTCAACGCACCGGCAGCGGAGGGGTCATGCGACAGCGTCCGAGGCTGCGGTACATGGTGGTCATGGTGGTGGTGGTGGTGATACGGCGCGGGGGCAGCAGTGCCGGCTGCAAGGGCAGCGTGCACCTGTTTCCCCGTCCCGCCACTGATCAGCTCGATCGCATGATTCACGACTCCGCCAGAGAGAAGCGCGTCCATGTTCTCCTTCACGGCCTTCACGCTGCCTGGGAGCGTCACCACGAGCGTGTTCTTGAGCGTCCCCGACACAGGGCGAGACAACGCCGCGAGCGGGGTGTGCTTCAATGACACGGACAGCATGAGATGCACGAGCCCGGGGGCCGCGCGCTCGAGTAGCGGGGATATCGCCTGGAATCAGAGCCTCAATACCTCGGCTTACCACAGCTAATGACTCTCACTTCCGGCGTCACATCGCGCACTCCAAAACCCGTGCCGCCAGTGGTGATGATCCAGTCGACATCCCCGCGATTGCACCAGTCCTTGACCGCATCCTGGATCGCAGGCACGTCGTCCGCGACGATTCGGTGGTCGCCGCACGAGAAAGACTCGCTTTGGCCCAATATTTCGCGAATGGCCGGCCCCGACTTGTCGGCGCTGCTATTGGCGGAGGCGGTATCGCTGACTGGGGCCGTAAGGCACACTTCCTGGATTCAAGTACAGCACAAACCGGTCAGGACCGCAACGCGTATTCGCGACATGGGAGGGATGCGCAACGAGTTCGGCCGAAGCGCTATTTGTTGCTGTTGAGTTTGACCGACTTGCGTCGGATTTCGAGTCCGAGCTGCCAAACTTGCATGGTCGGCCCGGGCGCAGGCCCAAAAACACAATGAAGCCTCTACTATGGCAAGTCAACGGGTCACATTTGACAACTCTACGAGCAACAACTCCAAAAACGATTCGCAGCTAATAATAAAGCGGCTATTTAGTACTTCCGCTTCTCTTTCATGGACCAGAATGGACTTATTCTTGAAAGGAGCCGGCCCGACTCAGACGTGATCTGGCTTGAAAGAATCTCGTGGCACCGGTGCTAGTCTCCACAGCTTCAGGGCGTCTGGATCTCTAGAGCTCTATCAGCGACTGTAGACCATCCTTGTCGCCTTCCAGAGGACTCTTGCAATTTCTATGTGATTTATTCATATGGCATGAGGATTTTCATCACTGGGAGGGGGGCAGGAGTTCACTGGGCATCTTTTCGGTGAATGTTCGGTCCATACGGCGCGTGATCGTACTTCTTACTGCAGCCTGCATAAATACTACGTCTCTTCTTCGATGTATCGCTCTACCTCACCATCTCGTCATGCTAATTTCCCCCTCCCTGCGGTGCCTCGTTACGATTAGCTCCTTTCTCGCTGGCGGCGCATGCGCGATGGTCCAGAAATCTGTGACGATCCAAAACAACGACCCCCTCATCTACTTTCATGGTCGATGGGACTCTTCTCCGGGGACCTGGTGGTAGGACAGTCTCACGCTTTGGATTTTCTCGTTGATTTACTGTCTTCAGGGCTGGTTCAGGTTTCAAGTTGAACGTCAAGAATCTCGAATCTCTGAGTTTGAACCTTGGGCCGCACACTACGACCCCCTTAACCTCTGTCGGCGTTTCTTTCGACTACGGCGAATTCATCACGGCCAACATCTCCGAGGGCTCCAATGTGATTCCCATTCCTACTGGGCTTGGGAAGGAGACGACGGTTGTAAGAGTAAACGTCGAGGGATGGCAAAACAACCGTATGAATCTTGAGAGCATCACCCTCAACCAGGTATGTACCGCAATATTATTTTCTTCACCAGCATGTTTTTATCGTTGGTGCAGGGTGCTTCATTGGCGCCATACATTCCGTCGGAACTTGTGTTTCAATTCATAGGGGACTCCCTATCGGCGGTAATTAACCTATCAGTTTTCTTCTTTTCTGCTTGACTTACGCAGGGTGTGGGCGCGGAGGGTCAATTCCTTCCACAGGGCGTCGACCAAGCGTGGCCCTTTGTCCTCGGCGAAGCATTCAAGGCCGAGCATGTTGTGATCGCACAGCCCGGTGCGGCGCTCTCTGTGAGCTTCATTGGCAGCGTATGGATTGTTTTCAAACAGTACTGACTGTGTGCGAAGGATATCGTCTCATTCGGAAACGAACACGGAGTGTCCTTCCAATTTTTCCGTGTAAGTGCCTATTTTTTCCGTTCCGCCTGACTGCAGTGTTGTTTCTGACGGAACATAGACGGAAGATACGGGGTATTTCTATACAACGGATCACAATTTTACGACGCCCTGGAACTTCGCGCGGGATAAACCTGCTGCCACGCATGTCGTTATCCACATTGGGTTCGCCATATCGTTGTTTGGAAAGCAGGTCTCGACTCAATTTTCTCTTTAAACAGTGCAAACGACGCGGCGCAAAACGTCACAGATGCTCAATTCGTCCAGGTAAAATTCCTCCGTGCATCGACACAATCAGTCAGCTAATAAACCGCTCGGCGTCAGGTTTACAGTAACTTCATTACCCGTCTCCGGACGATCTACCGGCACCAACCGATATTTGTGTTCACTCCTGTAGGTGTCATTCTTCAACACCACCCAATTCTGTAATTTGAACTTGCCGCCAGTGGGGCTGGCCGAATCCTGACGGGACTTTCGGGGAGTACTTCGAAGGGCAATATCAGAAGATCGTCGACTTACGGTGCGTCCCGCTTGCCGTGCCACTTACATCCTCATGTAACATTTCGTACTAGGCATGCGGGCGGCGACGAAAACGTGTTTTTGGTTAATACCACAGGCTGGGTGACTTATGCGGATGTTTTCCCCGAGTAAGCCCTATTCCACATTACCGTCAGAGCCAGGTTGATCGTCTAATCTCGTCTTCTAGAAATCAGCACCCAACCGTCGCAGGTCATCAGCATATCGCCGACCTATTCCAAAGTTGGTTGGAAAATTGGGGGTTGAAGCCTGAGAGTCGTTGGGCCACTCCCGTGTAAACATCTAGGACGCGAGGCGAAGGTTTCTGTACTGTGAAGCTAAACATAAAATACACATGTGGTTCTTCACGTTCGTCTTAAGTCGTAAACCTGAACGTTAAACTCCTGTTTCCCTTCTTCTCTGCCTGGCTATCCTCTTCGCGCTTCTCCTGTTCGCTCAAGGCAGCGTACTTGCGCTCATTCGTTCTGTTGAGATGCCGGTAATAATACTTTTGGACGATCCTGTTTTGAGGGAGTTATTTTTTCTGATCTTCATCAGTCGCCCATGCTACTCACCAGAGTATTGTGGTAAATCCGGCAAATGCGATGTTGATCGAATTTCCTCGCTTGAAAACTGACAAGTTGCGTTAATAATAGTAGACTTGGGCAAGCGATCAATATTACATGGCGCGTCGTCTGCCTGGTATATTTGAGATGCCCCTATAATATCCAAAGATCAGCTAATTGGACACACTCGGGAAATTCGATACTCACAGACTGCATAAATATTCGCTGCAAAGATGACTGCGCCAGAAGCCACGGTTCGCTTTCCAACACTCCCAGTATTCTCTGACATCCACCCGATATTTAATGGATGGTTATATGGCCAAGACGCCACGACGACAGCCCCAAAGTACCTTACACGATCCGGTAAGAGAGAGATGCGAGGGAGGAGCGGGATCAGCTTACTTGACGCCTCGGCTGGCCGAATCGGGCATTGCCCGAAGAATAATCCAGCCGACGAGCTGCCATGCCGCTGTATAATTATCAGAAATGGAGGAGGATGCGAGATGGAAACGAGGAGACTTACAGCCGAACGCTCCATGGAAGCCACGCTCTCGGACTTTGTCAGAATTCCGTATGACAATGACCATGAATATGCATTGCAGAACGTAGGGAGGAGCAGTGAGGGCATTCGACACGAATACGTTGAATCTGAATGACTTGATGACCGTCGGTAGATCTAAACAACATGAGGATAAATTATAGCTAAATAAGTCTAATGCGCTCACAGGTTCCCAATGGGTTCGTCGGGGTTAAAGTGACGTTCGATAAGAGCAAGTGTCCCCATAGACCGAGATCTGTGGCTGCGTCCTTGAAATCCGCGCGCGTTACCCGTTTCCTGGATATTGGGAATCAGCGGTCGATTGAGGTAGCGGGCATTTTATTTCAATACGACTTACTCGTACTGGCGCTTTGACTGGTCATCTCTGATCACACGTGTGACGGCGATTTGTACTTGACGTGGGGTGAACCACGGTTTAAATCCCCTCAGACCGCCTTTGGTGGTGTCTACGTTTCGTGGCAGATAAAACCTAGAAAAGTCAGTCCCAGACTTTTTGCTTGAGCGGGGAAATTACCAAATTATTACGGAGACGATGATCGTGATGATTCCATCCTATGAATCAACTCAGGACAGACTTGGAGAACTTGACGCAAATAATACTCACCACGAGGAACAGCCATTTCCATCCCTCCAATCCCGACCTTCCGCCCAACTGCAGCAGTCCGCTTGCCATAAGTCCACTGACAGCACTCGCGATCGCCTTGATTTATACAATGAATGAAGGGTCAGGAACGACGAAAGGACACGCACCTGTATCCCCCAGAACCAACCCAGTCTTGTCGCAAGCTCCGTGCTTTTGTAAAATCCGCCGAGATAGATTAACGTGGCGGGTATGACTCCTCCTTCAGTGATCGCGATGACTAGACGACTTTAGCTTAATCATACCACAAACAATGCGACTCACAGGTTCGAACGGTCAGATATCCAGCTTTATCCTTGAGCAAGGCATGGGACATGGTGACAAGACCCCATGCGAACATAAGTATAGGTATCCCTATGAAGGTCATTCAACGTCTTTCATCGAACTGATAATTCTTCGACACTCACATCGGGAGGGTCCAACAATTTTCGCCATCACAGCTCCAGAACTAAAATTGTCAGTATGAAAGCTCATTCGAAGTAGAAGTGACATACAAGGAAAATATAGAGAACGCGACGGCATAGATAGCGGTACCCGTGTTCACAGTGTTAATCGTGAAGCCCAAGTCGGCCGGCAAATTGTCCGAAATGGCATTCGAGTGGTTGGTGCGATCCATGTTGAGCACGAATGTCGTCAAAAGAATCCAAGGAAACAAGCGGGTATCCAGGATCCGGATAACCTTCGCTTCTTCCTCCGCGGTGTAATCGAGGTCTTTGACATAGAGGGGAGGATCGCCAGACTGCGTCACGGTGGCGGTCTGAGTTTCGGTCCATGCGCTGGACTCGCCGACTTTCGCGTCCGAATAATCCACCGACTCGGGGTGTGAGGGCGCCATTGCGTGGCGGGGTGAGAAGCTCCAGGCACGCCCGCGATAGACTATATATAGAAGTCCATGTTCACCATGCCGCTGTAGAATTGCGCCATGTCGAACCTTTATGGCATACGATTGGATCAGGAACCCATAATGACACCTCATGGGAATTCTTGCCTCATTCTCGGTGGGCGTTGGAGTGTGCCGTAAGTATGCCGCCCTATAAGTACGGCGGGCGGGTCACGGCCATCCGTCGTTGTAGGCCCGGAATTCAGTTGACAGCTTGGAAGTTCCTGCGAGCAACCTCCATTTGGAGACATGATCAATGATTATTGCTCTATCAGCGCGGTAGCAGACTCAGGCTCGGCATTAGAAAAGCCTCGTGTCATTCGTCGCGGTAATTGGTAATTCGCAAGTAATTCTCAAGTAGTTCTTGTCTCTGTCTTGTTTGAATGATTCTGTCAAGGAGGATGATATAAATTTGGAATGGATGATATCGGTGTGCGTGGAGCGAGAGTTACAGGGAAGCGAGACGTTGTGTGGCGACAGTGAGAGGGAGAGAAGAGCGATCCGATCCGGCAATCAATTTGCCGGAAGCCGATGGGCACACAACTTGAACTTGAACTTGCAGTCTTCCTCCCTCACCCTCCCACCCTCGCTTGCGACCCTCATCGAAACGCTCTTGAATCTCTCAAGTTCAAATTTTGCCCGGGGAGTAACCGTGTTAGCAGGTGACCGTGACGAGCCGTTGCACATCATCGATGCATCATCCCGCGTTGGCTTTATCTCATTCCGCCCCGGCCCAATTTTGCTCCGTTCTTTATATATCATCCGGATCGCCTACTTTACCTATCCTTTTGTATCCTTGACGCCCACCCCGAATATACCTCTGGGACTCGACGTCCGACGTGACCTGAGTTTCTTACAAACCGGTTGGTGGGCCATACTCCCCATGTGTTGACTTTTAATAATGCAAACTCGTCGTAGTATCTCAGGTCCAGGCGGCACAGACCCTCGACGAATTTTTGAGCTTCCAAGCGGACATTTGCAGAATGTACGAATAATGTAGCATCTACAGCTGGCCGCCAGTTAACTTCTCCACCACCACGTGTGGTGCGGACGATTGTAAAAATGACAATGTTTCCTTCTGCACAGAGATACCCCATGGTGTGAAGTGGGCCAAATCTTGTTAATCTACAGTTTATTCGGCA
Organism: Mycena epipterygia; assembly: GCA_029281465.1. Lineage (NCBI taxonomy): Eukaryota > Fungi > Basidiomycota > Agaricomycetes > Agaricales > Mycenaceae > Mycena > Mycena epipterygia. Next base: position 208,497 of record JARJCQ010000078.1, on the reverse strand, counting down.
ATCAGGAGTATCCGAATACGTCCCGGGTGTTCCTTGAACTCTTCGTGGTGGCATATCTGCTCGAACACCGTGACGGCACCGCGGCGTCTTTCACTCCTCCGCGCATCTGATCTCCGGGCGTGCGAGCGGTTGAAATCAACGTTAGATTTAGTCCGTCCAGGTTGCGCGCACTGGATCCACGAGGTCACTTCTTTCATGGGAACTGTTGTCAAAAAAATGTGAAGAACGAATGCAGAAGACATTCATGGATCACAGAAATCTTCCTCTAATGCCTCGATCCTTCACCGGTCTTCAATTACACGCGCCGCCATTATGCCTGTAAAACATGGAGGTTCACGTACATAAACCTTTCTGTTCGAAAACCCGAGTCAATCCTAACTTTGATTATTCTAGCACGGACTCTGGTCAGTAGACAAGTCTCAGTATTCATCCCTTTTAAATCGGAGAGTTCAGAAGCATATTTTAATAGTAGTTCGAGTCTCGGGACTGTCAATGACGGCTGCGTGAGACAAAATAAGACGACACAAAATTGAAAAATAAAAATAAAGCGAGAAGAAAAAAAGAGTGCATCACCATATTCCGAATCGGGGAATCGAACCCCGGGCTGCCGCGACCTAATTACTCTACCCGCAGGCTTACATAGGTAGAGGAAGCCAAAAGCTCATCACGTGACACATCCTTTGACTGCATGAGTGAAAAATAGGGGTTGATACCTGAGGGCGGGACAAAACAGTTATCAGTGGAATTGATCGCAAATAGTGATGGTGGGCCGGATTGATCGCTGGACCTTGTGGAGTTGACAGGGGGTGGCAGTATAACCAGCTGTGCCATAGGGTTGTGCATACCAAAGGTTACTGAGGTTGATTCAAGGATGACTCTGGGGTTGCCTGCACTAGAATTGAAAAAAAAAATGACGTGCGAGAGGTTTCGCGATCGGCGATCAAGTCACGTGATTTGTCATTTATGATGACCCGATCAGGGGTGATCGGCGATCGGTCGGGTGTCGGGGTCAAAATTGGCCCAGATTCGCAGCACAGCGGCAATGTTGACCCCTACACCAATTCGGAGATGTTGAGAGTCAGAGAGGTAATGAGATAGGGAAGTCATGAAATACATGCGAAAACGGGAAAGGTTGAACTTTAGTTAAGTTTGCAATTTTTCAAAATTAGATCATTAATTTGCCTCTTATATGGCGGTCCAAATGTATGGCGTTCAAAGTGCACTTTTAATATTCCGCTACATATTTCACTATTTTTGTCATTTCCGCTACCTCTTTCATAAAATTCATGTTTTTTCCGCTACTTATTGGACTTGAAAATGGACCAAAAGAGGGAGCGGAAAAACCTAGAATTTCCGCCGAAATCCCGCTACCTCTATTGGGGTAGTTTGTAATTCCGCTACTTTTACATAATTTTGTGATTCCGCTACTTTTGACAGTCGCGACCAAAATCCCGCTACTTCTCACTTTTCGGACTTGTGAAATTTTTGCAAAAAAAAAAAAAATTACAAGAAGTCCTAAATGTACAATAATTTAGACCCTAGGACTTCTTGAATTTTTTTTTTTTTTTTTGAAAAAATTTCACAAGTCCGAAAAGTGAAAAGTAGCGGGATTTTGGTCGCGACTGTCAAAAGTAGCGGAATCACAAAATTATGTAAAAGTAGCAGAATTACAAACTACCCCAATAGAGGTAGCGGGATTTCGGCGGAAATTCTAGGTTTTTCCGCCCCCTCTTTTGGTCCATTTTCAAGTCCAATAAGTAGCGGAAAAACATGAATTTTATGAAAGAGGTAGCGGAAATGACAAAAATAGTGAAATATGTAGCGGAATATTAAAAGTGCACTTTGAACGCCATACAAATGCACTTTTAATAATCCGCTACTTATTTTGCTTTTTTTGTCATTTCCGCTACTTTTATCATGAATTTGATCCCGCTACTTATTCAAGTTTGAGAAGATGAAAGAAAGTAGCGGGAAAAGTGAGAAATTCCCACTACTTTTATTCGAGCACATCAAAATCCCGCTATTTATATTCATTTTGACAGATTTTGATCCCGCTACTTTTTGGGATTCGCTCATCCCGCTACTTACATTTTCAAGTCAATTTTTTTTTTCAGCTAGATTTGGCGGTATAGTAAGGACTACAGTGTAATGGTATTATAACTAGAGTATGGTAAAGGACAAGTGAAAGGGGAACCGGGGAATGGGAGAAAGAGACGGTAATGGGAAGGGAGGAGGAGAGGGAGGTGCATCAAAGCAGCTGTCCGGCGCCCGCTGCACCTGCATCAGCAGTGTTCCGCCCACAAAGAACGATGTGGGCGTCTGCAGGCGGCTCAGCAGCCGCTGGTACGGCGAGTGGGACGGCGAGCCCTGCTCCAGCGCGGCAGGATATGGCTACACATACCCTGGCACTACAGGCTGCTGCACTGTGCAGTGAGTGCGGCATAGGACCCGTATGGCGAGGGCATACCGCCCATAACGGCAGCCTCGGGCATGAGGTAGCCCATCGTGGAGAGGAGGTTCTTGATGGGCACGACCGAACCACGGCTGTTCTATGCCCGTGCCACTGCCTGTACCCTCTAGCTAGTTATATAATACCATTACACTGTAGTCCTTACTACAGTACTGAATCTAGCTGAAAAAAAAAATTGACTTGAAAATATAAGTAGCGGAATGAGCGAATCCCAAAAAGTAGCGGGATCAAAATCTGTCAAAATGGATATAAATAGCGGGATTTTGATGTGCTCGAATAAAAGTAGCGGAAACTTGATTGGGCGAACAAAAGTAGCGGGAATTTCTCACTTTCCCCGCTACTTTCTTTCATCTTCTCAGACTTGAATAAGTAGCGGGATTCATCAAATTCACGATAAAAGTAGCGGAAACGACAAAAAAAAGCAAAATAAGTAGCGGATTATTAAAAGTGCATTTGGACCGCCATACTCTTAGAACATGCCAAGGGTGCTTGAACACTGGTAAATATCACCTAGTCCATCGAAATGCCAGCTGGTGGTGTATAGGCCATGTAGTGCTGCCGCGAGCTGAGTTCGAGGCAGCTCGAGCTGATGGGCCATCAAACTCGGTGCAGCTCGAGGTGCCACAAGCTCACCTCGAGTTGGCTCGAGCTGATGACGTTACACATCCATAAACGGAAACTTAGTGTCTCACGGCTGCGCAACATCGTCGACGAGGAGTTCAGTTGTCCTGAATAAATGCAAGAGTGATCTTATGGTGTCCATAATACACTGAGATGCCTCTCATTTTTTTCTGGGCTCAAAAGCACGAATTTCTGGCCATAATGGCAAAAATTCATTTGAACCCGAAATAAACCACAGCTGGAAGTTCTCTTCGTTTTAAAACACACAGCTTTCCAGGAAGCTGGGAAATCATTATTTGGAGCAAGTTATTGAACCCACATAACTCCCTTGCTTGTTTCTCTTCACATTCTCCCAGTTTCACTCCGCCGCAATTGCACAACCTCACAGCAATGGATGACATGCACCATTATTATTTTTTCCAGTTCATGTCAATCATTTGGATAGTTCGACTTGTAAACTACTGAGAACCTATTTTATATATCATTTCTTTGGCCACAGAGAATTATTGAAGTGTGCGACTCCTACGGTAGTCAGCTACTAAGAAAGGAAACACAAATTGATGGAGCTCGAGGCAGCTCGAGCCGAGCTGAGTTCCCATCAGCTCGAGCTGCCGAATATGGTAAGGCTCCGAGGCGAGCTGAAACTCAGCTCGAGCCAGCTCCGCCTCGCGGCAGCACTAAGGCCATGTGTGCACGATACCGTGACATCGTAGAATTTGAAATCACGTGCCCCCTAAATGGAATGTTGACCGATTCGGTCGAAACTAATTCGGAGATATTGAGAGACGTACTAGCAATTAGATAAGTAAGTCGTGAAATACATACGAAAGCGTGTAAGGTTGAATCAAGGTTGGGTTTTTGGATTTGCACTTTTGAACGACAAAGTTGAATTATCAAATTTTTCACTTCAAATAAGAGTCCCAGTCTTCGTTGCGTTCGAGATCCTAGGGAAGGATGGCAAATCCAAACTCCTCTGAGTCTTTAGAGATCCAACGTGTTTCATACGCGGACTTTGTTCAAATCCGTAAAATGGCGATTACACTGACAACTTCACCGCGTCGGTGTTACTGGAAGAGGATAGGCCATCAGTGAACGTCGGTCAGATTTGTTTTCCATGAAGCTTCTAACAGGATTTCAGACTGAAGTCATTCATTATATCACCAAGGGGGATTTGATAAGTACACTTCCGCCATGTTTTCATCCGAACCAGAATGGAAAACATAACGACTCACCAGCTGACCCAATTTTGAGGAGGCGGCGTAAAATTCCTAGCCTTGACGCAATCCCAACCTCGATACACGATCGGCGGTCGTTGCACATCTCGTCAGTGCGTCCACAGAGAGTCCACAGTGACACGGATTTTTTCCCCCCGCCACTTCATTACGCCTACACACAAGAATGGTTAACACATTCAGCCTCTTCGTCGCTGCGCTGGCCGTGGGTTCCGTCTCCGCACTCCCAATCTACGGTCGTGACTCCAGTATCGTACATATATTATCAGTGCTACGCATGTGCCCGTGCTGACCTCGTGTTCAGGGTAGACGTCAGACGACGGGCATCCCCCCCGGGTTCGGCGAGGCTGGGCAGGAGGCTGCGCACGAAGCGCAAATCGAGAGCGGGGACTTGCCTGCCATCGAGGCCTCGGAAGCGCAGGTCGCAGCGCAAGAGGCTGCGGACGGAGACTCTTTCTTCCGACGCGGGTTCTCGTTCCGCGGCAATGCTAATCAGGAGGCCGCGCACGACGCACAGGTCGCGAGCGGAAACGAGGCCGCCATCGACGCCTCGGAAGCGCAGGTGGCAGCGCAAGAGGCCGCCGACGGAGACTCTTTCTTCTGAGTGGATGTATGATGTCTGCCAGTCGTGTGCGGTGGAGAAGTGTTATTTAGTGGAATGTACTTTATTTATCAGGAATTCGAAGGATTGGAGTCTGTAAACCGTGTGTGCTCAGCCGAATCTGCGCCAATTTCGTAGTACCGCGAATCACGAACTTTCAGCCAGTTTCCGCCCGCTGGCAGCCGCAGAGCCTAATGTGCTTGTAGGGCGGAGAGGAGTGCTATGTTTCACTGTTGAAAGGCGGTGACCATCACGTGTCGTCGTCGCATCATTCCGTTCGGACTCCTATCCGTGTTCGTTCTGCCCCTGCCTACATATATTCCCTGCTTCGTTATCTTTTACCTTGGCCTTTGTACTCTTGATTCCCACCCAATTATACTGCTTGTGGCTCTATATCTTGTCTGTATCTCTCGTGACTTGACCTTCTAACATTCACGATTCGCAACACAGATACACTAGAGTTCCTATACCTTTTCGCAGATCAGCGGATCCGACAAGGGACGAGATCAGTGGCGGTACTGTATCAGTTCTTCACGCCGTATCGCTGTTGGTGTCCGCAGGCGTGTGTGTCTAGCGGAACAGCGCGATGTGGGAAGTATTGGCTCTGGCGGCGATTAACATTCTCTGCACCGCATCAGTAAGTCGTCGACCAGTAATACCGAACTTCGCGTGGGGGTCGTATTATTTCTGCGGATAGCTCACCGTGGCGATCCGCGGCTACGGGATTTTATGCGGATGCGACATGGGTGCTAAATTTGGCTACCAACCTACCTACCTACCCATGAGGTGGCACTCATGTGGAGAACGTCAACGTTAATATTGCTCGGGTTCTGGGGCTGAAGGGAGCTGAAAAGATATCCGTGGTTGATTCAAGGGTAGAGCGATCTGCCAGCCGGAGCACAGAACGCTGAGCTTGCCAGTGACACTACATACATGGATGTGCCTATGATTCTCTCCGCATTCTATTCACACGGAAGTCTATCGTGTGAGTTTAGAATCCGCATTTAAATAAATCGATTCCCGACTGTTGATGAAGGCCAACCCCTTGTTTTTAACCACATCGATCACGCACCCCACAAGTCCCCCCAAGCCTCAAATCCTAAGTTACCATATAATGTCTCCTCGCCGTACTACTCAAGGTACGCATACTTGCACTGGGCGATGCACTGCACTAGCTTGCTTTTTTAGCTGGTCAGGAACAGTCTGGCCAGCGGCTAGTAATTGCCCTGCTGTCTGGGTATGTTCAGTTGTTTCATATGCAAATGTTCTCATGTACTGCTCTACGTAATTGAATGATTTTACCCCGGTCTTTAGTTCAACATCAGTTTCGTCTTTTTGGGGGGAAGTGCACTAAAGAACTAAATCAATTCCGTAAGATTGATGAAGGACTCGATGAGAGCTGACAGGTCAACCTCACACTCTCGGATATTTGGTAAATAAGCCATGCGCTGCTGGCCCGTGGAACGCGAAATCTGAGGGTATCGAGATGAGTGAAAAGGACGAGTCGTTTCTGTATACGGTATACCTTAGATTCCTGTACTGAACCAAACGCTACAGATTAAATTTTCACTTGCACGTAACGCTGTTGTTTACTTGAGCTATCCGACCGGTGTTGTTAGACTTTCTCATCACCGTGGTTTGAACTTTAGGGGTTGAACCTAGTCTCTCTAGACAGACGCTGTAACAATACCAGCTCGTTCCTCGCTTGTTACAGGTTGAACCAAGTTTTTGAACATCAGGCGATCAAGGTGGCGATGCATGTACGCATCAACAAACATGTCGGTCTGGTGTACCGCCACGCCATGGGCTATTCCACTGGCAAAAGACCATTGCCATCCAACAATCTCCTGGTATCCACCAGCCTGAACCTCTTCGCGCTTTCTGGGGAGCTTGTGACCAATCTTGCGACTCTTCCCAGCTTAGGTCACCCATCCAGCGCTTGCCATCGGAGATTCTGGTGCAAATCTTTGCGCTGTCTGCGGCGCCGACGAAGGCGGCAACTTCACTGGTGTACTATAACTTGACTGCCGGTGCCGCATTGGATGCGCTCGATCTTGACGGGACCGAATTGTGGGGAACTCCACGGCGTCGGGGAAGCAATAGGATTGCGCTCTAAAGAGCTCTCAAGGTACCTCCGACTATGGCATATCCATAACACTCTTTCCCTTCTTTGCTTCTTTTCCCGCTGGTCACATAACTAGACGGCTATCTAAATTGTGCGGCCTTTTTTTCGGTAGTTTGTAAGTATCCCGCGGATCGCCGCCGCCGGGTGTTCCAGTACTCCGACGAGCGCGGTTCCCGGTCCGGCTCATCTCCATACGCATTTGAGATTAATAGGCCGCGCATGCCATCATTGATGGATACCCGTGTTTCTAGCGTTTGAATTTACTAAATTCTAAGTCACAGTGAAACTCTCAAGATCTCACAGCCTCTCGCGGTCACCTGTCCATTCAAAAGATCTCGTTCAAGTTCGTAGCGGCGATTTCCCATTGCCCACTTTTCCCTGCAGCATGGCTTTATCCTCTGATGATGCCGTGGCCGTGGCCGAACAACTCCTCTCAGTCGTCAAAGCGCGCTCCGTGTCCCAAGTCGAAAGCGCAGAATTCTACAACAAAGGCATCGAAGTGCAAGCGATATGCGATAGGTGCGACTGAGAACCATCCCTAAATCCATCCTTCATTGAGCCTATGCACGTTCAGATTATTGCGGGCTGTCATGGGACCGCTCGAGTACACCGCTCTCATGGCAGGTCAGCTCTTGCATGGCTTCTATATAGTCTCGAGCTTCTACTAATACATCTATAGAATCCGGCCAGGAGAGTCAGGCCCTGTACTTCGTGACCTCGCTCGGCATCGCCGATATTATCGGCAACGGCGCGCTCTCCCTCGCAGAGATCAGCGAAAAGACAGGCGTGGAGATCCAGTTTCTAGGTGGGCAATAGACTACTGCTTCTCATCCCTGGCTGACTGACTGAATACTCGGGCAGGCGTGGTGATGAACTGCATGTCTGGCCGCGGCTACTTCGAAGAGGACTCGGGCGTTTACCGCAACAACACCCTCTCCGCCGTCCTGCGCGAGGACCACCCGAGCAGCATGAAGAGCGCCGTCGGCTTCGTGTGCGTGGGGCTCCGCCTTCTCTTCTTTATTTTAAATGATCAGATCCGTCGGGGTTCCCGATGAGCATCTGGCATGATCTGCCATCTGCTTTGTCGGGCCTGTGCTTCCGACTTACACCGCTTCACTGTGCAAAAGTCTCTCCACGAACGTTTCTCACGCTTTCATCTGTGCAGATGCGACGAAGGCTACAATGCTGCCTCGCGATTGATCGACGTCGCGAAACGGCGAGGAGCACCGAAAGCGACGACGAACGAGGCCGAGGACAAGGCGCGCATCACCGGCACAAACCTCGCCTTCGGCTTCGACTGCTCTGTCTTCGAGTGGATGGGAAAGCCCGAGCAGGCCTGGCGCGGCGAACGCCTCGGCCGTGCGATGAAGCAGCTCCACGGAATGGCCAATGCGAATGTCCCAACAGGTACGCCGTCCCTGCCTTCCCTTCGATTTTGGTTTATTCTGATACTTTTTTTTGTGAGATTATGCGTGGAGCGCGCTCACTTCCCCCATCGTTGACTGCGGCGGTGGAATCGGTGCGCTGGAGATGGCCATTTTGAAGGAGGAGAAGAACCTCGGGCTCGAGTTCACCATCTTCGACATACCGAAGACCGTCGAGAACGCAAAAAAGGTACGAACACCCTATTCTACGCCCGTCCTCTTTTCTCCAACGGGTGCCTTGTTACACCTACACTTCTACCATTAATGATAAACAGTGACTGACGGCCGGACTTCTGATTTGCAGACATGGGGCGCTCAACCTCCGCAGTCATCCTCCCGCATCTCCTTCGCACCGGGCGATTTCCTCGCTCCCAGCCTGACCGAGACAGGCCTTCCCCTCGGCCAGCCAACCTACCTCATCCGGCACGTCCTGCACGACTGGACCGACGCCGAAGTCCTCTCCATCCTCCGAAACGTCCGTGCCGCCATGCTCGCTTCCCCTTCTTCGCCCTCCACTACGCCCGTCACACAACAGAAGTTGCTCGTGTGCGAGATGTTGCTCCGCCCTGACTCGAGCCGCTTCGTGCGCACGACGAGCATGCAGCTCCTCGCGCTCAACAACGGCGTCACGCGCACGCTGGGCGCCATGCGCGCGTTGATTGAGCAGGCCGGGTTTGTTGTTCGGAAAGTGCACACTATGCGCGCGGTGGACTCTATTATCGAGGCCGGGATCGAGCCCTAGTCCCTATCCTTGTGCACGGTCACCTAAATTTCGTTTGAATTTGAGCGAATATCTATTACTTTCTATTGCGTACTTGTATTGATAGCATTGAAATGGAGAGAGAACCGTGACCCAAGTATGAGAAATTTTGGTATTCCGCCCCTAAGATCGCGGTTCGCTACAAGCGTAGATATATTATACGAAACGATTTAACTCGTGCGAGTTGAGATCGGGTTCAACTTGAGCCAAACATTAAACCAGGACGATCAATTGAGGAGTTCGGGGATCGGATAAGGCTCAGGATAATTCAACAGGGTCTCATTTTAATGCATAGAATAAATATACAACGAAGGTGACTACAAGATGAGAACGGAGAGATGACCGCGAGTGTACAGCCTAAGACATGGCGTATGGGGCGTACTTCCAGTAACTGCATAGCTCGTCAACATGTGATTCAGCATTCAGAAATGGAAACGTACCCGGAATAACGGCGGGCCAGAACGTACGGGATGACGACCTTGCGCAGGACCCAAGGCATGGGCGGCCAGGAGTCTTTGAGCTCGGTTGGCGTGTGGCTGTTGTGTAATATAAATCGGCCATATTCGATTATTAAGGTGAAAATGGTGGCTCACCTGCGCATATACGGAACGAGGAGGAAGGGGTCGCCGTGCGACTTGGCGTGCTTGTCGAGCGCGGCATTCAGGGCGAGCAGCTCCTTGGTGTCGAACACCTTCATGTTCTCCGGTGCGATGTGGGCGACTTCTTCGTCGAGGTGCTTGTACTTTGCGCAGACGTGTCAGATAAAGTAAAATTGGAAAATTCATGAGGTAAGACTGACGAGAGGCTCTCGGAAATCTTGGAACACCTGTTTAAGCTCGGTGGCGTTGAACTTGGATGGGTCGGACTTGGCCGCACGGAGCTTTCCGCTCAGCGCTTCGAGACTCGAGTGGATAAACTTGTGCTGCTCCTGCTCTTCCGAAAAGTCCATCTTGCGGTTGAGGAACGGGAACACGACCTCCTCTGTGTAACTTTTAGCAAGTGAAGTAAAGCATATCCAGAGATAATGCATACCCTCAGCCTGGTGGTGACCTTCGATGGAGTCGACCCACGCCTCGCAGTAGCCAAGGAAATTTTTGATGTCGTCCATGGGCGGGTTGTCCAAGTGCGACGTGATGATGTCGTACCCGAACTTGAAGGTGTTGTGGGCGTGGATCATGTTGTACTGGAGCATTTCCTCTGCGGATTGTTGAGGCGCCATGGTGGGGGATGGAGGATGGGAGGCGCAGAACGTGGCAGTGACGTGAAGGAGAGACGTTAATAGACGCTCAAGCTGTGTCGGAAACGGTTATTTTTATTTGTAGGAAGCTGCAGTGCAAAAAGGCGAAAAAGCATCCTGAAACAAACAGCCCAGAATTCCAGAACGCGTTGCCGAACCCAACATCTCCGCTGCATTACCAGCACGACTTCAAGTTTTCCTCCCGGAATTTCACATTTTCCGGAAATTACTCCGCAATGATCGGCGAAGTTCGTCCAATCCACAATGAGACCGCGTTCTAAATAATCGATACATGTGTAAGATAGGCACCCGACGGCGTTTAGCAGAACACCGTTAAAGTTTGTTATTGGTTGGATAAACCATGTGACCGTGTCGATCCCGAGTTGAATACTGGACATAGCGACGACGAAACTTGTAAAATGTTGCGGTGGGTCGCCGCTGGCAACTAAGATTCCACATGCTCACCTGAATTAACGGCGAAGTTTCGCATCTCCCATCGGAGGCCCGTTGCTGTCGCAAGGTGTGCTTGTTCCAAGTACACATATCCGGTATCCAACCAACTTCCCATGGATGCAGAGATGACCGAAGTCTGTTTAATTTGAATGTCCAATCGTTTACCAGCGTTCCACCAACGTTCCCGCGGCGTCCCGCGTCAGTTCCAGACGTTTTCGCCAGATCAAGTATCCCAGCAATATCTCAGATTATTCGCGCGTTATGATTTTATGATGCAATCAAGATCTGGCTGATCCGCTGTGATCCGTCATCAATTGAACCTGCAACTGCCGAATAACGACCGGTTTCCAGGAATTACCGCGCGGTACCGGCGTATTAACTATCGTATCCTGGCGGATCCGGGCGGATCCAAGGGGTTGAACTTTGTATTGTAAACTGATATAAATATCTCAGCCACGATGATTCTCACCTAATTATAACGGAGTACCCATATAAGGGGACACCAGGGGACACAACTGGTTTCAGCGCGCGCCATCTGCCGCCCAAAAGATAGTACGATATGTCCGGAGTCTGTTAATTTTGGTTCAATTTCCAATCGTCCGTTTAACGAGGCGGCGTCCCGCACCAGTTCTTATTGGCTCAAATGAGCCAAAAGCATTGGTCAGAGATTATCAGAAATGCATTAGAGTCGGTTGTGTGGAATGCGATGCCAGGCAATATACGAGGAATATCTGAGACAGAGACGACGTCATTGCCTCATGAAAAAATCTAGTGGGGCAGTGAGTGCCATAATGCCAAGCGAAGATCTCCTAGAGAAGTTAACAAGCTTCAATAGCACAATGGTCTTGAGTCTGCAGGTCCCAGATTATTTTGGGGCTCTCGGGAATCTCTGGGATGTCTGACTTCTTTTCAATTCCTCAGCTGGGCTTTCCTGACTCAAACGCCGAGCCCGCAGTAAAAAAAAACGACAACGATGCACACAAGATGGCGCAGATAATATTTTACGAAGTACTACATTATAATCGAAGATTTCCAACAAATCCAAAGCTCCGACGAGAAGATAAATAAACATATAAGTATTAAAGTAAAGTAAAGGAAGGACTTTATTCGCTCGTCAATCCGCAATCTACCGCTATTCAGATGAGCTGATGCGACGCCAACAGAGGGAATCAACGACGTACTCGTTATGGTCGTCACTGCTCTTGTGTTTCGCGTTGGATATGCACCGTAGGTGTCGGCGCAACGGGCATCTTCTGCATCGTGAAGTCGGAGCTGCCCATTTGGGCGTGGTAGCCTTGCTCGGGATTGCGCTTGGGCGTGTATTTTCCGCTGCTCACCCCGGAGGCGGTGTGCTGCGAGGGCAGCGACAGAGGGAGCCCGGCCTCGCCGCGCTGCTGGCGCTGGTAGAAAAGCTTGAGGTTGAGGTACACGCGCTGCGCCATCGCCACCTGCGTTGGTTTTTTTGTAAGTAATCATGCAAGTGAATTACGAGTGGAAGGAAGAGGCTCACGGTGACGAGAGTGGAGAACGGGACTGCCGCCGGCTTGACCAGCGCGAACGAGTCGTCTAGTGCCTGGATAGAGAGCACGGTGATGTTCGTCACGGCGGTGAAGAAGAAGTAGACCAGGTTGTCGCGGTAGATCTGCTTGCTGATCGCGGACGGCGCGAAGCCGCCCGCGTTGGTGTTGAGCTTGGCGATGGTGAGTGCGAGGATGACCACATCGAAGCCGACGGAGGACGCGTAGCTGATCGGCGCCCAGGAGACGATATCATGCATCTGGCAGTTGGAGAGAAAGGGCGTTGCTGGTCCTGTGGTCGCGCTATACTGAGAGGCGACAGCAATCTGAGCGGGGACTTGTCAGCATGCGTGCCGAAGAGACAATGGGGCTCCTCGACTTACCCAGCAAGCCATCATCCCGCTCCAGAGCAGAGCAAGGGCGCCGATGATGACCCTCGAGTTGCTATAGATAGCAACGACACGGCTGCAGAAAATAACGCCGGAGCTTCCGGCGACGAGGACGGCGCCAACTTGACTTGCGATCACGGCGGTTTGACAATGTTGGGATTGTATGGAGGTGAAAAATAAAGCCGGGAAGGTCGCAAGGAAGGCTGAGTAACGGAGGATAATGAAACTGCGGTGCCCTTCGTCAGTATCGAGCTTGAGTTGCCATAGGCAAATAAGGTACACTCACGCCCAAGTCGCGGGTTGCCTCCAGAGTTGCTTATTGCCAGTGGTGTAGATACGAGTTTCATCGCGAAGAAGAACGACGCTAAATCGTTGTCAGCTATTGTCGGTCGAGCATTATGAGAAACACTTACTAGTCCCAAACAATAAGGGCGAATGCACTTGCAGCACAGATCGATATTGATATGGCGTGATACTGGAGGTCTTGGAATTGCGCCAGGGTCATGCCAGGAGGAAGCACGATCGGGACGATATTAGGCGTTGGAGGGGGGGTGGCGGAAGACATTAGGCGAACGTTGTAGAAGAAAAAGTAATGACAGGAACAAAAGACGGGAAGAAGAACAGAAAAAATCTACAAGAGGCGCGCCACAACCACATTTAACTCAGGCCAGGTGTATCAGCTTCTGCCGCAATGCGGAATAGTGATGCATTCCTGGTGGTCCGGCTGATCTGCTGGTTTCATCCCACGAGGCACCGCTCCAACACCGCTCCTACACTAGGTTCAACGTAACGAGATATCACCGGAGTAGAGGGCTGTGGAGTATGAGAATGGAGTTGAAATATTTGATCGCGAAGTTGCACAAGGTTGCACGCCCATTTCTGCGAGGCGGCAGCCGCATGGCGGACCGCAGTCCTGCTGGTTGGCCCAACTGGAGTAAGTTCCGAGCCGACGCATGTTAAACTGGGAATCGCGGGAGGGAAACTCTGAGTCGCGTTTATCGGATACCACCAAAAAGGTCACGGTTTGTGATATGATTAAAAATGATTATTTCGATAGAGGTAGTAACTTCAGTTTCAGGACGGAGCAGTGTTGGAGGAGGACATAACATGGTTGTTCCAAGGTAGGGTTTACGTTTTTTCTTTCTTTTTGGCTCCCCGAAATTCGTCCGAACCAGATATAAGTTCAACCTAAGTATGATCGATAATCATTTCGGTGCCTATCAAAAACCCGCATTCTAATAAATTATTGGAGGGTGCCGATCTTTTACGGGCGGTCTCCCGGAGGAACTCCAGTCTCCATCGCGGGGGCGGGATCTTCGAGGCATATGTCGAAAGGGACGGAAACTCGTGGGAAATAGAGTCGTATTAGCGGGGATAATTAAGAGTCGGATTCTGGTTCGCGGAGACCGTCTGAACGCCGTCGATGTCTATTCAACTCACAGTTTCTCGAAATGGACAAGCTCCCGGCCGGCGTTCCTAAACGGGACCGGCCATGCAAGTTTACAAATGATGATCAATTCTCTCCTCCGCCTCCGATGGGTTGCCGCTGGGCGACTTCAAACAGCCGCCGAAACTTTTACGGTATGCGCAAGATCACCTATTCCGTCTGCAGTGTTCGGCAGTGTTCACCACAATTTTGTGCTAGCAGTTTCATCAAGTTCCAATCAAGTTCTACTCTTAAAATGGATGCGCGCTGGAATTCGGTCAAGGACCCGCTCGTTATTCAAACCAGCCTTTTCCCCCTTCTTCCATGGCTTCGTACACCACCTTGCCGGAGTTGCTTCATGGCCGCTCGACAGGCTCCACGAGCTATATCGGGTTCCTTGACGAAAATGGGTCGTCTACGACACTATCTTATCATGAACTCTTCGCCAGAGCGACCCATTACGCTAGTCGTCTCCTCTCCGCGGGATTGAACCCTAGGTCCAATACTGTGCTCGGTCTCTTCGAAGACCACGAGAACTACATCGTTCTCTTCTGGAGTTGCTGTCTTGGTGCGTCTCATTGCCGTTTTGACCTGCGTGTTTCTGACGCATTTTGCCCAGCCGGGATACCGTTCTGTCCCCTGGCGGCACTTCACCCCGACCCTAAACGTCAAACAGATCTTTTCGTCCACCTTCGGGATGTCCTGGGCGAGCCTGTCCTTGTCACCACCTCGGAGTTCACGTCGACGGTTGCTGTCCTTGATCCCCAGCTGAAGACCTACACTCTTGCCCAATTAGACGGTAACATCACCACGGTGTCCGCAGAAGTCCTTCATTCTCCTTCTCCCGACGAGCCTGTTTGTTACGTTCTGACTTCAGGTGATTCCGTTGTTGAAAGCTACGCTTACGGTTGCTGATTACTCCGACTCAGGTTCCACCGGCAAGCCGAAAGCCGTCGCACTGCGACATGCTCAGATTCTCGCGAGCTGCGCCGGGAAGAGCAAGCATCACGGCACTTCATCCGAATCCCGGTTCTTGAACTGGATCGCATTCGACCACGTCGCCTCTATTATTGAGATCCACATTCACGCTCTGCTGATAGATGCTATGTGAGTCGGACAGCCATAAATTTTGCCGCTATCCACTCATCAAGTCCGCCGGTAGTCAATACCACATTTCGCCGACAGCGATTATCGTGAAGCCAAATTCGCTGCTGGAATGGAGTAGCCAACTTGGTATCACCTATACCTTCAGCCCGAATTTCCTCATGGCGCGAATCCTGAAGGACCAAGCCGCAGACCCGCTACCTTCGTCGCTCGACCTCTCCAACCTGCACGCTCTCATCTCGGGCGGTGAGTCTGTGCCAATGTCGATCGGCGTCGCATTCGCCGATCTCCTCGAGACGTTTGGAGCTCCTCGGGATGCTCTCAGGGCCGGTTTTGGCATGAGTGAGACTTGCGTAGGTGATTTCTGTTGAATAAAATTCCATACAAAGTCTGACAGAAATCATCGTGCAGGCGGGCTCTATCTACGACACTAAACCTGTGGCTTCGGAAGTCACTCAAGACGGCCCGCTATATCTCCATCTCGGCCAGTGCATCCCGGGAATGAGCATGCGAGTGTTGAACGCCGACGGAGGCGTCTGCGACCCCGGTGAAGCTGGGCAGCTACACGTCAGTGGACCTAACGTGTTTCACGGATACGTAAACAACCCATCTGCGACTAACGAAGCGTTCACGTCTGACGGCTGGTTTATCACCGGCGATCTCGGTTATCTCGACGTCGATGGCAATCTGCATCTGGTCGGCAGGGACAAGGACTGTTTGAACATAAACGGCCTGAAAGTCTCCAGCAAGGACGTCGAAACGTACCTCGAGGATGCCCACATACCGGACATCACCAATCTCGTGGCTTGTCCCCTCCGTCTTCCCAATGCCGAGACCGAGACCTACGTCATTTTCTACCAAGGCGATCTTCCGTCGGACGGGAGTACATCGTTGAGATCCACGGTCGCGGCGAACCAGGCAATCAGCGATGCATGCACTGTTCTTATGTCGCATGCACCACATGTCGTCCTCCCGCTTCCTTCGAGCAGGTTCGTCAAAACCGCTCTCGGGAAGGTATCCCGCGCCCAGCTCACCGCTGCGTACCTCCGAGGCGAATTTACCAGCATCGAAGAGCGGTTGCACGCAGCGCCCGCCGAGACTTCGGAGTCTCTCGACCTCGGTGATGCCGTTCAACACGTCGTATCGCAGTCTATTACCGAAGTCTTTGAGCTCGACGCGGCCGACATCCGCCTTTCGACGAATCTCTTTGATACCGGAGCCTCGTCTATGCACCTGATGAGATTGAAGAAGGTGTTGGAAGAAAGCCTCCACCTTTCCGAGATCCCGACCATCGAAATCCTGCGGCGGCCTCGCATTGGCGCATTGTGCACGTATCTTTCGGAGCTGTCCGCCGCCGGCAGTAAAAACGAGTCTGCGCACGCTTACCAGCCCCTTGTGTGTCTCGAATCGGAGGGCTCGAAGCCCCCCGTCTTCCTCGTTCATCCCGGTGTAGGAGAGATCCTCGTCTTCTTGAATATGGCGCATCAGCTGCAGGACGACCGCCCCATCTACGCGATCCGAGCGCGAGGGTTCGATTACGACGACCTTCCATTCGAGACTCTCGACAATACCGTCGAAGCCTACACGGCCGCTATCGAGCAGGCGTATCCCTCCGGTCCTTACTACGTCGCTGGCTATTCGTACGGCGGCGCTATCAGCTTTGAAATCGGCAAACGTCTGGAACGCCACGGCAAGCAGGTAGATTGGCTCGGTATTCTCAACCTACCGCCGCATATCCAGTTCCGCATGCACGAGCTCTCTTGGATCGAGGTCCTATTCAACGTCGCGCTGTTCGTGTCGCTCCTCGAGCCCAGCGACATACCTGCGGCGCGCGCAGAGTTCTTAGACGCATTCCCCTCTATGGTTGGGCTCGATTCCGAGCCGCGCGATCCCGTGCCGCCCATCCAATGGCTGCTCGCCCGCTCCAATCCGGCGCGTCTCGCAGAGCTCGATCTGCAGCTCGGCGCGTTTGCGCGGTGGATTAAAGTCGCGTACGAGATTAATCGCACGGGTCGCACGTTTACTCCCAGCGGCAGCGTGCAGAATGCGCTCACCACGGTCTTTTGCGCGGTGCCGCTCAGCTCGATGGGCACGCGCGCGGAGTATAAAGCGCAGCGGCTTTCGGAGTGGAAGGATTTCAGTGGGCCCGCGTTCGAGCTCGTGGACGTCGACGGCGAGCATTATACGATGCTTTCCAAGGAGAATAGTGCGAGTTTTGCAGATAAGATGCGCGATGCTATGCATCGTGCGGAAGTTCTCGCGTTGAAGCGAACGTCGCCTCCTGCTCCCGCTCTGACATCTGCGCGCGTTGACTTTGACGAGGTCCCAGTGATCGATTTCACCCTCGCACAGACCGATCCTGTTCAGTACTACGAACAACTTCGTTTTGCCTTGGAAGACGTTGGATTTCTGGTGAGTTTTGGCGTCTCTCGTCTTTCAATTTACGTTTTGACGGGTATTTTATAGGTCTTCTCTAACGTCCCGGGCTTTGAAGACGGATTCCAGAGCGACCTTTTTGCCTTAGCCAAGGACCTATTCGGACGCGAACAGGAGTGGAAGGACGCGCTTGGGACTGCCAATTCGTATTCATTGCGTGGATATTTCCGCGCAGACACGCTCCCTGGCGCTCACAAGGTATGTAATCTACTTCTTCCTAGCGCGGTTGTAAACCAACCGTTATTTGTAGGCGCATGCAGAGGCCTACCGCTTCGGAGCCGACTTGCCTGCCCCAACCGGAGAGGACGTCCCATTCTGGCTCAAACTTCACGAGGGTACGTACACCCAACGGTGAAATATATTATCGAACTTACATTGTGCTCAGGGCCCAACCAATGGCCAGCAGATGAAGATCTTCCTTGTTTCCGCGAACAAATGAACACGCTTTTCACGCGCTACCGCCAGCTGAACCTCGATCTCAATAAGCAGATCTGTCATTTGCTATCGTTGCCTGAGACGGGGCTCGACGAGTACTTCCCGGCGCCGACTCCGGAGTTCAACAGTGCGATCTGGCATTACTTCCCTGTCAGCCAGGTGATTCGCGAAGAGGCGAAGAACGGGTTTGCGCAGGGGATGCATGAGCATCGGGACCCGTCGACGTTCGTGACGTGTTTGATACAGTCGCGGCCTGGTCTGCAGGTGCAGAACCACCAAGGTGCCTGGCTTGACGTTCCGATGGTGAAAGGCGGCGTCGTGTGCAATATCGGTGAGCTTGATTGCTATACCGTTGATATGCGGGATTGAACCGATCCGTTCTTCGCCAGGCATGCAACTCATGAAGTTGACGGGCGGGAAGCTAGTGGCTACGACGCATCGCGTCAATACCTTGAAAATTGAGGAAGATCGGTGAGTACCTTCTGTATTATCTGAACCGTTGAACCATTGCTCATTCGACCTCCCAGATTCACGATCCCATACGTTCTTTCCACGCGTCTGGAGAGGGATATCGTACCTCTTCCCCAGTTCGCCTCTCCCGACTCGGCAAAAGTGCACGTCGCGCCGAACCCCAAGATCGCGCTGCTTATGGGCATCAAGGATCCCTTGCTGCGCAGCGGGTACGCCCGTCTGAGCCTCTTCCCGGCTGCGACAGCGAAGTTGTACCCGAAGGAGTTCGAGGAAGCACAGGAGATGGGCATCGTTTAAGTTATATATATTTACGTGCATTGTGATTCCGTTGGGCTTTATATTTATACGTGCCATTTAGTAGATCGGCAAGTTTCGAGCGTCGTTGACGAGCAAAGCGAACATACTATTCCAGACCTTAATTTCATAAATATCCGAAGATTTCTTGCGAATTCGCCCCAGATTTGAAGGTATAATTTCTTTGGTAGTAGAATTTATCAGGTGTTGCGTAGACACGAGAGTTGGAGGTGCGTATTGCGATACCTTTTTTCTCAAACTTTCATATAAGACTATTTTTTTCCGCCAGACGCTAGAGGCACGATGTATAGCGCAAGATCTCAGTTGGACGAGTAGTGGTAATCATGCATTAGGAGGAATTGTTTCAAAAGATGGCGGAGATGTAGTCTCCTAGACAGATGCTTCAACTTGAAGCTCGTAAGTATCTCGTAGCGATTATGAGACAGCTATCTGTCAGCAAGTTTTTTTAACTCATTTTAGGAGTTACGACCTTCCATACATCAGACAAAGTTGTGTCCAAGGCAAGCCATTTCATCTAATTGACCCAAAAGAAATCACACAAATTGGGGTCCAGTAAGGTTGAACTTCGGCGCAACAGAAAGATATTTATTGGACACATACATCAACGCACTCGGACTCCATTAATCCTGTCAATATCCCGCGCAACAAACCTGATGAAATAGAGCGTTGATTCCTAAAATGCACAAGACGAAAGAGGAGCACCATCTTGTAAAACGAGTGAAAATGCGCTGCCGAATCATAATCTTCAATCCGAGAACACCAACACAACTTGATCGATACAGTCATTGATAATATACATCGTGGTGACTCCACGTCGCTTTGTTCTGGAACGAATGAGTCCAAGAGTGAGCTGCTATAGCTAGGAAATGGCCGAGAGAACATACCAAACAAACTCTACCTGCCTCTTACCATCCCCCTTCGCGTAATCATCTAAACGCTTTGTGGCATCGAATTTCAAGGTATTGAACCGGACGGGTGCGGCAGCGGCAGGTCCGGGGGCGTGGGCCCACCCCAGGCCTACACGGACGTATATAAGCATGTTGGTGCTGCCCACGATCGCCGGCGTGACATCGATGAGGAACCGGAGATTCGATGCGACTGCGTAGGCGGTGATGAAGAAGATCGCCCAGGTGCTGTGCGTGGGGGGTTGGTCACTTCGTCGACGAGTGGGAGAGGACAGGCAAATTCACGCGGAGAGAGCTGCACTTTCAACGATAATGGCTAAGACTGACTGGGGTTGTAATTGATTATCAGGAATGTAGACAGTGCAATATTGGAAATATAACAAACCTGGAGGGTGCGTCCTCCAGCCGGCTTGAGGATGCTTTGTACTCTCCAGAGCCTCCAGGCAATAAAAGCTGAACGGGAGTAAGTAAGCGAACGAGAAATATGAGAATAGTTCTACCTGTGCAGTACACGTTGGTACTAGATAGAATGAATGAAAATATCAAACAGAAAACCGGCCCGTTGAACACTTACGAAACCGTAAACACACAGTCTGCTATGATCCATCCGTTGGACGAGTCATCCCATCCGGTCGCCAACTCGCTGAACTGAGAAAAATCCCAAGCGAGACCGATACCACCGACTAAGACGATGTCAGTACTCCAACCTCACGATACAGTTTTAGTGTCCGCACCAATGAGACCGAGCACTGTGATCGTCGGGAAAATCATGACATATCGGTTGTGCCCCCAAACCGTATATAGACGATGGACCTAAGTATCGCAGTCAGAAAAATGAAAACAATGATAATAAAACCCACAAAAAGCACATCCACGACGGTCAGCGAGGCGACCAAGAAGCTCGTCTGCGCCACTTGCGTGGCCTGCGAATAATCCCCATAGAACGTCAATGGGTTCGAGCCATGGTCAACCACAACGAATGCCAGAAACAAGCGGTCGATCGTCAGGATCCAGTGCTGGTTTCGTCTCCTTCAAAATTAAACAGAGAGATATCGCAGAGGCCACGTACACCTGTCACCGCGATAAAAAGGACCTCGCCACCCCACAAGATGGGCGAAAGCCAGATGGAGCGCTCCCGCCGGAGTCCCCGGGACTGCACCGTCAGGAGGAGATAGAGGGAGGTGAAGAACAAGACGAGGTATATCCCATAAAAGAACGTTTCGATAACCACTGTGGCTAGTGCTGACGAAATGCGAGGGATGGTCAACATCCTAGGTGGCGGAAGGCGGAAGGGGGGGCAAGGCTGGCGCTTGGATACGAGGACGGCGTTTATAAACGGACCCACCACCGCAGGAGTGATTCTCCGTTGATTATCTTCCAAGATTGAAGATGGCGTGATAGATCTGTCCAAGGGCTCGAACTATTCGGGGAAGGACTGCGAGAGATTGCCGCGAATTCTCCAGATGCAGCTTTCAGGTAGCGTCATCGAGGAATTTAGAACAGTTCTTGAGGGATTCGATTGCGGTGCCCAGGAAGCAGAAGCAATGCAGAACTAAATTCAAGGACTTTCGAGTCATCCTGTCGATTTTCAAAGATCATCTACTCTGGTGGGGAAAATGAACATCCATCTGCCAACTTGGCATGTTCCAGGGTGTGGTGTATGATGCACATGCCATCCGGATACCGTGGTGCTCCAGAGATTTCAAGTTGATGATCGCCAGGTGTGCTGATGTGAATCCCCAAGCACGACCCAGCAGTGGTGGAGAGATCACCCCAGATCAGTCCTGCATACTACAGCCTGATAGGAACAAGGAGGAATTGAGGTCGGGCAGAAAGATGTCAGAGTTATGCAAGAGAAACGTGAGTCGGAGTTTGGTCACAGTCCAAGTTCGGAACACAAATCCGGCGATGCAGCCACGGCATCAGCAAACATGCCGGCAGGCTGATGTGCCACGAGTCTCTTTTGCCTCTGCTTCGCCTGGCCGTTTTCTTGAGCTGCCTACAACTTGCCGTGGGATGGAGACACAGACACACGGAGCCGCCTATCCTCAGCACTCCTCCCTCCTTCCCGATTCCACGACAAAATCAGAAATCCGCGCGCTCTTGCGATCCCATTCCCTACCACCCGATAATCTCCCATCCACCATCTCCGCACTTTCTGAAGAGCTCGTGCGATACGATGCCCGTGCCCTATTCTATGAGTACGAGATCTTGCGACTCCGTGCTCAGCTCGCGCGCGCGAAAACCGACCGTGCGGAGCTCCAAACGCACTATGAGGAGCTTCGCAGCCTGCTTTCACCCATCCGGCGCCTGCCATCCGAGGTCCTGGTGCATATTTTTGCGTTGTGCGCTAAGGATCCACTGGCGGACCAGTTCGCGCAACTGGCGCGGAAATCGCTGCTCACAGTGTCGCAAGTCTGCGTACGATGGCACGGAATCGCGCTGGGCACACCCACCTTATGGGATACAATCGAGCTCGATTCGATCAATTTGTGGCGTACTCCGCGGCGCGTCAAGAGAGTATTGAGATTGCTCAGGCTCGCTCTCGAACGCGCCGCAAAGGCGCCTCTCCATGTCAGCATGTGCTTGGTCGAAGGAATGGATTCCATCGATGCACTCAAACTGCTGGCCGAGCACTGCGAGCAATGGAAAACCGTCGCTTTCTTCTGCCGCTCTTCAGATCTCCAATACTTATCTGGTATCAAGGGGAAGTTGCCTTTACTAGAGACACTCGAGGTTGAGGTTCACGACACACTATGTCCGGTGATGGATTTCTTCGACGTCGCGCCGCGGTTGAGAACTTTCATTGTGGGTGGGCTGCTTCTGCCTACAGTAGGCGAAGTGCACCTCGGGCAACTACACACTTTCGGTTGCTTAGGTCAAGATCCAAAGCAGGTTTCAACGGCCGTGTCCTTCATGCCTCGTATCCCGCACGCAGTGACATTTCGTCTGCAACTCTTCCTCAGCAACTGGGCGTACGACAACATTGTTGGAATCAACTTGCAGCCCACATCGTCGAATATCAGCAGTCTTTCAGTGGACACCAGGGATTATTTCGACGCAACGCATTGTGTCAAGGCCCTGAGTGACATCTTCACAAGCCTCACGTTGCCGCATCTTCACCGCCTGGATTTCCGTTCGTCACTGTCGCCCCTCTCCCTCATCTATTGGCCGCATTCTGCGTTTATCGACCTCGCCGCGCGCTCCGCATTCTACACCCATCTCGAATCTCTCTCCTTGTGTGACGTCGTCGTCACAGAACCCGAACTCATCGAGACTCTCGTAGCTCTTCCATCCCTGCGGCGGCTCGCGATTTCTGACCATCAGCTCGTAAAGAATTGTGGAGCGCACCAGCTACTCATCACCGACTCACTCTTCTCCGCGCTCACGCTGAAACCGGATTCACCGCACCTCGCGCCTCGCCTTCATTTCCTCACCTGCCAATCCCTACTCCAATTCGACGACCGCGCTTATCTGAGCTTCTTGCTCTCGCGTCGCCGACCGACGGAATCGGAGCCGTTCCTCAGCCGAATGTATTGGTTGGAGGGCCATTATCGGGACCTCGACGCGAGTGTTTTCGCGCACCTGCGAGAGCTGCGTATTCAGAACGAACTTTTGTGCGAGTTCTCGCGCGCGGAACTCTGGTTAGGATAAGGTGTGTTCCAGAGTCATTCGAGCTTCTTGTCGTTTATCTGGGGTCCCCCGCCTGCCATCGGTTGGACTATTTCGGGAAATATAGCGGCAGGACGTTCGCGTTTACAACGAAAAGGATAGCGTCGCATTATTTATGCCATATATTTCCCTCATATCGAGCACTATTCACTTTCACTTGAGGTGATCTCCGAAGTCTTGATCGTACTATCTTTATTTCTCTCTTCGATGCTTGCTTATGCTGGCGAGCTGTTTAATTATAGTCTCACAAACCAGCTATTTCAATTATCATTTCGTTGACATTTCGCACAAATGATTCCGCCCTCAAAGGACACAGCCGAACATCGCCTCGGGCTCTTACAGCATCATTCGAGGCCTTAGGGGCGTGCTGTGGAAGTCGTCCAAAAGATCTATATCTACCTCTGACTGTCATGATATATTGCAAAGCTGCCACCGCGGCAGCCAGGCAGTGCTTTCTCACGCTACAGCTGTCCCGTTGTCGCTTCTTTGCTTATCTCTCACCTCCAAGTCGGATTCGTCCCCTTTCCCCCAACCACTCCGTTGCTCCTTCCAAATGCCTATTATCAACAATAGTTCTGGTTTCCAGATTCACGGTGGAACTTTCTACAGCGTCTCGGGCGACGTGAATCTCCATACCCACCAGTACCTCACGCTCCAGGACCATCATGCCCACAGGGCATTTATTCAGCCACCGTCTGGGGCCGCCGGGGCGCTAAATCATGGTACACCTGAAGGATACCGTCGTGAATCGTCGGGTCTCTCCAGGAATGTACGCAATGGCATGGCAGTGAGTTCGGCACCGTATGGTACGCTTAAAATTCCATTGATAGCTTTCTTGCTGATGCTTCCCGGCAGATATGTCTTCTCGCCCACGGTCTCTAGCAAGGAGTTCCTCCGATCTGGAAGAAAGGGCGGGGTCGCAGCCATCAACCTTATCTGAGGCATCCTGGCGGCCCAGACTCGATCCCATTCCCCAATCGATGCCTGAGTTTAACCCGACTGGGTTCTCGTACAACTCACAATATCTCGCCACAAATGACTCCTCCAATAGTCTTCCATACCTGGGCGATATCTCACCGATGGAGCGTCAAAATCCACCTGCATTCCTCATTCCATCTGATAGAGTCCGAGTCCCAAATTACCGCGTGGACCGTCCAGACGACATTCCTTCTCACCGAGCGAGTTCCTTTGGCCCCCAGTTCCGTTACGAAAGTCGCTTCGAGCGCCTGCAAGGCCAAACCAGCCACGGCTCAACATTCATTACCGCGGAGAATGTTAATCACCGCCACGGAGAAACTGGAATACACATTCTACATCGTGCCGTCGCTATAGAGGCACTTTACAACTCCGCGGACAGCTTTTCCCAGCCCAGATGCCATCCCGAAACGCGTGTAAAAATGCTTGATAGCCTGTATCGGGTGATCGCGTCCGGCCCCACCCGAGAGTCAATCTTATGGCTACACGGACCTGCTGGGGCCGGGAAGTCTGCTATCATGCAGACTTTATGCAAACGACTACAGAAGGCTGGTCGCTTCGGAAGCTTCTTTTTCAAACGTGACCACACCACTCGCGGGAATGCGAAGGTGTTATTCGCAACACTCGCTTACCAGCTTGCACTGCACAATCGTCATCTGAAACCCCCGATTTCATTGAGCGTGGAATCTGACCCATCTGTCGTGGGGAGCGACATGGAGATACAACTACACAAACTCATCATTGAGCCGTGCCAATTACTCACACGCGCCGCTCCTCTGATTCTTTTGATCGACGGCCTAGACGAGTGCGAAAATCAGAATACCCAGCTGGAAATCTTACGTTTGCTAGGAAAGGTCGCCCGCGATCATCCTGGTCGGCTAAAAATGCTAATCGCCACCCGACCAGAACCGCATATTCGCGAAAAATTCGACGAACTTTCCTTCCACGGGCTCTACGATTCGGTCAGTGTCGAGCAGTCATTCGAGGACGTTCGGAGATACCTCTGTGATGAATTTGTCCGTATCCATCGTGAACACCAGGAAACGATGGCTAATATTCCCGCCCCATGGCCATCTTCGGACATTTTAGCCATGCTGGTTGAAAAGTCGTCCGGTTATTTCATTTACGCGTCCACGGTCATCAAGTTCATCGATGACAAGCACTTCCGTCTGACCGAGCAGCTCGACCTCGTTCTAAACTTCACTTGCAGCGATTCAGATTCACCATTTGAAGCTCTCGATCAGCTGTACATTCAAATCATCTCGGCAGGACCCGTACGATATCGCTCCCGACTTTGCGACATATTATGTGTCGTGGTCACCTCGGAAAAATTATGCCTCCAGCACATCGAACAGCTCCTCGAGCTCGAAGCTGGTGATGTTCGGTTAACACTACGTAGCATGCATTCAGTCCTCAAAATACCCACCGGAAGAGATCCCATATACGCACAGCATGCATCATTTCTTTTCTCGATTTTTTGCTGGATCAAGGGCGGTCATCGATTTTTCATGTTGGTCCTGGGTCGCAACACCACACAAAAGTAGTTCACTCGTTTTCCAAGGCAATTTCATATGTACCTGATGATCGGCTTCCTTCCGAGGACCATGTCGCTTGGTACGTAGTCATTTAGAACATTTGGTCTGTTTTGCTTACCCACTGTTCCATAGGGAAGTTGGACGACGGTACATTAAATTCATAACTGCCGTTCCACCTTCAAGTTCCGCAGAGCTTTTCCCTTCCATTCGACTTGTGAATCCAGATTTTTTGTGGTATGAGTCTTCTGGTAAAAAAGTGGCCGAAGATGCTGGGGAGGTGGTAATTTGGCTGAAAGTGAGTGGTTGTCCCACTCATTTCGATCATTGTTATATTTCGTGGTTCAGAAAAGTCGGCCTCCCCCTGAAGATTTAAGTAATGCTGGGAAGACTATAGTTTCATGGCCTTCTATAATCAAACACCATGAGGTCCGGACCGGCCGCGAAATTTTGGGTCGAATTGATGGCTTAGACAACTGTCGCGAGCTCTTGTCCCGGTCACCCCACATTATCCATATTTTTCAACTGAGGCAGCTTGTTTATAGAAATCGCGGTGTATTCCTGGGATTATTTGATATCCGCCTTCTCTTGGATTTATCATGGGATGAACTCAGGACCACTATATGCTCGATGCGCTCAATCATAGTTCACGAGCCTCGAAGCATTCGCAGAATCTGTGTGGCCCTATCTATATTGTGTTCGGAGCTCTCTGGGATTTCTACACCCCTGGCTCGTGGATTAATTCGTCTGATCCAGAGATTAGGTGCCGGTGAACTATCCATAGCACGTTGCTGGTAAGTGAATTGTGATCTTATTGCCGCTTGAAACGACTTATCATCGTTGTAAGGTACCGCTCTGGATGGCTTGATGGGCAAGGATTCAAATGGGGTCAAGGCATCAGATCTTCTCCGCACTCAAGTCCCGAACTCCTACATGAACTACAGGAGTTCGTTCCACCCTGGAATACATTCTAAGCCTTGCGTTGTGATCTCCGTCCGGTCGACTTTTACCATGTCGTGCAATGGCTCAAGGTACGTTCATAGGCATAGTCCGTGATCAAGCGCCCACTCATGGCTCGGTTAGGAATGCCTCCCGGATTATACTTCCAATGACGATGAATTCGAGAAGATGTGGCACAAGGAGAACTTGGAAAAAAGGGCATACCTTTCTGGCGCTTTCGCGACGTTTGAAACGTGATCTAGATAGATCGGGAGACCGAGGACTTTGATATCGGGAGCGAAGAGGATGTCAATGATTTGACCCGCTCTCAAAGGCGAAGAAGATGACTCCGAATAACGACCCCAAACTCGAGAGGAATGAGGATGACGATGGGAGCAAGATTTACGCTACGACAGCTGAGTTTTTTTTTAAATATGCAGATTTCGTTGGGCTTTTTGCTACTAGTGCTAGAGGCAAGAGAATGTAATTTAGTCATCTAAGGAGAGAAAGGGGTGCGGCAGAGGCACGAGAGGATTAAGTCCGGTTCGACGCACGGACTCCAAGTGACATGCGTACGGAAGGTAGGAGTCCAGTCCTTGGATATTCAACAGTCAACAAATTGCGAACTCGGAGGGGAACCGAGCTGCTGATCCAGAAAGTAGATAAATATCGACCAGCATTTCCGTTAGCTATTAATACCTGCTACAACTGATATAGACCCCGCTTTCCGTACCTTCTCTCCCGCTCGCATAAGCACACAAGCCCAACCTCACGTATTCCGCCACGACCGACTCCTCTCCCCCCGCTACCGGTTCGATGGACGGGGGTACCGCCATCTTCCCACATTTCGACAGCCAGTCGGCGACACTCGAAAACCCGGGACTGTATCGCGAAAGGGATGCTTCGTGCAACATCATATCGTGCACCAGAACGAAGAACTCCTTCTTTCCGTCCTTATCGCACGGCCCCGCGAGCGTGAAGAGTAAGATCTTAGGCTCAACCTCGGTGAGCCAGCCGACCGGGATGATGCACCCCACGAGCCCGAAGTAGAGGCGCACGAGGAGGCTGGAGATCTCGGCGGGGTATTCCTTGGACCGCAGGAGGCGGATGCCGGGGTACTTGTCCCACAGGACGGAGAAGTGCGGGTAGATCATCTCGGGGTTGGGGACGCCCTCCGTGTTCCAATGTGCGCGGTCGATGACATATTTTTCGTCCATAGGTGTGAGCCAGGCAGCCGGGAAGCCCTGAGGACCACCAAGGGTCTTCTGCTTGAGTTGCGATGAGATAGGGTTTTTTTTTATATAAAAAAGGGAGAATCCGAAAAATATAAGCGTACTTGGGAGTCGGACATGGCAATTAGGATGTTGAGTTTCTCACAAGGTGGAATGGAATGAAGAGAGAGAAGTACGATCAAGGTGGCGATGCAAGCACGCATCAACAAACAGGTCGAGTGCGTCGGCACGCCTCAACGTACAATACGCAAGGTACGAGCGAGAATTGTTGTAGCGTCTGTTTATAAGAGACTAGCCTCAAAATTGCCAGCGTTTTCCTTGGCAGCTTCAGTTTTGTCCCTTACCTTTCTCCCTGATTCCATTGAAATCGGATTTACCACCCCTCGTGTTTCTCCGAGTCGCCGATCACTCGCCCTCGTTCCTGTTGATCAATCGTTGCTCCGACGACCTCATTTCGCTGGCCTTTTCTTGTTCTCGCATCGCAGACCGTGATTTGGTGCCATTCCTGAGTGGGTGTATCGGCGGTACGACCATCAGGAGCTCGCCACGAGTCTCGTCGCACGGCTGCGAAAGCGGCGCACTGAGTCGAATTTTCGTGTTTCTCACGCGAACTCTGTTCGAGATAAGGTGTGTCTCAGAGTCATTCGAGCTTTGTGTCGTTGAACTGGCTTTTAGTGCAATCACTACATTCTGATAGATGTGGCCATCCCATCTGAGAACAACACCGAGTACGCACCAAGGTCGTAAGACCTTTTGTGTTTTTGCATCGTCGGAAACGAATATCAATGATATCTAAGGTCAGTAATTACGGAACTAGAAAATAAGCATTCTAATTTTTTTCCCCGATCGAAGCAATGTCTGACGCAACTCATGTTAATTCTTTAGACTTTTACTGTGTTCAGCGGATTGATAGCCGCGGGTTCGGCTAGGTTCCCGAGCCGAGGTATACTATAGCTAGGGTGGGGTTTTGTGAGGTCATGGCAAGGCCGCATAGCCGCCTACCCAAACCTCGCTAAGCCCCCGCTACCTGACGCTAGGGATGGCCCGAGCCGCACGTGGCTAGACCGGCTAGCCGGCATTTAGCGGCATCTAGACGGCACCTCCGGCTATCTTTGGCTAGTGGTAGTGTTGCCGTCGGGTCGAGTCGGGTCGAGTCGAGTTGTAACTTGGATACACGACCGTCTGCATCCGAGCCACCACATGACCGTATGTTTAATCTTGGCGCCTATGGCGCTTGTTCTGTTTTGAGCTTTCCATTCATAAAAGGTCGCATAGCTTTCTAGAACAAGGTAGTTAACAAAGGATATTAGAATACTATTTAAGTAGACAGTGAGTAGTTCGACAGTTTTTCCTGAAATCCAATACCTCGCCCACTCATCTTTGTGCAACTACTTGGATTCTTGACGACTCATGCGGGGTCCCTATCTCTCATATCGACCGGGACCTCACATGCTATCCACCTCCTGAATGCAGTGAATATACAACTCACCAAAGAAGTTAACCTCAGGCCGTGGAAGCAGCCAAAATCCAATTTGTGTCATTTCCTAGGCATACAAGCAGCAACTCGGAAGGGAGAAATTCCCATGAGGCTTGTACCTCCCTCGTTGAACCTATTCAGACCATGCCCAATCCTAGGGCAAGGGGCTCAAGGTAGGTTTCAAGAAACTCTTTTTTACTCGTTTTTTTCCTGTTGCACTCAACTGTTGGGATTTGACTAGTGTGGTTGAACAGCTGCATGCACCAGGAAATTAGGGTTCTCCCATTAGTACTAAGTATTTAGTGGTAAGTAGGTTACCACTAGTACTGATAGTGATGTGGATCATACTTATTTGCAATGTGCGCTGGCATCACCACCCAAACTTGCTGTTAATCCTCCAACCCATCCGAAC
Source organism: Mycena epipterygia (assembly GCA_029281465.1). Taxonomy (NCBI): domain Eukaryota; kingdom Fungi; phylum Basidiomycota; class Agaricomycetes; order Agaricales; family Mycenaceae; genus Mycena; species Mycena epipterygia. The sequence goes on along the minus strand of JARJCQ010000078.1, from coordinate 178,337 downwards.
CCCACTCAACATCTGTTGGAACATATTTTTGAAGCCATCGGCACTCCATACCACTTGTTGGGTGCTTGCTCAGAAGATCAGGAGACCAAGTCTGTCATTTTACACACCTGCCACTGTTACCCCGATAATCAGGCCGTGCTAGTACAGTACTATCTTACCACTCACACTAGGGTTTCTTGTTTGTCTCTCACCTTCAGGCTCAAATTGGTTTCATCCTTTGATCCAACCCAGCCCAATCCAGTTATCCTCCCCAATGCCCATACACAACCATTGTTCTGGCTTCCAGATTCAGGATGGAAATTTCTATGATATTTTGGGTGACATGAATCTTCAGACCCACCAACACCTCACGATTCAGAACCACCAGATCCATGGGACATTGATTTGGCCACCTCTGGAGCTCGGTCTGGCTGAAGGATATGGTGAGATGGTGGGTCTGCACCTAGGCGTGTAAACCAGCTATTTTGTTGCTCCTAGGAACGGCTTACCTTCCTAGGAACATCTATAAGGGAACAGTCACCATTCCTAGGGACCCTGTTCGGTGATATACAATTAGAGTCAGAGTGAGCTCCGAGCTGCTGATTGAGTGTTAATGATACAAGAGGTCTGGAATAGTGTATGTACGTGGGATTCTTGGCTCTTCCCAAATGAGAGTCGGGATTGCTGTCATATACTAGGAAGCACCGTCTGATTCAGTCCATAACCTATATGTAGGGGCGGATTGCGCACCGAAGTTAGACACCATACCAAGGAGATATGCCAAAGCCCAAGGCAGACAACGAGGATTATATCTGGAAACAACCCAAGAGACTGCACAGTTGAGGTTTATGGCACGGCGTTGGCCCTAAATAGGATAATTATCCTTCCTAGGGGACATTGTACACACAGATAGCTGTATGGCTAGGATGGACCACCATCCTAGGAGCAGTAATTACTATTACGACTAAGGGGCGCACCCTACCTAGGGTTACTTCGAACGAAGTACGAACCACCAGGCATAGCCCACAGGACCTGGCTATAGGTCTAGAACACACGTGACACACGCGTCGCGTTGCAAAGGCAAATACAAAGACAAAGCAACCATATTTAGAATACATATGGAAGCTGGCTAAGAGAGAGATATACCCAAGCATGCTGCGTGGCTAGTCGGTGCCACGGCATGGCTGAGCAACAACGAGATGACACAAGGCTTGGTGTTACCAACCAAGCTGCACCAAAACGTCCTCACGGCAGCATATGCGTTGGCACGGCCGTCCCTAGGATAAATCAAATATACCCAATATGACTCCTAGGAGTCATTGCAATGACTGTTTCGGCAGTTTCAGCTACGAATCATGGCGGCATAACCGGCCGTCTCTCCGAATTTCCAATACTCCCTACTCAGTTACTCATTTCGTATTATTTCTGTTTACTCATATCTCACTGTCATGTATTCTCAAAGTGGTATAAAACCCCAGCCAGATCCTGCAGTTCAGGAGCATATCACGCCCCAGTATTGCCTAGACTTTGGTCGCAGCATTGCTTGTCAAGGCATTGATAGACTCTTGGATTGGCCGCAGAGATTTGTTGATATAAAACATCTCATCTCTTCTGTACCTGTTCAATATAAGACCTTTGATTGTTGGCTACCTTCAAAAGCTTTAAGTAACAAGCTCGCTTGTAGCTGCAGCTGCTAGTGCAAAGGTACCTCAGTTTGTATACTGAGGTCTGCTGTTGGAGCTCCACGAATTGGTGTGGTCGCAGTACCCTAAAGGTACCTTGGTTTGTATACCAAGGTCTATTGTTGGAATTGTATGAATTGGTGTGATCGCAGTACAAAGGTACCTCAGTGCCTGAGAGCCGAGGTCTATTGTTGGCATTCTACGAATTGGTAGCATTGCAAAAAGGTACCTGTCGTTTGTACACACAAGTTGTCTGTTAGAGCTCCACGAATCGGTGTGGTCGCAGTCCCCTATACCCACTCTTAGTGATCACAGTAGCATCCTAGGAAGTAAAGCCCGTTCCTAGGAACATATAAACCCATTTAAACCCCGTTGCTTCGGTAACTTGGTAGTACATTTCAGTTGTTTATCAACTATTGTTGCCTCCCACAAGTCCTAGACAGACTCTGAAGTTCAATTCGTCCGGATATCAATAGTTTTGGTTCAATCTTAGTCGTATACTGCGGCGTAGACCTGAACTCAAGTCCGCACTGTGTGTTGTGTGTGTGTTGGTTGGTTGGTTTGGTGTTTTGCATCACTCTATATCAGTCCTAGCATAGGCCACGCTCGAGTGCACCGTTTCAACGGTCGCAAATTGTCGAGTGTTTTGAGGAATGCGGACAACAGCATGGCAGTGAGGTTGGCACTGTCTAGGATGCCTAGCATTTTATCAATAGTTCTCTTGCTCATGTTCCCCGGCAGAAATGTCTTCTTGCCCCCACCTCTTATCAAGAAGTTCCCCCAATCTGAAAGAACAGAGGTGACCACTACCATCGAGTTCACATGGCCTCACCCCACCATCTTCAGGCAGCCACACAATGCATGCCCTTCCCAACTCCACACCTGAATTGAACCCATCTGTGTATCCATCCCACAGTGTTCCTGATGAACAGGAGAACCTGTACAAACAACCCCACTATGATGTCCCCTCAGATTGCCTTCGAGGCCAATCCGGCCAACCAGTTTACAGCAAGTTTATGGCAGAATGTTCATCACAGGGGAGAATGTCAATTACTAACCACCACAGAGGCACCAGAATAAACATTCTACATTGTGCCGTTGCACTGAAGGCACTTTATGATTCTGCAGACAGCTTCCCCCAACCCAAATGCCATCCTGAAACATGCACAGAAATGCTTGATGACCTGTATAAACGGGCGATCATGGATGATGATACTCTCCACTCACTGCTAGTGCTGGGAAGTCCGCTATCATGCAGACTCTATGCCAGCGATTGCAGGAGGCCGATCGCCAAGGAGGCAGCTTCTTTTTCAAGCAGGGCCGCATCGCTTGCAGAAATGCGAAAGTGCTGTTCGCGACACTCGCTTACGAGCTTGCCCTCCACAATCCCAATCTGAAACCCCCGATTTCATGGAGTGTAGAAGCTGATCCATCTGTGGTGGGAAGAGACTTGGATGTCCAACTGCAAAAACTTATCATTCAGCTGTGCCAATTACTCACAGATGCTGCCCCACCTGTTCTGCTTACCGACGGGCTGGACGAATGCGAAGGACTTAATATTCAGCAGAAAGTATTATGGCTGCTGCAAAATGCTGCCTGCAACAATCCTTGTCATCTCAGAATTCTGGTCACCAGCCACCCTGAACCCCACATTCGTGAAACCTTTGAGTCCTTCAGCGACCTTATTGATTTGTCAATGTCAAACAATCTTTTGTGGATGTGCAGAGATACCTTGGTGATGAATTTGCCTGCATTCATCGTTAACACCAGGAAACTATGAGGGGCATTCCAACACCATGGCCATTACCAGATACCATAGACACCTTGGTCCACAAATCCTCTGGATATTTCATCTACGCATCCACAGTCATCTGGTTCATCAATTACCAGTACTTCCATCCAACAGAGCAGCTAGAACTTGTTCAAAATCTCACCTCCAATGATTCTGAATCGCCCTTTGAGGCTCTCAACCGCCTTTATATTCAGATCCTCTTAGCAGTACCCACCCACTTTCACACCCAACTTTGTGACATCTTGTGTGTCATGGTCAACTTTGAAGATTTAGTTCCCTCCTACATTGAATGACTTCTCAGCCTCAAAGCTAGCTACCTGGGGTGTGGGACCATGGCTTCACCCAGCAGAAACTTCGTACTTATGCTTTTTATTATTATTCTCACTTGAATAAATCCATAGTAAAATTCCATTCCAATACATCAAATAAAGTGCAAAGTCTACTTAAGTGAATTGGTCCCACATGACTTTATCTCTAGCATTACACATCACCCAATGATTCCTTCGCTAGACTCCATGGTATGCGGTACACTGATCAACAAGGTGTAATGGTGACGTGCAGTGAAGCCTACAACTTCATTCCCATATACCTGACTTTTGTCAGAGATTAACCCAATCTAGTGTATACACTCACCACTGTGACTTGATCCTAACAATGATTTGTTAGTGATCGGTGCCCTCAATAAATAAAAACCTGCCACTCACAGGCCCTTGCTAGCCACACTGGCTCAAAACCACCACAAGTTGAGATCAAAACACATCTTTGATCTTGCGAGATGGAATGGTATTGTTGTTGTATAGGGGTTGGCCCAGTTCCCAATAACGATGATCAATGCCGATATACTGTGCGAATCTCAGTGGGAATATTGATCCCAAACCTAGAACCTTATCCTCACCCATGACATATCCAAACAGCAATGCTCATGAATGTTTGTTGGCATCTAGAAAGTGTTGTCTCATGTTAGTGTTGCCGCTGGTTAAGCCAATCAATTTCAAAAAATTGAGATATCATTTCGAATAAAATAGGGATAATTCTGATTATATTTGTTTAGCAAGATTACCCTGAAAGCCGCAGGGTCTCCCAATAGCACCGAGTGATCCACTGGGTCATTGTACAGATATTTGACCAGCTTCTAAATGGCTAAAATTTGAGCCATTTAGAAGCCAATCAAATAGCAGGGCACTGGTTGCACAAATCTCTTGGAGTCAAAGGCACACCCTACAGTCTTTTGAGTGATGCATCTCCCCAAATATTCCCAGAATCATTGCGATTTTATTGCGAGCTAGATATCAATTTTTTGAAATTGATCAGTTTAACAGGCAGCAACACTAGTCTGTGAGCCCCACCAACAGGGCCTATCATTATCTGTGTAAGAGTCAAGGAGGGAAGAGATGGCAATAGCCTGCTCGCCGTTGGCAAATATAGGTTCCATGGTTGCAGGTGAGAGAGAGTAGTAGCAGCCGTTCCGGAGTTTGCTGCTGTCAGGCCACATCAGACAGTACTTCTTCAGCACTGTTCATCATCTGACCTCTTCCGCTGCCTCTCCCTGTTGCTCTCCCCTGAATGACTGGACTCGATGGCATGCGTTCCATATAAATATCACATATCCATTAAAATTATTGATGTGAGCATCAGTCATTCATATCTGTTTCAACGCCATCAACACTTCCACTCAGGGTAAGTGTTGAGTTCTGTAGATCCTTTCTCTGCACATTACATATTCTGCCACCAATCAATTCCTGGACTTCCACTTACAATGTGAGTGTTCAGATTGAATGTTGTGTCAGTGGTAATTCTAATGGCCACCGTTGTCAATGTGAGTCCTCAGCATCAATCTGGATTCAGGCTCATGCACTCCACGATACCCACTCTCGAAGATATTTATGAGAGCAAATGGATTGTGGATCAGAAATCAGGAGGAGTTTAGAAAAGATGGTAGTCAACGAAAAAAAATGATACGAAGGTGTAAGAAGTGGATAACCTGGCATGCATGGCATACAACAGTTACAATATCTAAGGAAACATAATTTCAGCATATTTTATACATTGCACTGAAATAAGGACAGTATACATATGGACGAAAGGGAATCAGACTGCAGCGAGTTAAAAGATTGCACCAAACGGGGATCGAACGGGTGACTTCATGATTACCTAAAATAGGACAGCCACTATTTACTCACAAAAACTGTAAGGAAAATGTTAAAAAAGACTTCAACACAGCCACTAATGAGGCTTGTAATGCAATCATCGGACAAGTAAAAAGAACGATCTCAAAAACCTCATTGTAGTTTATAAAATGGATGATCACTTATTACATAAGTACTCATAATTTCTGACTAACACTACATGGCCTGCACTCTGTCCTCGAAATACCAGAGTCCGCCTATCACATCTATGCACATCATGCAACACCACACAAAACTAGCTCCCGCAGTTTTCAAGGTGGTATCATTTTTAAGTCATGATGGACGAAGGAATCATGCCCATACTGATCTTGCTTGGTATGTGCTGTTTAGCAAGAAATTCAGTTGGTTGGCTTACCCTGGGCCAAAGGAAACTTGCATACAATTCCCAGTTGATGTCCCTATATCACTTCCACTCCGCCTTCCCCTGAACTGTTGCCCCTTCTTTGGCTTGTAAACCCAGACTTTCTGTATGGTACAACGGCGGTCGAAGATGTGACATGCCTCATAATTTGGCTGAAAGTGAGCATAGTCCCAGTTATTTCAATCATTCACTGCGTTCAGAGGGTGGATAGCCACAGCATCGCCTCGCTGGATACATGTGCGGCTAGGCATGGCTAAGCAGCAACCAACAGCTAGCACCACCTAGATGCACCTCCCCACACCTCTGGCTTGGTGTTCAGCCCAGGTACCTGGCCAGCCTTGTCTACATCATATAGCCATGACCTAGCCATTCCCTAGCCACCCTCTGCCCAGCCCATTACAAAGTACAATTGGAGTATTGACGAGAAGAGTGGGACTCGGCTAAGGCCCAGCTAATGTCGGCTAGTGTTGGCTAACACACTGTTAGTGGTGTTGAGAGTGGTAGTTGTTGAGATACAGCTAACTTGGAGGATCAATATATTCAGAGTCACTGTACATCTCAGTGGCTCAAGGTGGGGTGAGAACAAAGTGGGATGAGGGAAAATTGCGGCTCTGTGTGCAAGGCTCGCAGGGTAAGATTGGCAGAAAAGTTTAATTGTGATAGCAGGCAGTGGCATCAAAAACTAAAGCTGCACAGTACAACAGACATATAGTTAACAGCCAGAGTGAGCGTGAGGAAGCTGGCAAGGATGCTCAAGGCTAGCCATGGTGTAGCTACATGGGCAAGGCACAGGGGTTGGCGAGGTTCGGCAGGGTGGGCTAGCTGCAGGGCAGCTATGTCGGCTTGTAATAACCTAACAACACCTAATCAGGCCGTGGTATGCGACCCTAGCCACGTGACCATCAACATCTAGGCTATACATAGTGACATCTCATAACATCTAGCCAAACCTGCAGCTATGGACTCGCTGAACGCAGTGATTATTATATTTCGCAGTTCAGGACATTCAGCCTCCCCCCAAGATTTGATTCAATGCTGGGAAAAGTACACGGGTCGATACGGGGAGGTTTCTGTGTAGACAGGTGCTGCTGACTCAGCTTGTGGATTCATTCGTCTAGTCTGTGCCTAACTTTGTAGCCATGGAAGTGGACCCATTCCGAGGAGGTACACTGTGTTGGAAGAGAGCCTGGCCATGTTCTGAGGCAGCGCCGCCACAGGGTACTGATAATAGTTGTATGCCATCTCGTGGTTGAGTCGTGAAAAGCTGGAAGGATGGTCCCATGCAGTCGTCATTGAGCTTAATCTGTGGAGGCAAGAGGTCGAAGATAATGGATAAAATTAACATTTGTTTGGCCAAGGCTGTGCTCAGCCCGAACTCTACTCCAAAATTGAAAATGTCTATCATTTTTGACTTAGGGCGCTAGTCCAGTGTCCTGGGACACATGATCGCCCGATTTGGACAAGTGTCATGTCCATTTTTAGACAAGAATTCGGCAAGCCTTCCACTTGTCCTACCACCAGGGTTCATCATGAAACCCCATCTTCTGGGCTAGCTACCACCCAAGAGCCTCGAGGGCTCACTCCAAGCTCTCAGTGGTGCTCACATACGGCAATTCAATCAAATTCGCGCGAACACTGAATCTCGACTCTGGTCCTCGAGCCTTGGCTTCTGGGTGTTGTGATGCGGACTGTGGGGCTGCTATGTGGAGTTATTCCTCAATTGGCAGCTGGTTCGTCCAAAGGGGTGTTAAGGATGGATAGTAGTTGATTGGTAGGACAGGAATGCGCGACTTGTTTTAAGGGAATGTTTATTCGAGGTGGTGATTCAAATTGATCAGTAAAAATAGGTGTGGGTGAAAAATATACCGTCTCCAAGCTAGCAATCCACTGATCTGCTACTTGTCACTATCCAGAGATCCTACTGTCGCCTCACTTCAAATTTCCCCTAATGAATGTTCGTAGTTGGTGAACAGGTACAAGCCAAGGAGCTGTGTCCGCAGAAATTCCCCGACGTCGACTGCGTCCTTCGTTTAGGCGTGCAGTTATGCTTGCTTGTAACTGGAGGTCACTGTAGACGATTTGCCAAAGTCTTTTATCGTGTTCCCACTTCTACAGGGTGCTGGGCTCGTGAAGGAAGGTGTGCAATCGATAAAAGTGTGTGTGTGTGTGTCGGAGAGAGTGAGTTCACGCAGGCTTATTTCTTAAGCTGCGAAAGAAGGGTGTTAGTCGATGAGATGCTGTGGGCAAATGTGTGTGTGGTGTGTGTGGCCAATTGATTATTTGAGATGGTGTGTGGTACCAAGGGGTGAACTTGGTAGCGGGGGAAGTACACCGTTTTAAGGCATGTCACGAGTTAACTCGCGGGTGACCCGGATCCGTGACCACAGGTACTCGCGTCTTCCAAGGCCATACTCGGATCTGTGAGAAACCCGCCTTCATGGGTACCTGACCCGCGGGTCACGGGTTTCTCACGGATCAACTCACGAGTATTGCTACTATTTTGCCATTTTTCAGCTTAAAGTACATGAATAAAAGCACTTTGAAACTCACGAGCATACCTCTTTCTCACAAAATTACTACCCGGATCCGTGATGACCCGTGGCAACGAGTACCCGTGACCCGCGGGTCAGGTTTCCCACGAGTATTGTCACGGGTCAACCCGTAATAACTCGCGGGTGACCCGCACTCGTGACATGCCTTACACCGTTTATTGACTGACTACTGTCCTACGTTCCTACGCTCTTTATACCTTTCCTGCCTAGTCCTCGGTACCGTAAACGCAGGGGGAGCCGAGTGGAACCGTTGTTTCAAGTATAGCGGGACCGATAGCTTTATTTCGCGTTGGGAATGCGAACCGAGTTTGGCAGCTATCGAGTGGTTCAAAGTCCGAGTTTCTGGATTACAGGTCCGAGTCTTTGCTGGCGGCGTGGTCGTGGCGTGATGGAAGGTGATGACAGTCTGCGGGTGCCCGTCGTCCGAGGTTGTAGTGCGAATACAATAATTCAAAGTGGAGATGTGATTGTCCAAAAATGGGATGTATGAATCCGGATTGGGTGTCGAAGCGAGATTGCGAATAAGGCTTGGATGGGAGATGGTGCATTGTGCATGGTGTAGCGCATGTGGGAGCTCCACAGCGTCTTCTGCATGGTCTTTTGTTTGCAAATGATGCTGCTCTTGCTGTTGAAGCGTGTATCTGGTGCTGTACTGTCCTGTGGAAAACACCCATCTCCAGCCACAATACACAGCACAAACTTGAGTCGATGATGGCACAGCAATTCAAGACTGGATCAGGTCTTTTTCTCACTCTTTCCATGGATCGTCGCTCCATTCATCGTACCTTCTGAATCTGTAGCATACTCCTGGTTCCGCGTCGTACATGGCATCAAATTCCTACTCGGGCTCGCTAGACTCGGAAAACTGAATGCATGGAAGCAGGAACAGCTGTGCATGTTCTCCTGAGATGTGAATTTTCATCTTGGGCAGCATGCACAGTGGGAGATGTTTCCACATCTCTTGGAATGGCAAGGTAGAAGGAAGACTTTGGTGCGAGCCATGCGTACATGCTCATTTACTCTCCCCTTTTTTTGCTAACCCATTTTGCTAGATCAGCTCCATCTCAGTCTCAGTCTCCAGCTCCCTCCAATGCACACCATCTTACCTATTCACGACGTCCTAGCACCCTGGGCCAGGGCATCCCCAAAAGGACAGGGTGAGCATTCCCCGCAACATCGAAGGTGTGCATTGATCTAACATTGTTTCATCGGCTGCCCAACGGGCTGCTCACTCCATCACAAAGGCTCTGCCATTACATTTGGTTCTATAGATGACAACTCTGCCCCCATCTCATTGTCACCAGCTGTCACACCTGCCATCAAGTCGGAGGGTGTAAAGTCTTTTGGTTAGGTGCCAGCAACGATTGGTCATGTAAATGGCAAGGTGTCCGAAGCCAATAGCTGCCTCGACATCAGTGCCAACCTTGTCCATGCCGCCCCCTTCCACCCCCACAAAACTGTTCAAAGACTGTCTTCCAGAGTGCATCTTTCCCAGCCCCTCCCTCACATCCTGAAAACTCTTCGCCCTCCATGTGCCCACCCAATCTTCCTCAGCATTAGCCCCAGCAGCAGCAAAATCCGTCACAACCTCTGTCGCAACCGTCTCCGCTTGGTGCACATCCCCTAGAAGATGAAAATATACAGGTACACTTCTTTTGTAGAACTCTGGTGGTCGGCTCAAGCTTACCCATGTTTTAACAATCTTGAATTACAATTTTCGGAGACCTTGTACATGTACCGTATTATTTCCGACTGTCACGTAGTTTAGAATGTTTGTTCACTCGTCCATCAGTGACTTGCTGGCTTGCACACCAAGACATCACAATGTGGTGTCAACAGTTAACGTGCGCACGGAAGGAGGTACTAGCTAATCTAGCGACCGAATTGCAGGTAGAAGGACAGATGGAAAGGGAAAAAAAAAGAAAAACAGCATGGTTCGAACACAGAACCGCCTAGCGATGAAAATTTGCAAGCAATTATACTCATTGACAGAGACATAGCCAGAACTCTGTTGCAGAATCCCCCGGTATGTACTCAAGCACACTGACTTCGAATATTTGAAAGAAAAAAAAACTTTTTCAAATATTTCCCAGGACATAGCACCAGGGCCCGACTTAGCTGTAGGATGGAAACACGAACCAGGGGCACTTTTATATCCATTTCCAGTGCAGCCTTCTCGTGATGGAAGGACGGGTCACGAACCATCAGATCATGTATGGTTGTTAAATCTCAGGGGGGAAGCATGCAGAGGGAGCCAGCGAGGGATGGACGATGAAAGTTCGATATCACTGGCCATGGAACAATCGGTGGTGTAAAGACTTCCATTTGAGCTACTCGTATTAGGAAACTCCCACCGGAAATCAAGAATGAGGTTTGTGTGTGCACGGACAGCCGTTTGGCAGGCTGCGGCTTCTTTCGTCTTCCAGAAATGCCGGCATCTGCCCAGCGCATAGTGGTATAATGATATATCACCAGTCTCTGATTAGAGACGTGCAATGATGTATCAGGGCCTGTGGCTCAGAGATCTGCATGATATATCAGCGCAGAGGCTTATCTACATTGGGTTCAATTGTTCTGGATCAGCCAATAATTGTTCTGGATCTGCGTTCTGCGGCGCTCGCTGGCGTGGTAGCCGAGGGTAGCCGTCGGGTGGCAGTGCTCCTCAGGTGACGGCGGCTTATTTACGCATGTTTTCATTCGGCCTCTTCAAGCCTCCCGCATCCTGCGCTCGTCCCTGCTGCCGTGCCTCTCCTCTCCACTCCATATTCGTGTCTGGACATCCTTATCCATACTCTATGCTTCTTGTTCCTTCGTGTGTGCCCTGGCCGTCTGCGCGGGCCGTAATAGCGGTTTCATACATTCCTGCAGCTCCGCCATTTGGGCCGCTCCTGCAGGCTGCAGCACCGGCAGGATACCGAGGATAGCTTTGGTACGTATTTATCTCTCTCGCTAGCTCAAAAATATGACTGTACACTCTCTTCTCACCCCGCACCGGCGATTTTGGCACCCCGCCTCCCCCGGCGTTTGTGCTGCTCCTGCGTGCCTCGGCATAGGCGGTATGTCAGCATACGCCAAGGAAAATGTCTCCCTCCCACTGGCGCTTGAAACTGTGTCTATTGGCCATCCACTCACTGTGCGCCCGCCGTTTTAGTGCCCCCGGTTCTCCCGTCATTTCTGCCCCTTCTTCTGCCCTCAGTATCGGCGGGGTGTCCGTCCATGCTCGGTGCTATCTTTCCGTCTCCTTGAAGCACAAAAGCATCTTTCTCCACGATCAAACCACTGCACGCGAGCATTTTTGGTGCTCTGCCTCTCCCTGCCGCTTCCGCCCCTCCTGGGCTCCCCAGTACTGGCGGCCTGTTTACGTGCTCTCCGTTCTCTGTTTCCCTTTCGTCTGGGCTTCAAATCACGTCCATCAGCCATCTGCTCACCGCGCGCCGTCGGTTTTGATGCCCACACCTCGCCCGCCTTTTGCGCCGCGCCCGTGCACTCCAGTACCGGCGGGGGGGTGAGCGCGCCGTCGGACTCATTCGCCTCTACCACTGAAGTTCAAATTTAGTCCGCAGGTCGTATGCTCACGGCGCTCGGGCGGTATTTTGACCCCGCCCTCGCCCGCCGTTTGCGCCGCGGTTATGCCTCCGAACACAGGCGGGATATCAGCGCGAACTCTGGTCCCCCCCCACCTATATTTTAAGCCCGAAATCGTGTTGGTAAACCCTCCGTTCACTGCGCGCCAGACCTTTTGATGCTTTGCTCCCACCGGCATTTACGACACTCTTGCCCACTCCAATGAGGGCGGGATATCGGCGCGAGCTTGATGTCATTCTTCGTTATCATTGGAGCACAAAATTGTACCCGTACACCCTCTACTCATTGCGCAGCGGCCGTTTTACTGTTGGTACTCATCCTGCCCTCTGCACCACTCTTGCGCACCCCAGTGCCAACGGGGATGTCCGCAGCCACTTGGGGCAATCTATTGATCGTCTTTCCTTTCTAGCCTGTTACTATATATACCCCATTTACCCCGTATCGGTGGAATCTATACACCTGCCTGTTTTTCCCGCCCTTCCTGTAATCGGTACCTCGTCTGACCTTCAATGCCATTTGATAGCTGGATAATTCAATCTTATCTTCTCTATTAGCTTCTGCGATCTCCAGTTCACCATTTTGGTGGATACACTGGCCCTTTTCAAATTAGCGGATTAAGCGCCAACGGGCGCTTAATTTCCGCCTTGATACGACCTACTCGTCCTGCTGGCACACCAGGTCTGATATTGTTAGTGGCTTATCCACCAACGCCCCACTGGCCTGCGGCATAGGTTTCCTATTCTTGTCATCTTTTGAAAGTAGAACTTTGACTGTTAGTAGTACTGCACCACTCCCAACACCCTTCTCTCTCCTTTACCCTGTCTCTCGATATCTCACTCTTCACAGGTCGGGAATTTAGGCTAATACGAGGGGTAATGGTCCTCACAACGCTAAAAAAATACTGATTAAGGTGAAACTACACAATGAAGCTTGCTGCAATCTAATGAACCTTTACATCCTAGTATCGGTCGTATGTTATTCTTAGTCGCATTCTCCGGTATTTTTCGTTTTATATCTGTCCAAGGTGTAATTAAGGATCACCTGCGGATATACATCGACTCAAAGATAACTTTCTTCCGAAGATTTCCACAGGTATTTGGGAAAGTGGACCAAGACTCGTTATGCCAGCTACTGCGATGTTCTGAATTGGCCAAAACCTGCACTCCGAACAAAAATGTTTTCAATCTGAAAGCTTTTAAGATATTTGAGTTCCGCCAGTCAGACCATCATGTTGTACAGTGAAATACTCGCACAATGATCTTTGGATGGTCCAATATGAGCGGTTTTAATGCATATTGCCAAATTTTGACCCCCCACAAACATACCTTCCGAGGTCATGTATGAATCTAGTTTATAGGTAGAAGACCTTCTACGTAGTCAACGAAGATCATACAGTACGATAGTTCGGCATAAGACTCGTCTAGCTCTGGATAAACCATTCAACATTCTGAAAGAGTCAATATGCGGACTCGGAAGGAGGAGTGCTTGAATCATGAAATTTTTGCTATATTCGAGCTCGGTGGGTCAAATACACTCGTTTTACATTGAAATATGTCCAAAAATAAGTTTCAGATGGTGTAATACGGACGGTCTCATACCTGTTGCTAAAAGTTGACCCCCCTGGAATCATATTCTGAGCAGAGGGATAACTTTGGTTTGGAATTATAGGACTTGATATATGTTCAGCTATGGAAGGAATGAGATACTCGCGCTGCAGTAAAGTAAACTTGTTTCGCTACATTGCCGAAACGGGAAATCTTCTTTTCGAGCAGTTCAATCTCAACCCTTTCGATGTATTCAACTTTCGTTAGTCAAATGGTGATTTTAAACATCAAATACCTCCAGAAATGAGCTTCAGACGGTGGAATACGGACGGTTTGATGCTGTTGCTAAAACTTGACCCCCCCAAAATAATACTGTAAGGACAGGGATGAACTCAATTCAAGGTTATGAGATTTTATGTGGATTCCACTAGCAAAATAATGGAATACCCACCCTACAGGACACAAAACTCTGTTTCTTCAATCGCCCGATCGGGCTATTGTGATGTGTTTGATTTCGATCAAAATGACATCTTGACGACGCTCTCCCTTGCACTCTCGCTACATCTCACGTTTCGTCGCATCCAGCCGTCCGGGGACCCAGGCGTACCTTCCAGACAACTGAAAATTGTATATTTCACCTCAAATCTCCCTTCGTTCCCCCGTCCTGCGGCTCGCTAGTGTCTTCGTTGCCAGCACTACATCCAGCTTTCCCGGAGGCCCCAATCTTCGTATTCGCCACTAAATACGACGGTTTTCCTCTCAAGATATATTAGAAGATGTTGGAGCATATCTGTTGTGATTCTGGGAATAATCAGGTGCGCTACATTTGATTCCAGTTATTCACTACACTTACCCGTTCCCTTCGCCGTTCTGAAGGGCAGACAGCAAGTACAGTCGCTTTTTACACTTGTGGTTGATCTAGAATGATATAAATTATGATTGAAAACCAAGAGATCGTCTGCAAATCCCCTGAATACAAAAGGGAGTTGACTGTGTACTTTCCTTGAACTCGTGCGCTGCACCTGTGCATGTCGACGATACCGCAGTTCTCGAGGCCCCTGGGACCGTAGAGCGTGCCTGCACGTCGCACAGTGCGAACTGCGTGGATGCAGCCGGCGCGCAGAAGTGTCCCGGGCACCGGAACGAGAGCGGGATGTCGATGAGCCATGCATCTACGCCCGTGGTGCGCACAGCGAATGTCCTGGCTGCAGAATAACTAGCGCGCGGATCAGGAGGAGGGGAGGATTGTGGGGGGCACGGGGAATGAGACTGCGGGTTCGACGAGCCGCACCTGAACGCCTGCAGCGCGCAGTGAATGTCTTGGGGGCAGCTGCCCTAGTCGGGAGCAGCACAGAGGATTGTCGCGGGCACGGGGAATGAGACCCCACGTGGTCGATGAGCCGCGTGAACGCCCGCAGCCCACAGCGCGCAACCCGCACAGCGAACGTCCTGGCTACAGCAGCACTGGCGCTCGGGTCGGAAGGAGCGGAGGAGTGTCGCGGACACGGGGAACGGGGGTGCGAGCTGGGTCAGGTCGGGAGGAGCCGCGCCCGGGGAACAGAGGCGCATGGCCGATGAGCGGCGCATAAATGCGCGCAACGCGTACAGTGACCATCCTGACAGCCAGGCCAGGTGCCAACGTAGGGCTGGGCAAACGAGTAAGCAGAATCGATCTGCGAGCCGTATGGGCGCAAATGCGGATGCTAGACCGTGCGCGGCCAGGGGATGGGATGCTACGAGTACGGCGGAGGGATAGCACGATGCGAACGGGATGCGAGCGCATCTCTCGCACACCAAGGGTGAGATATATGAAGGGGAAACCGCGGAGCGGGCTGCGTAGGATGTATTTGACAATATCTCATTAAAAATCGAAATTGCGGCGACTGAAGTCCAGGTCCTCCATTTGGTCCTCTGCACTGGGGTCCTCAATATAGCAGCTGCTTCGCCACCAATTCTCGTTGCAGTCGGCGTCAAACCAAGGAATTGCCCTGCTCGTCGTTGATGGCTCGAGCTCGTCGTGCCATCAATATGATGCAGTTATGTCAGCCCGCCTCTTGATCTCTGTGCAACCGTGCCCACCCAAGCGAGCCCAAGCGATACCAGGCGACGCCCCGGGGTCTGATAAACCCAAACAGGAAGACCTCTGAGGTGATATATCATACACGTCTCTGAGCCAGAGGGTATGATACATCATTGCACGTCTCTAACTAGAGACGATGATATATCACCCACCCAAGATCTGGTGAGGAAGAAGCAGTGATGGCAATCACAGCCACACCGCGGACCGAGATCTGATGGCAGGAGCAGTACCAGAAGCCGCCGGCACTGAAATACAGTGATTTTGAGGGGAGTGCCTGGCAGGCACTCCAATGGAGGGATTGGGCATGGAGTACCTCAAGAGAACTCTGATGGAGTGTCTCCGGAAGCACTCCCAATGAAGGCCCTCCGTAGGAGTGCCTAAAATCCGAAATCAGTGATCGGTCACTTAAATGGAGTGACTTTACTTTACACGGTGTCTGAGAAACAGGGTGATTATCGGCATCCGCGCAAACCCGGTTCCCAGCAGATGCTGCGCGCATTTGTACAGCGTCATGAAGAACATCAGGTTCGCCTGTTCAGCGGTCTCAGATTAACAAACATTTGAAATTGGCTGCACGTACCATGAGAAAATAAGGAATGGCATAGAATGTGAACAGTCGAGGAACCGCTTTGGAATAAATTATCAGCGTTGTGGTTTATCGGAGGGACATAACATACTCAGAGAATAACATCCGCTCAGAATGGGTCTGCACCAGCATTAGGGTTAGCTTGAATGATTGTCAGATATATGAGCTTGCCCAATATCCAAATATTCTGCCCGAGATGTGAGTCGAGGATCGGACAAGGTTCTGAACGCTTGCCTTTGAGAGGGAGAATGGTAAGTGTACCAAACGTTAGCCTGTGCGTCCAGTCGAATCAAACCCATGATAGGTGGACATCATGTGAGATTTCGTACATCGCTATCAACTCCGCTGCCCATTTTTTTTTTAAGACACAAGAGAAAAGGACTGAAAAGGAGATGAAGAGTCGAACCTGTAACCAAGGGAATCAAGATGTATAGCAATCTTCGCGTTTTCCCATATAATATCCAGACCCTTAGAACAAGTTAAATACGTGAGGAAGGACGCAATGATCCACACACCTCAAGACCATGATGAAGTCGACACTCATGGTTACAACGGTGCAGGTAACCATTTCCGCCTATAAAATGGGTTAATGTGTATAGTATGGACGGAGCAAAATCGAATTACCAAAAGAAAGGCCCGGCATCTAAGAAATGCCATCAGACCACTAAACTGGACTACAGATGGGAACCACCTACATCTTCGCAGGAGGAAAATACCGGAATTAAGTTGTTGTGTCTGGGAGAAATATAACCACTCACATGAGATGACTTCATTTCTCTAAACATGACTGAAAGAAAAACTGTTCAAACGAGATGCCGCACGTTGGTGAAATTTCCCGCACAGGTTACGTCCACACTTCGCCAAACCAACGTCAGTCAGTAAACCAAAATGCGAGATTTTATTTCCGTACCATAACACAATTAAAGTGAAATAGCGGATCTAATGTCGTGAGTAATGAACGCTGGAAGAGAATGGTGCATACCCAGACCTAGAGGAAATTGTCAGTTTTGCAAGAGATTAATGCGATACCGATCTCACATAGAGCACACTCCAGAGGCTAAGGCGGCCTTTCCAGACGTAGTTGACCTGCTGAAATATTAATTTGTCTCCATGTAGCCGCCAGAGCCCGCAAACCTCTTCTCTGAATGTTGAAATGTGTTCGAAACTGCAATGTGCTGTTAAATCGCTGGCAGAGTGTAACCATGGCCGTTTAATACCGACATGAGGACAGTAATTCCTGCTGCTACACCCCACGGAATAAGATGGGTTGAGCATTAGACGCTTGGTGTTGTGCTCACCGGCCAGATAATTTGTTGTCTGTGCATCGCCGATTAATTGAAAGAGCTCGAGCTCCTCTGCGGGAGAGATAGATTCCATAACGAGTCGCGAGTGACCAGCTGGCAGGGGATGGGTTCGGTGGCAACAAAACCGTCAAACCGCATGAAGTTCTGGTCAAGTCTTTATATTAGGCCTCTACGAACGAGACTCCCACTGGGCGTGAAGAAGAGACGGCACTGGGATACGCGTACAATCCGGTCCAATGCGAGGCCAGGCTCAAAATAGTGAATCGGATGCAATCCGAAAGATACCCGTGGCTACTGTATCACTGGTATCAGTACTAGCCTTCGGATCTTAACCCCAGAGGTATAGACGAAATTGAAAGCGGGATAAGCGAAGGGCCAGGAAGCAACAAAGAGGTGAGGCTGACAGAGTTCAGCTACTCAAGTTGTGTCAAAAACGAAGAGGTTGGTTGCCAATTACCATTTATGGCAAGTTCGTTCCAGATCATGATATTTGACGCCTCCGCCACCCCTTTAGCACCCGTGGCTCCCATTGCTCCCACTGCTGCATCTCTATCTGGTTCCTCGCGATACGGCATATGTCTCGCGACGGTTTCGGAAGTTTGACTTGGGGACCGGCATCACCACATAAGTCGAATCCCATGCATAATTTTCACTGGGGGCAAAATCTGGGGCACTCAAAAACCAGGTGCGTTTAACGCACTTGGTCGCTGTGCAGAACAAAGCTGACAAAGATGTTTTTGACAGATAAAGGAGGGCTTTGTTGGCTCGCAGGGGCGCGACAAAGCCCCCCCTTTGTCTATCAAACGCACCTTTGTTAGCTTTGTTCCCAATCAATTCCAAGTGCCAAACAAGCACATTAAACGCATTTGCCCTCCAAGTGTGTGGGCTTTTGCCCCCAGTGTTTGCTTCCACAGGAAGTGAATAAATATATTTGTCAAAACACCATCAAACTTCCTCCTACAATCCCTTCTCCTCAGTCGGTCGAACTCGATAGTTCTCCAGTCTGCAAGTACCACGGCAGATGCGCGTTATTCCTCCGCGAGAGATTCCCAAATCTGATCGTAGGCATTGTGTCCGAGTCGACCTCCTCTTGGCAGCCAAGGTTCTTAATGTTGAGTAAGATCCTCCCTCCGACGACGGCGTTTATTCTGAATCGAATGAGTAAACATTGAGGCCATTAGAAAGGCGGAGTAAATGGCATACTGACGCTGTAGCAGGTCTGCAGACAGATATAAGCGAAAGAAAACAGACTGAGGAACGTGAGGTACTTACATGATAGGGACTTGAGCTAGGGCGGGGCGACCGTTGTGCCAGAGTACGACTTCCACAACCCCATACACTGTGTATCAATTAAATCATGGAAGCGGCGCATCAAGGGAGGTCTTACGTATGATCGACATGAATAAGAAGACGCCGTCTCTGAGAAACAGGGTAACGACCGGCATCCGCGCAAATCCGGTTGCAAGTAGATGCTGTCCGCACTTGTACAGCGTCATTGAGAACATCAGGATGGCCTGTTCAGAATACAAAAAATGTTCTGACAGTAGCACTGTTGCACGCACCATCAGAAGATAAGGAACAGCATAGAAGGTGAATAGTCGAGAAATCGCTTCAGGATAATCAGCGTCTCGATTCATCGGAGGCACATGACGTACTCGGAGACCAACACCCTGTAAGAATGGGTCTTCGCGAGCATTAGAGTCAGCCTGAACGATTGATAGAGCCGTGTACTTGCCCAATGTTCAAATATTCTGCCCAGTTGTGAGTGGCGGGAAGGCCAAGATTTTTTAAATGCCTACCTTTGAGAGGCAGTATAGTGAGTGTTCCAAACGTTAGCCTGTGCATTGGACCGAATGAGACCTGTGATAGGGAAATAAGATGCGAGATCCCCTACATGGCTATGACTTCACCTGTGATTTCTTTTTGTCAAAAGAATAAACATTCTGAAAAGGAGACAACGAACATGTAAGCAAGGGAATCAAGACGCATATGAGTCTTCGTGATTTCCCATATAATATCCAGACCCTGGAGTCAAATAAGATGAGTGCACTAGAGGGCTATGCTACATACCTCAAGGCCATGACGCAATCAACGCCGATGGATACGACCGTGCAGGTAACCATTTCCGCCTTCAAAACTGGTTAGGGCGTATAATCCAAGCGAAAAAAAGGCAATACCAATAAAAAAGCCCGACATCTGTGAACTTCGATCAGAGTAGAACTCTGACTCAGATAGGACACTCACACCTGGAGGATGTCTGCGTTAAAATATTGCATCTCAGAGAGATACATCCACTCACATTAGATGACTTCATTTCTCTAAACATAACTGGAAGAAAAACTGTTCCAACGAGGTTTCGGACGTTGCATTGCACCCACAAGTTACATCCACACTTTAGCAAAGCAAAGCCAGTCAGTAAACTAACATGCGAGATTTCATTTCCTTACCATAGGACAATCAAGGTGAAATATCGGATCTGATACAATCTTGAACTGTGAAACGCTCGAAGAGAATGGTGCGTACCCAGACCTAGAGTAAATTGTCAGTTTGGCAAGAGATTAATGCGATGCCCATCTCACATAGAGCACACTCCAGAGGCTAAGGCGGCTTTTCCAGACATAGTTGACCTATTGAAACATTAATTGGATTCTTCATGTGGCCGCCAGAACCCGTAAACCTCTTCGCTGAATGTCGCGATGTGTTCGAATCTGTAATTGGATATTAAATCACTGGCAGAGTGCAATGAGGGTCGTATTATACGCGCATGAGGAGAGTGATTCCTGCGGCTAAATGACACAACATAATATCAGTTGAATATTTCTGCAACTCATGAAAATGCACTATGGTATCGTTCTCACCCGCTATATAATTTGTTGTCTGTGCATCGGCCATTAATTGAAAGAGCTCGAGTTCCTCCGCAGAAGTGATAGAATCCATAAAGACACGAAAGTCCAGCTGGGAGGAGATCTGTTACAGGAACCGCAACTGAACGAATTTTCGGTCAAGCCTTTATCTCGAGCCTCTATAAAAAGAACCCCGAGCGGGTACTAACACAGCAGGCAAAACCCGAGGCAGGCGGACGTTGACAATGTTGACTGGCGAACGTTGACTGCCTCGGGGGCAGTTACGCGGGAGTTGCGCGACGGTTGCCGCGGCAGCTTTGTGGCAGCTGACCTCAGCTGGCACCATACTGCTGATGGGAGGCCAGCGTATGATGCTATCAGCTTCACCGACTCGACAAATGTTCCTCGTTGGTTCCTCGGTGAGCCTGCGGTGAGTGGAATGGTGGTCTCATGAGCTGACTGTGTAACATGTTTTGCAATTTCCATGTTCAATATCTATAAATTTTGAGGCCGTCTAACATAACATCACAAAAATGAAGCCTCGAGGCTGACTCGAAGCTGCCGCTTAATGGGGTCTTTGACGAGGTCTATTGCTGATGTTTTTACTTCCTATTTTGGGAGGTTTAGGTTGCATCAACTTAAACGCCGCCGACACCCTGGATCTCAGCACCCGTCAAACAGCTCCCACTGGCTGCTGCGGGTTTCTCGCGAAAAGATCGCGCTCGGCGTTACTTATTAATGATAGCAGCCGCTGCGTGGGATGCCCCATGCATGCAGACTCTTCTCTTGACAATTCCTCGAAGTTGTGGCCGCTATAAATTGAATCACATGCCTCGAAATCTCTGTATGTGGAACGGAAGCTTCTGTACCTATCTGTAGAGCAGAAAAACAGACGACTTATTCCTCCTCCCAGCGCTAAGGTAGGCGCCAGTAACGGTGGTCACGTGTAGTCACATCACGCGTAACGCGGCAAAATCGGCGAAGCTGCAGCACCACATGCCGGAAATCATTTGGAAATCATCAAATTTCGACATTTCAGAGGTCGAATTTTTTTCAAGATTTTTGTAGATGTCAGGTCATCGAGTAAGAATCTATGAAAATATCAGAAAAGGGTCTCATAAGAGCTGAACATAATATTGAAGCAACAGCCCACACCTCTCCTGCTGTATGTTTCCCACCGGTGTTACCATATTTGAGCCGTGGGAACCTTACGTAAGCGGCACCAAAAAGCCAAACTGCTTCCATTCGCCGAAATAACCATTTCTGCACTCAAAAAAAAAAATGGATGAAGAAAATCTGATACTACTCCATGAAGGGATCCTATTTTAAAATTCTGAAACCAAGGATCTTCGGGAGGATCTTGGGAGGATCCTAATACTATTTCTGGGCTCCACTTTTTGTCCTGATGGATTGTGGCCGGAGCCTTGCCTTGCCGATGTCACAATTTCATCATGTGACCGCTCGTTGTAAGTGACTGGCGCCTACCTTACCTTGGTATCTAACTACCTGTGCTGCCGACCCAACTGATGCGAGCATTATCTGCGGTGTCCAAGTCGACAAATTGAAGGGGCGGTGTTTCATTCAACACATTCGCGCTCTAACTGCTCCCTCGGTGGTACCCAGGCGGATGATTTTATTCAAGTTACCCATGACCACGCCCTTTGACGCCCAACCGGCATTTGGATATGATTATTTTATTTGCCCATCCCGGAGAGCGATTGCGAACCTCAAATTTGTTTGCTCATGCCGAAGTGCAATCTTAAACCTCAAATATTAGACTCAAGAAACTCACGACTCCACGACTCCCACTCGGATACTATCGAACACGAGAAAGACTTCAAGTCGAGGTGCTTTATATATATAAATGCACTGCACTCAGCACGGCGTAGGTTTTCCGTGATTTGGTACGTGCCGTCCGCAGTACGTCTTCTGTTCTGCGCGATTTAACACCGAGCAGGCATCTCGTGTCCGGATGCCAGAGTATGGGTTCTAGTGGAATGACAGCGCTTGTCCTTGGTCTGACGCAATCTCACGGGCCGACTCAAGTTCCTTTAAGATTTTCAATAGAAGGAAAGGTACATGTTGGTTTTATCTCGTGAACCTAGTAAGATATTACTCTTGGCCGTTGGGCCTTAGGTTACAAGCTCATGAGGAGTTCTACTGTAGGTACGGTATTTATACTAAAATCCCAATTATTCCTGCATGTTCCGACAAGTTCCATTGAGTTCCATATCAGTCAGCGGCCTCGGCTTTGCCTCGGGCTTGTACTGGATTGCTAATCTCCAACAGTACATATATTAGATTAAATTTATTGGATAGTACGAGACAAAAGGACATGACAGGCCTGGGTCGTCACCGCTAATATACAAGGTCATCGTCATGAAATGGGAACACGCCAGAGGGAGTAAAACAGTGGCGGCAGCTCGTCTCAGACTCGGGAGTTTACAGCTCCATGGCGAGCGGATTCGCTTTTTGCAGCTTTCTGTTGCACTCATGTATGAAGAGGAACTTCGACCGCGAAACATCATTGCCAGAATGAGTTCCGGAGCCGGGGTTCCATTCGGGCGCACCGGCGACGGACGCATCTTGGTACAATATTCGCGCAGCGATAGACCAGCAAAGCTAAAAGCAGTCGCCGCATTAGCGCAAAATCGAGAAATGGCGAATCAATCACATACGCTTAGACACGAATCGAGGTACTGATAATCCCTGTCCGAAAAGCTCTCTGTGATGGTGGCGATCTCTGCGGCGACTTCACGATGCTTCCGCCGCGATTCGAGCTGAGAGTCAGCGAATAGACCGTATGATTCCGCCAGGGCCGCCAAAGATATTATGCGGAAGATTTTCAACGTTGGTTGGGCGTCCTGAAGCTCGGGGATGCACGATACGTCCATCGATACCGCGTTTATGAAGTTGAGATGTGCTTGGGTGTCCTCGACCAAGCTCCAGTAGCGTTTGGACCACGCTGTCGGTGCAGGGTCGCCTATTCATACAGCCACGTTAGTGTTCGATTGAGGGGGGAAACTAGTAACGTACCAAATTGACGTTGGTCCCAAGAAGCGACCAGCTGTTTGCTATCGCTCAGAAATAGAATACTTTTCGCCCGCAAAAAATTGATCTCAGTGTCGGACCAATGTACAACCTGCGGAGAATAAATGAGCATTCGTCAACAAAATAATAGCTGTGTAGACTTGCCACTAATCTTCTGAATTTTTCCACGAGTCGGGGATCGATGACTGATGGGAGCTTGAGGACGAGGCAATAGGCGAAGTCGAGGAATATCAGCTGGGAAAACACAGCCCTAACTTCCTCGGCGACGTTGTGCGGAGAAAGATACGAGGTATCGAATTTGGGAAACCCATCTAGTGCGGGGGCATCTTCCAATCCGAGTGTAGCGGCGTGATTAACGAAGATATTGCTGGCCTTCAGAAGGAATTCCTGGACCCCAATGATATCCTCTTTCCCCGCAGCATATAGACACAGCAGTGTATATGTCTGCAGACATAGCAAGGGATCGAGTAGCAGCCCCGGGGCTCCTTCCAACTTGTCGCGAATCAGCCGGTAGAGCTCCAACTCTGCTGCTGTTTGGCCATTGGTGGACAACCACGTATCGGGATATGATTGGTATCTCAATTGGTAACCCAATAGCTCACATGTGTTAACCAGAGTCTGATCGACGGTCAGACCCAAGGGGTCTCCGAAGGCCAACGCCTGGCGCCTTTCAGCAGTGACGCTGAGCCCGTATTGCCAGCCGTGCTGCAGAAAGATGTTCCGTCTGTTGATAATCATCAGAAAAGCCAAACGTCGCCGCAGGACTTGACTGACACTGAAAAAAGTTCGGCGTCCAGGTCCGGAGGTGGAGGCGGACAGGATATAGAGTCGTCAAACAAGGCGAATAAACTCTCAGATGAACAGCTTGATCCGGCAGGATATGACGCCTGGGACATTGAATCTGATTCGGACCGGAGGAAAAGTGAATCGAGGTCGCCGTATTGATTTAGTAGTGTTAAATTTCCAGAATCTAACTGTGGAGGGGTAGCAGGGCGAGAGCCGGAGGACGACGAGGAGGAGCTGGCTGAGTCGGACGAAGCATGATCTTTGGGCTGCATGGACTTTGGCGGCTTGTTTTTTCCTGGATCCTTCTCTCGATACTTGCATTCATTCGGCCTCGATGTTTGCGTGCATGTGTGACAAGGCAAATTACCGTCGCACCTCTAGATTTGTTATCAGTTAGACAACGGCACATCTATGCCATCATGCTTACCCGCTTTCTTTGTCTAGGGCCGTCAATCAATACTTCAGAGCGCAAGTGACAAAAATGCAATGTCCGCACCGACAGGTAATCTATAAAGTTACAGGTTAGAAAGGTCGGACGGAGAAGAATATAAAATTGCGCACGCATGCCCCGCCTTTGGGTAATTCTGACCGAAGTTGAGTAACTGCTTTGGGGACATACACGCAAACCACCGGCGTTCTGGTTCGTGAACAAGGCCCGCAGGGCTCTCGGCCGTCGCAGCGCTACATAGCCGCAGCGGTCAAAGTTGTGTATATGTCGTGGACAACTATAGTACATACGAGTTTCCGTCGACGACACAGTGCGCAGGTAGGAGTCTTGAATTTCGCGGGCTTCATGATGGGGGAAAGAGATTAGGTCTTAATTTAGCTTTAAGCGCCCTGTTTCTATTAGTAGGAGCCGGGCGGTCTCTTGCGACGCTGGTGCCTGGGCGTGACCGAAAAGTCCGCCATAACGTTGATTAGGCCATGACTTCAACGTACAAGCCTCATACCTCCTTTTGGTACGCAAGTGCTGTTTCAGGTTGTTTTCGATATTGTGACTCGCCGATTTCAATGCCTGACTGAGAAACGGTGAGAAAACACCCATCGGGCCTTGCGCGTGCGCCTCGTGGCCTTCGAGTTCCAATCCATGTTTCCGCGAAGCGCGGGCGTACCGACTGTCCCTTTACTAACCGCAAATTAACGCGATCAAAACCAACTATGCATACGCGGCAGACCCTGGCAGACCCTGCATCATGATGTGCTCCAGGATTTGCAAAGATTTGCAAGGACGTCCAGGTCATATTAGGAAGCGAGTCCGACGACCATGGCATGCTGTGAAATGCTGTGCATGTTGCCCGCGAAGAAACCGAGATCACCATCATGATCAGTTAACATCGCAGAAAACGATTCGCCGGACGGGCGGAGGCGGGCGCTAAGTGATTCGGTTAAGCGCGAGCGCTCGCCCTGGTCCACAAGTATCCCCTGACCACCTGTTACAGTGCTTGAGTGTGTATGGAAGGCTGTAGCTGGCTAGCGCATTGGCAATGAGGAGGACAGCCGTGTGGTAAGAAGTTAAGTTATCGCCGATGACGCACGTGGCTCCTACTATGCCGAGCTTGCAACCCTTTGTCAAGGTCAATGACAATCGCAAGTTGAACTGGATTACACTGGTGGATCACTGACTCAAAGCAGTGACGCGTATACCCACCTCTCCGCACCTGTCCGAGGTTATTGGTTGCCTTGTTCCGACGTGGACGGGATATATAATATCGGCGGCAATTGTCTCTCGAACCGCTAGGACTTGAAGTGGCTGGAAGCGGGCATTAAATTTATGGATCGGAAGCTCGAGGAGATACTTCGGATGCCGTGACAAACTATCCATTGAATTATTTTACTCACCGGCGGATTCTGAACATACTTGAAAAGCCTCATCAATCGGCCTTTGTCATTGGAAGCCACGGTAAGCATGAGGATTTTAGTCGACAACATCGGAGACGGAGATCGAACGTCAGCCCTATGTGCGGCAAGACCGTTGTCGGTGTCAACCGCAAGCTCCGCCGTGACATTGGTGAGAATTTGTTTGAGTGTGGGAGGTACTGCAAGCCCCTATATTGTTTTTCAATTATTCTGGCCGAGACAGCCATGAGCAGTAAGAAATTGCGTTATAATGAGAATAGTCAGGATTGTTTC
Source organism: Mycena epipterygia (assembly GCA_029281465.1). Taxonomy (NCBI): domain Eukaryota; kingdom Fungi; phylum Basidiomycota; class Agaricomycetes; order Agaricales; family Mycenaceae; genus Mycena; species Mycena epipterygia. The sequence continues at coordinate 151,876 of JARJCQ010000078.1, read as the reverse complement.
TGTCGTATAGGAGTCCAATAGGACTGAAGATTCCTGCATAGGGGCCCCTTGTTCCGGACCACCACAATGGCCGGTTTTCCCACGCCGCTGGGAAGGGCGTGCGCACCCGCCAGACGACGATTGCGACGCCTGCTGGTCGCTTGAGTCCGGCGGAGACGCATGGACATCGCTCACCCCCCACGACATTAGCTTAATGTCGGGCGCCGCGTCGCCCTACACCCCGGAGACGAGCCCCTTTCTCGTAATACCGTGTACGTATGCTAGTGCAACGAATAGCACTCATACTATCGAACGACCCCGTTAACCACACCAGTAGTAGCCGCTCTCCTTGGAAGACACACTGGCCGACTACGGACTCCTAACCTACTCTCTCCACTCCCTCTTCGCCCCCACCGAAGATATCGTCTTTGTGCCGCTGGTCCCGGCAGTTTTGGATGCCGATCACCTCGAGGATACTGTGGACTCACACGGAACGTCAAACGCTACACGAAATGTCCCTTCTTTCCCCGCGCCTTTTCCCTTCCTTCCTTTCGTCGTCGACGCTGACCGCTCCTGAGGCGCCTTCGACATCCCCGGAACAAAGGCGCACTCCCCCGGTGCAGGCAACCGAGCAAGGCGTCTTTGTCTGCGGACCACCCTCTAGGACCATTGCGTCGGTAAAGCCCGTTTTCTAAAACTCAAAGGAAAGCCTTATCGATTCAGATCCACCAAAGGCTACAAACCTCGCGCCTCATGCTCTTTCACGCAGACCAGCCGCCGGCGGCGCCCGAGATAATGCGTCATTCCGAAGCGGAGGCTATGAAGAGACAATCGCATCCCGCTCTTTGTTCTCGCGTCGTTAAATAACGACGGGGAGGTACGCCCTCTTCACCGCGAACGAACAGTATTCAACTTAACCTACCTTCTGCTCTCAACCCCTCAGCCCTTTTCCAATGGCAATTACTCGTAACAATAGTGCCCGCACTTCCTCCCCGACCCCTTCTGAGAATAGCGACATGTATTACGACGACTTCAACGACAACCGCACCAGCCCTTCGCCCGCGCCCAGCCAGACCGCCGACGCGTACGGCTGGGAGAGCGACTCGACCCCGGTGCCCATGGACTCCCACAGCACCACCCCGACCCCCCAGACGGCACGCCCGTCGTCACCCGCCTCGGTGGTGGAGATTTCGAGAGACGAGTTTCCCCCTCTCGTGGTTCTCGCCTCCGCTGCCGTGACCAAGCCCCGCACCAAGGCCATCAAGGCGAGCAAAGGCAAAGGAAAGGCGACGAAAGCAGGTATGCTGCCTCGCCCTATTCCCCCCTCACCTCTGACACGTCTCGAAGCCCCCGCTGTCGTCACCACCCCCACCAGCGACAATGACGACCCCTTCCTCGCCGCGGATATTGCGCAAGCCACCGCCGCGTCGCTAGGCATCCCGGAGATGCTAGGCCATGCGACTACCGGCGCCTCGTCATCTCGTCGCCCAGCAGCTGATGCCGGATCCCCGTCCAAGCGCCTGCGCTCGAACACGGCAGGAGAAGCCGCCCCTGCTCCCTTCGCCGCTGTCGTAGCCGCCCCCGCACCCACCACCTCTGCCATAGCCGCGCTCACCGCCACACCCGCTGTCCCCACCACCGCAGCACCCGCCACTGCGCCCACGGCGACGCCCGCCGCTGCGACCATCGCCACCCCCGGTATCACACTCGCTATCGCTCCCGCCGCCGCGCCCGCTGCCGTGCCCTTTGTCGTGCCCGCCGCCGTCATCCCCATCACCGCGCCCGTCACCGCCGTCGCCACCGCGCCCGTCACCGCCGTCGCTACCGCGCCCGTCGCCACCGCGCCAACAGCCGCTGTCGCTGCCGCTAACGCCGCTGTGCCCGTCGCTGCAACCGCCTTAGTACCCGCCCCTGCTGGAGTGCCGGTACTCGCCGCCCAGCCCGCCGCCGCCGCCCCCGTCCTACCCCCCATGTGGCTGACGGCAGACGGCCTCCCTCCTCGCGGCTCGTACACCCCGACCCCGGCTGGCGGCTTCCCTGCCATCGTGTATTCACCAGAGCAGCTGCTCCACGGCGTACCGGCTGACCTTATCCGGATGTACGAGGAGGTCGCGCAACCCAAGTTCTTCTTGGTAGTGAGCGGCGGGAACGGCGCTGTCATGAAAACGCACGGCCTCATACGCGAGGCTGTCGGAGACTTCGCAAACATCGATCCTACCAGCTTCACCCTTGGGACCCCACCCACCGCCGCGAATGGGACAAGCCCTATCCTCTGGCTTGTAGCCGATATTCCCGACCACCTTGCGCAGGCCATCATCGATCAGCGCGTCCTCTCCTCCACCCGCATTACTCTCTTCGCCTTCCCCTACAACATGCCGGTCGTGGGCTTTATAGGCACCTTCGCCGGCTTCACCATCCCCGACAGTGCTGCCGGGGCGGATGTCGCGCGGAACCTTATCCGCACCGCCATTGAGGCCGACAACGAAATCGCCCAGTTTGTCCAGACCCACCGAGACGCCTTTGGGCCGCAGGTCTCTGCGGGGCAGGCATGGGAGATCTTCCTAGCGTCTATCACCGTGCAGGGCATTGCCCTCATCGTTAACGACACCAACACCGTCTCGTGGCGGGTTCACGTCACCCCCTCAACCAACAATCGCGATCACTGGAGCCAGCTCCGACGCCTATTTGGTAAAATTCGGATCATGACCGCGCGCTATGGTATGGCGCGCCTCCAGCGGACTTTCCGATGCCATATTTGCCCGTCCATCAACCATCCCACCCCGCTATGCCCGCTCCCCGGCCTCCTCGGATGGCTTGGCCCGACCCCCGCCACCATCACTGCACTCGAAGACGCGAGCCGTGCCGCCGCCGCCAAAGCCCAGGACCAGATGCGCCTCGACACCTTCGCCGGCGCCGGCAGCTCCAATGGACGTTCGGGCAACGGGCGCGGCCAAGGCCCCTCCAACAAGAAACCCCACAAGGACGGGAAGGGGAAGAAGGATTTCAAAGGGAAAGGTAAACGTCGCGAACGCGACGATGACCTCTTCTAGTTTTACACTACATACATGATTGTTGCCCCCGATGCCTTAACGACCTGCATACTACGAACTTATGATACTGTGTTGTACCTTTCGCGAATGCTATACAAGTTGCCTTCTTGGGAACGACTTTAACAACTGAGATGAGTGCCCCGGCTTCTGGGATGGGTGCCGAGGACTCGAGGGTGCCATAGGCGCTCGCAGCCGCGCTGCTAAGTGCGACCTCAAACACCCCATTCCACCCCCAACTCTCCATCTATGACTACACAACTACAGCATACGACATTTAGTGCCACGGACCCTCCTGGAACGCGGGAGGGTTTAGGGGATTCGGCACATCCTCCTCGCCAGTGCCCGCAGGCTGCGAGACACAATAATGAATCCAGCGGGAGCCGGGGCGACCGGGGGCCTAGCCCCGGCTATTCTCAACGAGACCCCCCCTGCGGCAGCTCCACTGTTGCTTTGGCGGCCGCAGTGACTGGCGAAGAGCGACGAAACACTACCACGGGTGCGCCTACGCACCGTGAAGGCAACGGCGCTGCTACGGATAATCCGGGCACGCCGCCTGGGGGTACAGATCCGCCATCCCGCCTGCGAGAAACCGGCCGCACGAGGGGAAACCCGAGAGCGACAAGGGATCAAACAGGGGGGACCGCGTCTGGCCCCAATGCTCCGAATGCGAGAGCGAACACCCAAACTCAGGGTAGGAATCCAGATTCCGGGCGACGTCGTCCGCCAAGGGGATGTCCCCAGGATGAAGATCCCACCCCAGCATTCTTCAACCGTAAGAGAAATAAACAGCAAGTGGGAAATCCATGCATTAGTCGCAACACGAGGGCACATATAAACCTAAGTGCCATTAACATTAACGGTATCAAGGCTACCTCAATATCTCAGGAAAGTCACAAATGGCACGGAATACACCGAATAATGCGCGAGCAGAAAATAGGTGTTATGATAGTCACAGAGACACATATGTCTGTAGCGCAGGCCCTAGAAATAGAGGAGAGTTTCATGAATAAGAGATTGAAGCTCTTCAATTACGAGTACCCCCGAAAACCCAGCGGCGAAGGGTGTAGCGATAGTACTGAATCGAGAAATCACAAATATTGAAGGAGTAAAGATACACTACCTTATACCAGGGAAAGCAATTCTCGCTGTGCTACCATGGCACGGCACGCGAACGATGACAATCTTGGGGATATATGCCCCTACTGAGTCCGATGAGGAGAAAGTCAATTTCTGGAACGCCCTGTGCGAGTTATGGCTCACTACTGACTTACCAGTACCTGACGCCATGGGTGGGGACCTCAACCTTGTTGCGGATGCGATAGACAGGCTGCCGCACCACGCTGACTCTGACCCGGTGGTGGCGGCATACTTGCGACTCGTTCGTCTACTGGAATTAAAGGACGGCTGGAGACAAAATAACCCGGACACCAAGGCCTACACACACGTAAGTACTCGAGGGACTTTATCCCGTATAGACCGCATACTGGTCTCGCCAACCCTCATGAAAAACTGCCATCACTGGGATATAAATGACATCGCAGGGGGCCTTACCGACCACAGGATGGTCTCGGTAGCTGTGTCTGCCCCCGGGGCTCCCTATGTCGGTAGGGGCAGATGGACAATGCCCAGCTTCCTACTATATGACAAAGAGTTTATAAGCCAAGCAGTGGAGGAAGCCTGTAAATTGGAAGACTCAATGCCCGAGGAACGTACAGAGCTCTCAAATGCCCAAACAAGGTTTGATAAATTTAAGGACTCTGTCCTAGAGCACGCTAAAAGGAGGGCGAAGACGGCCGTAGGCGCATCCGAGCAGAAAAAGAGAGTTCTAGCAGAAGAACGTAAAATGTTGTTGAACTGCCCGAGTCCAAGCACCCCGGCTCAAGGCATTGGAGACGAGCCTGACTCCACAGGGGGAAGTGACAATCAACCCACCCCAGATGTCTGTAGCCAGCCTGTGGAAAGGAAGTCACAAGAAGAGATTGCAGAGCTGGTAGCAGCGATAGAAAAGAAGATTGATGACCTGGTGGACCGCCAGCGCGACAGGAAGCGCCATGAAACGCGAGTACGAGGCCTGACGGAGCTGAACCACATCACTAAGTATGCAGTTGACCTCAGTAAAAATGCAAAGCTGAGGGACACACTGAGTTTTCTGCGCAGGACCGACACTACACCCGAGAGAGGTAGCCGGCGTTCGTCGGAGATGGCGGAGATCGCTCGCGACTACCATAACGATCTCCAGTCTGACGGAATGGATGTAGCCCCTGAGGCCCGCGAGGAAGCTAAAAATGAGGCACTGCAGTCTCTGGCCCGACCCCGAGAAGGAGCAGACATGAAACCGCTTTCAGAAAAGCTCACCGAGGATGAGGTATCGACAGCCCTCAAAGGGGCTGCGTCTGGGAAGGCGGCTGGTATCAATGGTATCCCGACCGAATTCTGGCGAAGACTTGAGTCAATTAATAAGGAAAACACGAACAGTGATGCGGGAGACACGCCGCAAAGAAAGACGTGCGATATAGTTAAGGTACTCACCTGGGTATACAACGACATTGAAGAACATGGTATAGCCGAAGGGTCCAAGTTCTCATTGGGCTGGATGTGCCCCCTCTTCAAAAAGAAGGACAGGACCGACATCGCCAACTACAGACCAATCACCGTGCTAAATTCAGATTATAAGATCTTCACCAAGGCATTGTCAAACAAATTGAGTAAGGTCGCACCGTACCTCATACACAAGGACCAGTCTGGGTTCATGAAAGGGCGGAAGATCACCGACGCCATCTACCTCGCCATGGAGGTAGTTGAGTACTCTGAGGAGGATCTACAAAATGGGGTCATTGTAGTGCTCGATCAAGAAAAGGCGTACGACAAAACTATCCACCCTTATCTCTGGGATGCCCTTCGAGAACAGGGCATACCAGGACTCTTCATAGGCACCGTAAAATCCCTCTACCGATGTGCCGAGACACATGTCATTGTGAACGGCGAGATCAGCTCGTCCTTCCGGGTGACAAGAGGTGTTCGCCAGGGTGACCCGCTATCCTGCTTGCTATTCAATCTAGCTATCGAGCCGTTAGCCGCGATGCTGCGCAGTTCGAATCTCAAGGGATACTCCATACCTGGAGTGGCTGAGAAGGCAGTCGTCCAACTCTTTGCCGACGATACCACTGCATATCTGAGCGAACAGGACAACTTCACAGACCTAAATCATACTAGACAAGTGGTGCCTTGCATCAGGGGCTCGCTTTAATGTATCAAAAACAGAGATCATACCGTTCGGGACAGATGATTACCGGGCATGTCTACTAGAATCACGACAACTCAACCCGGATGACGATCCAATCCCACAGGAAATCCACGTAGCAAAAGAAGGGGAAGCCGTTCGAGTGCTGGGAAGCTTCATTGGCAATGGAGTCGATGCATTTGGTGTATGGACACCGGTTCTAGAGAAAATAGACTCTGATTATGAGCGATGGGCTAGCCTCAACCCCACATTAATTATGAAGAAGAATGCCGACCAGATAATAGCAGGGTCGCGCTCCCAATACCTAGCCCAAGTTAACGGGATGCCGCCAGCAGTGACAAAACACATACTTAAAGCTCAGAAAGAGTTCATAAATGATTCAAAGTCCTCTATGATAGCTAGGGAAACCTTGATGGCACCGCGCGACCTAGGAGGCATCGGACTGCTTGATCTGGAAGCGAGAAATGACGCACTTCTATTACTAAAGGCTGCCTCCCTCGCAGAGAACGATCCGGGTAGACGCTCTCACTGGGCGTCTCTGGCACTCCACGGCCTGTCAAAACACATCGTTAAACCGGACTCAGTAGCAGAAGAGGCAAGAACGAACCTTATGGTCCAGAATATCAAGGTTAACCAACGAGACCCCCCCGCGCTGCACAAGGCGATGATCAAGTGCATAAATAAATATGGGATCAACTTTAAGATGGTGCGCCCACCCCGGGGAGTTCAGAACGAGTTGCCGCTGTGGCACCACCCAGGAGAAGACCCTCAGAAGAGGCAAGGGAACAATGGCCAAAAAGCCAAATGCCTGCGACGTAACCATAACGTACAGACTGTCAGAAACGGCATAACTCTGGCGCAACGTTTGGACAATCCACTACACATAGAGCACAACTTGTGTGACTGCGACGACTGTGAGACAGACAGGGTGCAAGGTTGCAAAAATCCCCACGCATGCGCTAATGCGGCCGCCACCCGCCTACGACAAATACTGCCCAGATGGATCCCGGAAGCGGGCCGCGTGCAGGGACCCGAGGCCGAGACGGGAGATGCAGAAGATAACACGGGGCGCTTTGTCCCCCCCGGGAACATCAACACTCTCTCGCAGGGCTTACGAGCAATGACGCACCGGGCTGACGAGCCGAGAGAACGACCAGACCCTCCAGTAAGACGAAGGGGAAGAGCGACGCCCGTGCCGGAAGCAGTAACAGTATATATAGCTGGATCGATACATGCTCCACCTCGTAAGAAAGTGACCGCTGCGACGGGCCTATACTTCGAAGCCGACGACGGCAGAAACCAAGGGAGATGTGTCCCAATCATGGGTGAACAGTCCCAATATGTGGCAGAACTCTATGCCGCGTTAGAGGCTGTACGAAGAGTGAGCACGAATTCGGTACTCACCATTATCAGCGCCCAGAACTATGTCCGCGATGCGATGAATAAGAAACTCCCAAGGTGGGAGCATGAAGGGTGGGTTGGAACGTTGCACCGAGATGTTCTACGCTGCCTGGCAGCGGAGTTAAAAGCCCGAAGAGCGGCGACATTCCTTAAAGTTGCGGCACCGTGTTCCCCCGAGCGAGCACGCTGTAGACAAGCCGCTGTGATAGCCAAGAGAGCCGCGAGATCCCAAACTGAGGAAAGTTGGGACCTCACGCTGCCGCAGGAAACGAGCCTTCCGGGGCTAAGTCTGCAAGGCAACCGTCAAAAAATATTCTACCGTGGTATACGAGAGGAGAAGACACGCAAACTGACTGAGAGGAGGTCGACAGCGAAAGTACTGGAAGCCATGAGGGAGGCGGCGCACACCTCCTTCGGTAGGCATGTTTCCGATGCGGATATATGGAAGGCAGTCGCGGGCAGGGATTTCCTCCCCCGCACTGCCCAGTTCTTGTGGAAAGGGATCCACAATGCTCATCGGATAGGGAAATATTGGACTCACATTCCAGAGTGCGAGGATCGCGCTGAGTGTCAATGCTGCCATACGATGGAGGACCTCGAGCACATCCTGCTAAAATGTGACAGCCCAGGGCAAGCGATAATATGGAGGGCCGCCGAAGTGCTGTGGCTAGAAAAGGAGCCCGAATGGCCCGAGGTAACTTTGGGCACAATCCTGGGGTGCGGACTTGCTGAATTCTGGGACGACAGAGGCAGAATACGGAGAGGCACGCAGAGGCTGTACCGGATCTTGATATCCGAATCCGCATACCTGATCTGGAAGCTACGTAACGATCGCGTCATCTCTCGGGACGGCGCTCCGGCGACAGAAGAAGAAGTTATTAATAAGTGGAAGTTCGCGATAAATCAAAGACTGCAGGTGGATGTAACCCTGGCGAACAGGCCCGCCAAAGGAAAGCGCCCCGCGCTTGCTCCCAAACTGGTCATTGAGACCTGGTCCGGCACCCTGGACGATGAAAGAAGCTTACCGGCCGAATGGCTCCGGGAGCCCAGAGTTTTAGTGGGTAGTCGCGCATTCCCACAAACCCAACCCCGGCGCCGCCGAGGAATTGGGTAACGCGACAGTCCCACACTACCCTTAGGGTGTGCGCAAAGCATTTCTCTGGGTGGTGAAAACCACTCCCCTCGAAACTTATGTTTCGCACTTTACGAACCGGTCGGGTTAACCCATTGTTAATTGCTACCGGCTAATGTACCACCAAAAAAAAAAAAAAAAAAAAAAAAAAAGATTCCTGCATAGCCTGTGAATCATTGGGACTTCGATTGAGAATACTAGAAAAGCGACTTCAGTTTACAGCTCTTTGCACATCTAATGGCACTCATCAAAAAAAAATTAAATAAGAACAATTTTGATGTCTCGACTTGCCGCCCACGCCCAACCCGCAATTCCGAACGGATTTAGTTGATTCTAGGTGCGTCAGAGAGGCCTTCATGAGCTCTTTCTGGCAGTGCCCTTCTCAGCCCGTAATACTTGAAATTTGGAAATCGAGTCGATATTGGCGTCATTCGGTGCGAATTTTGAGCAAAGCAAATTTTAGGTATTACGTACCGAGTAGGGTACGGCCTGAAAGATCTCAGGAAGGCCTCTCTACCGCACCTAAAATCAACTAAATCCGTTCGGAATTGCGAGTTGGGCGTGGACGGCAAGTTGGGACATCAAAATTGTTCTTATTTAAAAAAATTTGATGAGTGCCATTAAATATGCAAACAGTTTTAAACGGTGTGACAGTGTTCAATGTCCTATAATCAAATCTGGCGTATTCGGCATGTATGGAGGGCAGCTCAGCTTCGAGTTTGCGACTGATCTTGAACCGTGGGAAATGATCAAACTGAACGGCGAAGTTCAACCGACCCTCGTGCTCAGCGTGGTGTAAGTGTGAGTGATTAATAAATCTGGGTCAGCACTTAACCACGTCTTTCTGCTCAGAATTGTCCTCCCCCGAGTCGAAGAAGAGTCCCATTACACGAATGGTCTGAGAGCGAGATATTTTGAAGACAACTAAATCTCATTATGGTTCAGTTCGTCCGTCTCGGGTATCTGGGCTGCCAGGTGTACCGATCTAGTAGACACCGACCATAGATTTTATTGCAGTTGGGTGGGGGTGAAGTGGGGACGCGGCGCTACCGCAGCTGGGACTCGGATCCGAAACCGGGATGGACCTTGCAGTATTTACTCAGGGAATCATAAGAACCAGATTGCAGGACAACAAGTGTGAATTAGATAAGAGGTTCTCGTGGTTGAATTACTCGCGGTTGAATCTCAAAACTGATGTAACATGGCCGGCCGATCGGCCGGGAGTTGCCGACCTTTCTTGCTCTCAACGCCCATGTCGAACCAGTGCGTCGTATTGATGCTCTTCAGAACCTTTCTCTTACATCCCACTAACTTAGGATCGCGTGCCCCTCATTCTGCTCAGTGCACTGTGCAGCGAAGAGGAACCTGGGACTTGCCTTGGAGAACCCATATCCAGAGCTCCTTTTCAGCACCACCGTCCCATCTGAAGCTCAGATCTCCGCAATTTTCCATGCAATCCGTCGCGCCGAAGCGGAGATCGCGGAAAACCAGCGCACAGTACATCTATTGCAGCAGGAACGCGCAGAGCTTGAGGAATTCGTCAAAAGACATCGTGGTGTTGTGTCCACCATGCGCAGACTCCCCAGTGAGATCCTTTCTGAGATCTTTGCGCGCTGCGCAGATCCTCCGTCGCGTTTCAACCCGCGCAATTCTATGCCATTACGGATCATCCAAGTTTGCAGTCGGTGGCGCACCGTCGCGCTCGCTTCACCGTCACTTTGGTGTCGCTTTGTCTTGGCAGGCTCGAAGCCTCCAGGGCTGGATGACACAGGCATCTCCAGAGGAATTTTGCTTCAGCTGCAGCGGTCCAGCCAGGCGCCACTGTCCATCCACGTTGAATACCAATACAATGTCCTTGACCTTTTTCTTGCTGCCTCAACGCGCTGGCAGGATGTCACTCTCGATCTGACCCTCCAGCAATATCAGCACATTTTTGCATCTCGCGTCGACTTCCCGATCTTGAAGAAGCTCGTCATCCAGACACAGGGCTGGTCCCCGGACGACGTCGCTCGATTTTTCGAGTCCCTTCCGGCATTGGAGGATCTAACGCTCGACACGGTCGGCCAGACGATCCCTGGCCATCTGACGCTCCCCTGGGCGAAACTCCGAAAATGTGGTTTTATCCGGTGTCCAGTGTCGGAAGTTCTACGCCTTCTGACCCTTGTCTCACCCGGCACGCAGGTACTCATCCAAACTTTGCGAGCCAACTCGGATGTCATCGAGCCACGCTCTCACACATCGCGCTTGCACACGCTGACCATCGAAGACAACCCTCAATTTGGAATCTCTCAATTACTTCCCGGCCTCGCTGCGCCGGCCCTAAAAGAATTCGCCATCAAAGTGGAATCCGAGTCTGGAGACCCCGACAAGCTCGCGCAGCAGATCGTCGATTTCCTCACCCACTCTGCGTGCTCGCTCTCGCGGCTCCGCATCGACGCGAGACTCGACGAGCACCACCTGTTGAAGATCCTCGCGTCTCCGTCGGTGCAAGGACTCGTCGCGCTCGACGTGGGGCGGCTCGATGTACTGTGAGACGTCATCAGCGCGCTCGCCGCACCCACCTTGCTCCCGCATCTCCGTGAACTGGCCTTGGCCTCTCTGTTCCGCGGGAATCAGCAGCAGCTGCTATCAATGGTGGCGAGTCGGCGCCCCGTCCTTCAGTCTCTGCGGCTTGAAGGTCGTCATCCCCTATCACAGACGTCGGTCGAAACACTTCGAGGCGACGGGCTGGAGGTCATCCTTGCGTGATATCTGTGGACGTAGTATTCTATAAAATCATTCGGTTCAACGACTCATTTTGACCTGCCTCCCACCCGTATCGCTGTCGAAACAACCATTGATTTCCCGATTTTCATTGCTCGAATTTAGACTCACGATGCATGGATTTCTCGTTCGATTCCGAGTAGCAGGCCTCCAAGTTTCCGCTTGTGGTTTCGTTTTCTTGTTCGTTACCCCTACCTATCCTGTGCGCACGAATGTGTCGCTTGCTTTCTTACATGTATATGCGTGTTCAACTTCATTGAGGAAGGAAGTTTAACCTGGGTTAGGCTATCAATGCCGATAATGCTGTTTATCGCCTCTTAGCCATGTAGCTCATAATTCCGGAAGTACGTCATGCACCCACATGTACAGGGTGTGAATCTGCGAGAATTCGGCAGCTGGTGGACAATATTCCGCAGAAGGGCCTTGTGGGATCGGGTGTTTACAATTATTTAAGTATTTCTTCTGGCGTTCGCTTTCCTGTCCAGAAGAGGACCCGTGTAGATAGAGATTTGAGGTTACGTAGGAATCACCCGGTAGAACAAGGTGTGTGTCTGCCATCTATTGACCAAGCAAGGAACTTTGGACGACCCCGTTCGAATACAGGTTGGGTGGTTTAATCTTGTTCCTGGGTCTTCAAGTTTGGTTCAATCATCTGATGTCCTCCTTTTCACTTCCATGCCGATATCTCCCATGATGTGGGAGGTGTACGGAGGATCCGGTAGCACATGGTGTGCGTCTGCTATCCCTATAGATTTCAGAAGTTATAGGTTCAGCAGAAGGCCCCGGTTCGATTCCGGGTCGGGTCGGGTGATGGATCTCATTTTTTTTCTCAAGTGTTGCTTTTTCCTTGATTCTCCAATGCTCTCACCATTGTGGGATCGTTGTTCAAGGTATCAGGGAAGGAGACTACGTAGGTATTGGTTCGATATGCACAGTGCAACAGCAGGCGCACTCGGGTGGATTCAAGAAGTTAACGAAGTTATTCAAGTTGCATTCCGTCTGCTCGTCGTGCCTGCCGTGGGCACATATTTCATCTAGTATCGTGCCACATAAGTCAGGGGTGAAAGAATCACGTAAGGAGCACGAATGAGACCAGGAGATTGGAATTAACCATGTAGTTGCAGCATTTACGGAGTCGTGACTTTATAGCCGACGGAGAGGGGGCGTCAATTGTGGAGTGCCTTGTACGGATGAAACACATCAGCTGGACTGAGCTCTGGTGTAACCCGAGAAAAGCGGGTGAATGGTGAATTTAGGACTCATTAAAGGAGATTAAAGGCTAGTGCCGCGGGTGACAGGTATACGCTACGTCCTCGGACACCCGGAGTCGACAGCGAAGGAAAGCGAGGAGCAGAATATTGCATTAGCGTGGCAGGATGCTTGTGTTTGTGGGTCGGGGTGTCCGGGTCGGAGGTCAGCGCTCAGCGCGCGTTTGGGCGAGGGAAGTGGTGGTGGTTTGTTTGAGCAATATGCGGGGACTTGTCTAGTCGCCGACGGACCTCCTGTTCTCCTTCCTCATTTCTCGACGTATTCAATGGGCACCCCGCCGGCAGCAAAAGACAAGGACATTCATTAATACAGAATTGAAAGGACAGAAATGGCTAAAGCGAAGGAGCCCTGGCGAAATCCAGGCACTTTGAGCAAACCTCTTACTTGAAGTCCGCCTTCGCCCTGCTCAGTCAAAGCTACCTTCGCGATGCCAGAAGAGTGCGTGTACACTGACGTCGTATCTCGGTTGAAGATTCTCACCAAATGTCCTTAGGATCTCATGTCTTTCGGTTTGTCCCGCGCACTGTGCAGTGGAAGAACGCGTATGGGAGAGCCCATATCCAGAGCTCTTTTCTAGCACCACCATCCCGTCTCCGGCCCAGACCTCCGCGATTGAAGAGGTCGTACAGCGCGCAGAAGAAGAGCTCTCCGCGAAAAAACGCGCGATAGACCACTTGGAGCGGCAGCGCGCAGAGCTCGAGGAATTTGTTAGTACCCACCGCGGTGTGCTATCCACTATGCGAAGGCTCCCCAACGAGATGCTATGCGACATATTTTCGCGCTGCGAGGATCCTGTTGCGCCGTTCGACCCGCTCGAGAGCACGCTCTGGCGTGTCGTCCAGGTCTGCAGTCGATGGCGCGCCGTCGCCCTTGCTTGCCCGCAGTTGTGGCGCCACTTTGGGAGCACCCACCGCCCCGTCCGCGCCATCTCACTGCAGCTGCAGCGGTCCGACCCCGTCCCGCTCTCGATCCACTTGCACGGAGTCAGCGGCGCGCTGGACCTCTTTCTCGCCGCGTCGACACGTTGGCAGGAGGTCACGGTGGATACTCCCCTGGGTGCACTCGAGCCCCTCCTCCACAGCAACTTCCCCGCCCTGAAGAAGCTCTCGATCCTCACCAAGGCACTCTACGAATGGCCCAACCGCGTGCAGTGCTTCGAGTCGCTACCGGCGCTCGAGGACCTCGAGCTCGACCCCGGCTATGCCCCGCTCCCCCGCGACCTGGACCTCCCCTGGGCCCGCCTCCGCACGTGCGCGCTGCACCGCTGTCCGCTGCTGGACGTGCTGCAGATCCTCACCCTCGTCGTGCCCGACACGCGCGTCTCCATCCACGACGGCCGGCCGCTCCAGGCGCGCCACCGCCTCGTCGGGCGCACCCCCTCCACCATCCGCGTCCTCACCATCACCGACTGCACCGCCGAGTTCATCGCCGTGCTCCTCGGCGCGCTCGCCGTCCCCGCCCTCGAGGAGCTCGCGGTCGTGCCGGTCGACGACTTCAGCGACTTCGCCCAGACGTTCCTCGCACTGCTCACGCACTCCGACTGCCCGCTCACGCGCCTCCGCGTCGGGGCGCGCGTCTCCGAGGACGACCTGCTCCGCGTGCTCGAGTCCCCCCATCTACGCGGCCTCGTCTCGCTCGACGTCGCGCGGCTCTCCGACCGCGGCCTGGCCGCGCTGGCTGCGCCCGCCCTCCCGAATCTCCGCACGCTGGCGTTCAACACCGGCGAGGAACTCGCCGAGAGTGCCGGCCCGGAACTCAGGGAGAGCGCCAACGCGGACTTCACCGAGGTGTGCCTCCTCGCGATGCTTGCGAGCCGGCGGCCCGCCCTGCGGTCGCTGCGTCTCAACTCCACACAGCGGGGTCTCATTTCGGAGGAGACGTTGAAGGTGCTGAGAGCGGGCGGCTTGCAGGTTGCAGTGTCCCAGTGATTTTCATCCCGCTTTGTCTTTCCATACGGTATCTGTATTATCATTTGTGTAACACATGTAAATGTATGTGCCTTGATTTCTGAGTTAATCCTGGCAGGACCCTGGATTATGCCTTTGTAAGTCGAATACCGAGTTCGGACAAGATTTTCACAAAATTTCGGGCAAAAAAAAACGAAAAGTGACCGTATTTGCGAAATAAGCGTTTTGGCACCCTCAGAAACCGTGGGAACGAAAAAAAGTTCGGACATTTCTCAGAATTTTGCCCGTTTTCAGTATCCGACCTCCAATGAAGTAAACCAGGGTCCTATCCTGGCCCGTCAGTGTGAGGGTGCCGAGAGATGACCGGCTCTGCAAGATTTCTTAAACGATATGTAACGAGTCAGAGTTTGACTATTGATTTTCTGCTACCCTCAAATCATTTTCATTCGCTCTACAAATCCATAGGAATGTTTCCACGTACTCCATGTCCACTCCACATTTTTTCTGAAGTCGTTGCCCACCATTTGAACTTGAATTGGGATCAGGAAGCTGAAATCCTGCACATCAGTAAGAAGCTGATAATTCAAGTCGATAATATCATTACGGCCCCTTCGTTCACAATACAATACAATAATATGCGTCCAATATAATTACGAGTCGAGTAACGCCATGATGTAGCCGTAGCCAGTAAAGTAACCATAATGCTCGAGTCTCGGTACAATACCACTCGTCCACCGACGACTCCAGCTCCAATATTAATCTCACAACACTTCCCCAGCAACTCACGACGCTCCCGCAAGACTTGGCACCACACGCTCGCCCCCGCCCCTGCGCACGTCCTTGCGCGCGCGCAGCCGCGCCAGACTCCGCGCCCGCGCGCGCATCCACGAGTCCTCCCGGCCAACAGGCGTGCCGTACCCATCGCCCTCGTACACCGCGGACACATATGCGGGCCCGTGCCCATGCGTGGCCTGCGAATACTCCGACTGCGCGCGCGCGTGCCCGTGCCCGTGCGAGTACACCGAGCCGTGCCCGTACTCTGACGCCGCACTAGTCCGCACCGACCCCGCGTACTCCGAGTACGGGCGCCCGTGCCCGTGCGTGTAGTCCGCCGAGTAGCGCGGGAACGCGTGCATCACCTCGTCCTCGGAGCACTCGTCGTCGCCATCCGCGCCGTCTCTCTCCTCCTGTCGTTCTTTATCTTCCTCTTCCTCCTCCTCCTCGGACGCAGTGTACACCTCCGGGCTAGCATATATGTGCTCGGAGGACCCAGACGACCCAGACCCGGACCCAGACGACCCCGTCATCCTCTTCGCGTGCACCTCGGCCGCCTTGGACGAGAACGACAGCGAGTCGGACGACGCCGACGCGGACAGCAGCACGGGCCGGACTTCCTCAACAGCGCCGTAGGCATCCCCAAACGTGCCCTCGGAGGCGAGCGACACACTCGAGCGCGCGGCGACAAGCGCCCACGGGCGGGACGACGACGCCGACAGCGTCGCCGACATCGCAGGTTCGCGCTCCCGCTCCCAGATGACGTTAGTGTTGCCGCTGCTGCCACTGCTCCGCGCCCACGCGTGCCTCCCCTCCCACATCGCGCCCGCCCGCCCCTCCCAAATGCCCCCCGCTCTCCTCTCCCACCCCTCCCCCTTGTGCGCACCCACATCCCCGCTCGACGCCGAGCGCGGCAGCAGCGCCGGCTTCACCGCCGGACCCTTGACCATCACGCGCGCCCCGCGCGGGCCCGCGAAGCGCGTGAATATGTTGCCCCGCGCGGAGGCTGCAGCGGGCGTCGAGGTCGAGCGCGGGAGCGCTGGGGCGGGCGCTGGGGTTGGGACTGGGGTGGACAAAGGCGTCAACGAGGCCGAGCGCGGGAACGTTGAGGGCGCGGGTGCCGGGGTAGACAGCGGTGCCGCCAACGACGAGCGCGGGAGTGGGTTCGCCGACGCCGAGCGCGCGAGCTGGGCCGCGGTGACGGAGCGGGGGAGCGCCGGCAGCGGCGCCTCGTGCCTCACGCTCACGTCACCCTTCCTCTTCGCGCTTTTCACCCCCACCCCGACCCCCTCCTCCCTCACCATCGCAGGGGGCTCCGGCACATGCACCCCCGCCGCAGCGAGCACGCGCGCGACGCCCGCATGCCCGCGCGGCGTCTGCATGCGGTGCGCGTACGTGCAGCGCAGCGCCGAGTCGGGGCTTTTTTAAAAAAAGAGGGAGGTCAGCGGATTAAAAACGGAAGATAAAGAAAAGAAGCACGCACCCAACCGAAAAGACAAACTCGCCCCCAAGGAGGCGCACGTCCCCGCCGCGCTCCCACACGGGGAGCCCCGCGCGCAGCGCGCGCATGAGCACCGCGCCGATGCCGCCGAGCGCGCCGTGCGTCACGTAGGACGGGGCTGCGTGCGGGTCGGGGGCGTGGAAGGGCGCGGCGTGCGGGTCGGGGTGGGTGGGTTGGGCGGCGTGCGGGTCGTGGGCGGGCGCAAGCGGGTCTGTCGCAGCATATCCCGGCGGCGCGTGCAAATCTTGGGTAGGCGCGTACGGGTCTTGCATAGTAGCCGCCCCCACCCCCGCTTCGAACCGCAACGACAGCGGAGAAGGCGGATAAGCCGGACTGGGCGGGGGTCCGGCAGCCCACGACGACGCGGCCCACGACAGGGACGCAGGCGTCGACGGCGCGGACT
Source organism: Mycena epipterygia (assembly GCA_029281465.1). Taxonomy (NCBI): domain Eukaryota; kingdom Fungi; phylum Basidiomycota; class Agaricomycetes; order Agaricales; family Mycenaceae; genus Mycena; species Mycena epipterygia. The sequence goes on along the minus strand of JARJCQ010000078.1, from coordinate 134,456 downwards.
CGCCGCACCCGAATACATCCCCGTGCCCGTGTCCATGCCCACCAAAGCCGTCCTCCCCCTCCCCCTCCCCCGTAGAACCCGCGCCCGAACCGACCCACCCCATGCCGAGCGCAGCGTACACCCCCTCCGCCGGCCGCGGGTCGACGAACATGCGCACGCTCGCGATTCGCCCTTGGCCCTGTCCGTGCGCAGTGGTGGTGCTGTTATCACCCAGCCCGCGCGGCACGCTCCACGCCTCCAAACTCGACGGCGCGCACCCCCTTAAACTCGACGGTGAAGTGGGTGAAGAAGGCGGCGGGCCCAGCGGATCCCCCAAATCGAAGCGCCGCCCGGAGCCGGTGTACGCGTCCTCGCCCTCGAGGGGGAAGCCGAACGAGGCGAGGTAGCGCCCGATGAGGGTGTGTGCGCCGGGCGCGACGAGGAGGAGGTGCGTTTCGGGCTCGGTTTCGCTGGTGGGTGCGTCTGCGGGGGTGGGGGACGGGGAAGGGGCGGCGTCGGTGGGGTTTTGCGGGTGGGAGGAAGGATTTTGTGGGTGAGGAATGAGGGCGGGGTCTTGGGCCTGGGCGCGCGCTTCGGAGGGCGCTTGCGAGGGTTTTTGGTCTTGCCCACTGGCAGCAGCCTACACGGAAAGCAGCATCAGCATCAGCGTCGTAACAGGACGAAAAGGGGGGGATAAAGAATATATGAATATAAAGGAAAAACAAAAGGCAGGTTGCAGCGAGAGGAGTATTCGACGAAAACGGGGAAGAAGCAAATGGGAGAAGAAACATATAACGTATTGAAACCAAGCAAAGAAAGAAAGACATAAAACATGAACGAAGAAAAGAACGCACATCGACCCCCTCGTCCTTCCCTTCATCGTCAACACCGTCGTCAACGTTCTTAAAGTCCGCATCAACAGGCGACGCGGGCGCCGACAGGCTCGCGAGGTACGCGAGCGTGACGCTGCCCGCCTCGGCGCACGAGGGGCAGGAGGGGCAGGTGGAGGGCGCGGCGGTCGCGTCCGTGTTCGTGTTCGTGTTCGAGTTCGCGTCCGACGCCAAGATAGACGAGTCCGGAAGCGCAATAGCAATAGCGCTAGCCTGCGTAGCCTCCACCATCGCGCTACCCAACGCCAACCCATCGCCCAAATTCGGGCTCGGCGTCCCCGGGGCCGAGGAGACAGTCATAGAGCCGCCCAACGGCAAGATGCCCATCGAGCTCCCCGGGATCGAGATAGATAGAGATGTAGGCATAGTAGTAGTGTGCGTGTGCGTCTGTGTGTCGGGCGTAGTGTGCATGTGCGTGTCGGGCATAGTCATAGGCGTAGTGTGCGCATGGGGCATAGTCATAGGCGTAGGCGTAGTCGTAGTCGTAGTCGATACATGGATAGATGTAGGGATAACCGCAGGAATCGCGGGAGACGCAGCCGGCGAAGACGCGCGCACGCCGCCCGCGAGCGCGACCATGTAGTCCTGGCACAGCGGGCACCAGAAGTGGCGCAGGAACACGACGAGCGTGCGCCTGCCGCGCGCAGTTCCGGTGGGGGTTGGCGGGCCGCCTTCTGACGCGCCGCCCACTGCCGAATCGACGCCAGACGCGCTGGGAGGATCGAAGACGCCCGCGAGCGCGCCGGGGGACATGCCGAGGAGGGCGCCGAACGGGACGCGCACGCCGCTGGGGGCGACGAGCGGGAGGCGTGCCGCGCGCGCGAGGGCCGCGGGCGTGAGGGGTGCCAGCGCGGGCAGCGGCGGGGGCTTCGACTTTGGGTTCGCGGTGGCCTTCGCGGCCCTGCGCTCGCGGTCGCGCTCGGGGCTCTTGGGCGGCGGCGGCGGCGGCGGCGGCTTGACGATCTTGGCGGGGCCGCGGGGCGAGACGGGCGACGACGGGGCGGAGGTGGCGTCTGTCTCGCCCGACGCGCGCGAGGAGCCGGAGCCGGAGGAGGAGGTGGAGGAGGTGGGCGAGATGTGTGGGGGGAGGTCGAGGTCGCGGAGGGACATGGCGCGCGGCGGGAGGGCGAGGGCGGCGAGGGCGGGCGGGAGGAGCGCGGGCGGGAAGGCGATGGGGGCAGGCGCGGAGATGGTTTGTTTGCGGACGCGCGTGGGCGAGGGGTGTGGGAGGAGGAGACGCGCGAGGCCGCCGAGGCGGTTGCGCGTCGGTGTTGCGGGCGCGGCGGGGGCGTGGGCGAGCGAGGGCGGGACGGACGACTGCACGCGGCGGCGGGTGGTGTAGTGGGGCTGCGCATGCGATGGGGATGGCGCGGACGGGGCCGGGGCGGGCTCCAGTGGCGGGGCAGCGTAGAGCGCGAACGACGCGCGCGACGGCAGCGAGCGGACCTCGTCGTCGTTGGCAGCGGCGGCGAGGGCGCGCAGGACGTCGTCGTCGACTGCGGGCGCGGGCTTGCGGCGGACTCGCGTAGACGCCATGAGGGAGAGACGCAGGAAAGGGGGTTGGCTGGATTCGACTTTAACTTGCTGCAACGCCGTTTAAGCAAGGCTGCTGCTCCAGCTCGCTTTCCACACGTGTCAGCCTTCTGTTGCTCGCTTTAGCCATCCTGGTCCGCAGATTCATTCGTTAATTTGCTAAAGCCTTTGCCTTGCTGTTGCCGGGTACCCATCTCGGTCGTGGCCAATATGCGGTCGAGGAAGGAAGCAGAGATTTGTACCGGCGATTAGAAAAGTTCCCGCACCCTCTCTCAATATTCAACCACCACCACCACCTCGCCCAAACGTGCTGGCCTCATCGGGCACCCCTGGCTCCACTAGCACCATCATCCTGCGAAGCTAGTGCATTCCTTGCGCTCGCTTTCCTCCATCGTCGACTCACGGTCCCCGGCCAAGTAAGTATAGCACCTGTCACCTCGGACGCCACCGCGCGCTAATGACCTCTAAATCATCACATATATGCCCGAGCGAGATACAGTAAACTGCAATCTCCTGATATGCATCTGTGGCAAATCACTCTAAATATGCAGTCTCCAAGGACCCTCGCGACCGGCACCGTAAATGCAGCCAACGCCTTAGACTGTTTTGGCTGTAATCGCAATTGCTGAACTATCTCTGTGCAATTCGCTCCTATCTCGCGTGGCAGCAATGCCTGCGTCGCACAGCCCACAACTTGAATGACCTGTTAAATAACGCCTAATGTACATCTCCGTGTATTGTACTACATGCGTATGTAGTCTTCTCCCTGCAAATACGAACGAATCCAACGAACAGCTGAGCACCAAGTACTCGAGAAGTAAAAGAAATAGAAACCCACTGAAGAGAAAAAAGGTTATCAAGAATGTTCATCACCCGACCCGGAATCGAACCGGGGCCTTCTGCTGAAATGGAAACACGAATAGAAAAGTTTAGCAGATGCACACCTTGTGCCACCGGGTGTTCCCTCCACCCTACACATCAAGACATATATGGGCATGAACTGAGGTCCCAGCTTGAATTTATATCATCGTTCTACTACTACTGCCTGAAACGTGAAATTGACCGCCCACCTGCTACTGAATTGACTGTCCCTCAGAGAAAGGCAACGAGCAACGAGCGACGAGGACGCCGCAGTTTGGATGGAAAGAGAAACAAACGAGGCACAAAAAAGGGAAGAAAAGAATCACCCGACCCGGAATCGAACCGGGGCCTTCTGCTGAAATTGAAAAGGCACAGTTGTATTAAGTTTAGCAGACGCACACCTTGTGCCACCGGGTGTTCCCTCCACCTCCCACATCAAGAGATATATGGGCATGAACGAGGTTCCAGAATCAAGATTACATTGATATTGATATTTGAACCAACATGCAAGCTGGAAATCTGGAACCAAGCTGCAGGGGTCTAGATCTGTCTGTCCGCGTTTCTGATTTCCATACATAGGTCCAGAGAAATTTAACGAGAAATTCAAGGACGAGAAATTTAAACAAACGAGGTGCAAAAAAAGGGGAAAAAAGAATCACCCGACCCGGAATCGAACCGTGGCCTTCTGCAGAAATTTTCTTCAAAACCCATATAAATCTAGCAGACGCACACCTTGTGCCACCGGATGCTTCCTTCATTCCACACATCATGAGATATATGGGCATGAATGAGATCCCAGAATCAAGATTACATTGATATTTGAACCAACATGCAAGCTGGAAATCTGGAACCAAGCTGCAGTGGGGTCTAGATCCGACTGTGTGTTTCTGACGGCACTCAATACATAGGTCTAGAGAAATTCAAGGACGCAGCAGTTCAGAAAGAACGAGAAACAAACGAGGCAGAAAAGGAAAAAAAAAGAAAAAGAATCACCCGACCCGGAATCGAACCGGGGCCTTCTGGTAATTCTTATCACATTGCATAAGTCTAGCAGACGCACACCTTGTGCCACCAGGTGTTTCCTACACCTCGCACATCAGGAGATGTATGGGCATGAATGAAACCCAGATTTAGAATTAGAATTAATATTTGAGCCAACCTTTATTCAACTTAAAGCCCAAAATCTGGAACCAGAGATACTAATAACCACGGGTCCCGCCCTCTTCCAACGCCGGGGCAATACGCTGTAAGTAATGAGAATACACCGGAGCACGCGCAGAAGAACGACGGGCACGAGAGGCGGAAAGAGGAAAAGGAAAAAGGAATCACCCGACCCAGAATCGAACCGGGACATTCTGCTGTACAGATAAACAACGATACAAAGTCTAGCAGATGCACACCTTGTGCCACCAGGTGGTTCCTTCAGCTTGCACATCATGAAATATATGGGCTATCTAAGGTTCAATATAATAATTAAACCAACCTTCACTCTCATTGGAACCAAGTCGAAATAACTGCGGGTCCTCCCTTCCAACGCCGGGGCAATCAACACACCAATATGTACATGCAAGGAAAGACACCGGAGCGAGGGTAGAAGACACGAACGGGTCCTGGTCGTTCAAGGGGAATAAATGAAAAGAGGCGGAAAAGGGAAAAAAGAATCACCCGACCCGGAATTGAACCGGGGACCTTCTGCTGAATAGATTTACTGCTTGGGAAAGTGTAGTAGATGCACACCTTGTGCCACCGGGTGTTCTCTTCACCTCCCACATCATGAGATATATGGGCATGAATGAAGTCCCAGCTTGTTATATCATCGTTCTACTACATACTACTGCCGAAATCAATGAAGCGTGAAATTCAAGCAAGCTCTGACCACCTGCTACTGAATTGACTGTCCCTCAGAGGCAGCGAGCAGCGAGGATGCCGCAAGGTTGGATGGAAAGGATGATGCGCAAAAAGAGGGAAAAAAGAATCGCCCGACCCGGAATCAAACCGGAGCATTCTGCTGAAGATTGTGTCATGGATGAAGTCTAGCAGATGCACACCTTGTGCCACCGGGTGTTCCTTCCATCTTGAACATCAAGAGATATGTGGGCATGAATGAGACCCAGAATTGTATTATTGAGCCAACATGCAAGCTGAGGCCTGAATTGAACCAAGCTGCAGGGTCTGGATTCAGACTGTAGCGTTTCTGATTGCATTCAATACATAGATCCAGAGAAATTGAAGGAGAAATAACGTTGCGGCGGGTTTGGAACGAACGAGAAACAAAACGAGGCGCAAAAAAGGGGAAAAAATAACCACCCGACCCGGAATCGAACCGAGAACCTTTTGCTGAAATTGAAACTCAAGTGGCTATTAAGTTTAGCAGACGCACACCTTGTGCAACCGGGTGTTCCTTCCATCTTGAACATCAAGAGATAGATGAGGTCCCAGAATTAAATTGATAACCTTTATTCAACTTTGAAGCCCGAAATTTGGAACCAAGTCGAAATACTAACAACCACGGTCCTTTCCTCTTCCAACGCCGGGGCAATCAACACACCAATATGTACATGCAAGGAAAGACACTGGAGCGAGGGTATAAGACGACCAGACCGGTCCTAGTCGTTGAACGGGAATAAAATAAAAGGAGGCGGAAAAGGAAAAGGAAAAAATAATCACCCGACCCGGAATCGAACCGGGGCCTTCTGCAGAAGGAGAAAATAAGGGTGAAATCTAGCAGATGCACACCTCATGCCACCAGGTGTTCTCTTCACTTCACACATCAGGAGGTATATGCGCATGAAATGAGATCCCAGAATTAGAATTGAATTAATATCTGAAGGAACGTCCAAGTTGATCATGAAGCTGAATTGAACCAAGCTGCAGGGTCTGGATTCAGACTGTAGCGTTTCTGATTGCATTCAATACATAGATCCAGAGAAATTCAAGGAGAAAAGTTGGGAAAGAATGAGAAACAAACAAGGGAATGTAAGCCGACCCAAGATATTTCCCAATTGAGACGATCACGTGCATTAAGGCCATCACACGGCATCTCTCCTATGTAACAGTATGTTCGTTGGTGGTCTGCACCCGTACCATTGTGGCCCACAATGTACGCGTTTTGGACGTGTAAATTCAATCCTTTATCCCCTACTGCGACATTATTGCTACTCTCCCCATCATACTCTCCATGGAGTTCACATTTACCCCTTCCGAGCCTCTCAGCCCCTGTCCGACGCTATCCGACGCGACCACGTACAAGAACAAAATAAAATGGTCCACATACACCCCAGAAATGGTGTCCGGGGTCAAGAAGGCTCCTCTGAAGCAGCGCAGCCTTGCTTCCGATATTCAGCTGAAGAAATTGAAGGTTTCGCCGGCACAGCTAAAAGAACTGGAGCAAATGTATGCGGGCCATGCCACCACGGTGGATGATGTTTCGCCCATGGATTACGTCTACACTTTGAGCGATGATAACCAGCTCACCGCCACCGCGATCATGGTCCAGCAAGGGCTGGACATTGACACCCGAGAACAGATCGATAACCGCTGGTCTCAGCAGTGGAGCATATACTCAACAAACTCAGTAAATGCGACCAGCAGGACGCAACGAGTCCTTTATCTGTGGTATGCCCACCCCCTACCATCCATCTCTATTATTGTCTCATAATTATATTACAGTCGATGTGGCTATGATCATACTCGGGCTGGAAAGAAGGAACGACAAACTCCTGTTCCTTTTACATCTTGCCTCGCCCATGCGGAGATTACATACAAAGATTCCTCACATAAAATCCTTCGCATTCGCGGGTTTTTCCACCATAACGAGGCCTGCAAACAGGCAGAATACACTCAAATCCCACCTGTACCTGTCCACCCCTCTGTCTTCGTTGCTGCACTCTCCCAGCTACGCGATGGGGCCTCTTTCACAGACGTAAAGAAGAAGAACTGCGAGCTTGTGACAGCCCGAGGCCACAAGGACTTCCCAGCCAATCTATGGACCTCCCCGTACCGTTGGCTTATGGAGACACGGGACTCGCGATCCTTGTACCGCCAATTCAGCCGTATGAATGGTGTGAAGGTGACAGAGAAAGCGCAGGTGAATGTGGACAAATGGCTCGACCCAGCATCTCCGCAGTATAACCCCACCATTGCGGAAGCTGTCTTCCATTACTCAGCTCGAGCCACTAAGGGCGAACACTTCAAAGCGTGTGTTGCCACAGACGAGATGAATGCGGCTGCATGGAAGTATGGGCATGAGAATCAGATTATCCTAGATGGCACTTTTGGGATCTGTGACAGCCGTCTCCTCCTCTTCATTGTGATGGTCATCGACGAGAACCGCAAGGGCATTCCCGCCGCATTCTTGATGTTTTCGGCGCCTACAGGGAACAAGCAGTCATCATCTGGTTATGACACCGACATCTTAACAAAGGTTCTGCGTGCATGGATGGACTCCCTTACAAAGTGCAGACATCTCTACTCGTTCCCAGGGGTTATGTTCTGTCCATTTACTGCAATTACAGACACGGATTTGAAGGAGCGCGGAGCCTTGCTCGCAGTGATCTCCTCCATTTGGTTGTTGATCTGTCGATTTCATCTCTGTCAATCATGGAAAAATCATCAAAACAAACTGTTGAAGGGAAAGAGCACTCTGAAGATCGACCTGAAGCATCATCTAAAACGATTAGAGGACACACTTGTAAAAACCCAAACCATTGAGGAAGCTCGCACGCTTTTGTCACAGGAACGAGAGCTTCTGGCCCATCTAGGCGACGCGAAAAGCTTTCACAAGACGATTGAACACCTTGATTATTTGCGGGACTATTGGACCACCGATGTCAGACTCCCAACTAAATGGGAGTCAGAACATGAGAAAAGTAGGGAAATATGATCAGCAGAATAGAACACCTAAAAAGATAAAGCAGATACTTTAAATTAGTCAGCACAACCAATCTTATCTATTACCAAATCTAATCAAAACAATAATCTAATCATGGCCCGGCAAAATCCGATCAACAATTGCAATCCGAAACAAGTAACTCTGAAACACAAAGAAAACATGTGGCACAAATGAGTCACGAATGGAGTCAGAATTGTGAGTCAGAAAGAGTCATAGTTATATGACTCCCTCTGACTCCTTGTCATGTAGAGTCATAAAAATATGACTAGGACTGGGCAGAAAAGTCTCAAAAAGGAAACCCTAGAATACTATATAAGGAGCCTGTTTTTAGATTAGAATAACAACCTTTCCCCCTTCAGTTCACTGCCAGAAAACAATTATTTCACTCTAAGACCTCTAAGTTCCAACTAGCATAGTAGATTGATCATACGCAAGCTTCAACTACAACTGAGAAATCTGAAACAAGTCACCAACTCTCTGCAAGAAGCGAAATATGTTCAACAGCTTACATAAGCTACTACCGAAACAAGAAACCAGGAACACAGTTGTTCACTAGACAGTCACCGAAGCCCTGCCGTAGCCAGGTACCACCAGTACAGAAGAAACAGAAGCCCTGCCGTAGCCAGGTATCTTAAATACAGAAGCCCTACCGTCACAGAAGCCCTGCCGTAGCCAGGTATCCTAAAAATACAGAAGCCCTACCATCACAGAAGTCCTGCCGTAGCCAGGTATCATAAACCCAGAAGTCTCACCGTCACAGAAGCCCTGCCGTTGTCGAGTGGAAAATATGTTTCCTACGTAGGATACTGGAAATGACTTTATTCGAGTAATCCCACGTTAGTTCGAATTGGGTGGTGTGTATAAATTTATTCAGAATTAGTACTTCCTTAGTACAGTTCTTTCGGTATGTCGGTAGTCGTAATTCGGTAAACTTCTGGTAGATTCGTTAACAACCACAGCGCGCGTATAGAGTTTATAGGCAGGGCTTGTCTAACGAAGGTCGTCGGTCAATAATTCGGTAAGCTTCTGGTAAGTTCGTTAACAACCGCAGCGCGCGTATATAAATTTTATGGGCGGGGCTTGTCTAACGAAGTAACGGTAACGGTTCGTTAATCTGTTCGGCTAAAGTCTGTACAGTCTGCGGAGCTTGACTTGTAAGGAATGATTCAGTTATTCTATAGACGTCTTTAATTAGACTTAAGAACTGAATTAGACGTAGAAAATAATGTTTGAAATTAATATTCTACTTAGTACAAGTGAGTGGGTAGTGCGTAGGTATGTATAGTAGTACAGAGTTCCAGTCCTTATATACTAGTTCCATGTGAATTTATTTCCTTTCTCTTTCTTCTGTTATGAATAATCCTGACTAATCCTGACTAATTTCATCAGTCATCCTTATTCAGCGTCCCTGCTGCAGAGCTATAAGCATTATTCAGCTTTTTACTAAGCTGATTATTCATTCGTGTACAAGGATTACTGATGCGAATCCCCGCTTTGACCGTTCTGTTTATATTTAGTGTAGGTCGGGACTGATGTCCGATTCGGCCGATGATCCGATTCGGCCCGGCCGGCCCGGTCCTTCCGGCGTTGTAGAGCATTACGAAGATTATTGTGCTTTTGTTACAAGAAGGTTTTTAATGGCCTTATCTTGTTTTTACCTAAACATTTAAATGGCTCGACACCGTAGCCAGGTATTTCACACCAGAAGTCCAACAAGCACTGAAGTCCTGCCGTAGCCAGGTACCATACTCAAGAAGAGTTGTTAAAGATCACCACAGTTGGTGAGCAGTATTATTGCCTCTTTCTGAAGTTCAGAAACTATTGACTAGTTCCCACAGATTCACCGCATCAAAGATCTTGACATCTTTCACCTTACTACAGCCCTTCGAACTTAATAATAGTTTGACGGAGTTAATAAAATTGGAAAAAGAGACCAGTAGTCAATACATAGGAAAATACGAACCACAAGGGAGTACTTGGGTAACGTCATCCCAGTTCAAACTTCCTACTACATAATTTCTTGTAGTTGACACCAATCTGTGGAAGAGCTGGTCCGATTTTGGTTGGAAAGTCGCTGCTTCGCTTCTGGGATGCGAAATGGACGGTGTAATCCCTACCACCAATCACCTCGAATCATTTAATGGTGTTGTGATGCGGACTGCGGGGCTGCTATGTGGAGTTTTTCCTCAATTGGCAGCTGGTTCGTCCAAAGGGGTGTTAAGGATGGATAGTAGTTGGCTGGTAGGACAGGAATGCGCGACTTGTTGTAAGGGAGTGTTTATTCGAGGTGGTGATTCGAATTGATCAGTAAAATTAGGTGTGGGTGAAAAATATACCGTCTCCAAGCTAGCAATCCGCTGATCTGCTACTTGTCACTATCCAGAGATCCTGCTGTCGCCTCACTTCGAATTTCCCCTAATGAACGTTCATAGTTGGTGAACTGGTACAAGCCAAGGAGCTGTGTCCGCAGAAATTCCCCGACGTCGACTGCGTTCCTTGTTCAGGCGTGCAGTTATGCTCGCTCGTAACTGGAGGTCACTGTAGATGATTTGCCAAAGTCTTTTATCGTGTTCCCACTTCTACAGGGTGCTGGGCTCGTGAAGGAAGGTGTGCGATCGATAAAAGTGTGTGTGTGTCGGAGAGAGTGAGTTCTCGCAGGCTTATTTCTTAAGCTGCGAAAGAAGGGTGTTAGTTGATGAGATGCTGTGGGCAAGTGTGTGTGGTGTGTGTGGCCAATTGCTTATTTGAGATGGTGAGTGGTACCAAGGGGTGAACTTTGGTAGCGGGGAAGTACACTGTTTATTGACTGACTACTGTCCTACGTTCCTGCACTCTTTATACCTTTCCTGCCTAGTCCTCGGTACCGCAAATGCAGGGGGAACCGAGCGGGACCGTTGTTTCAAGTGTAGCGGAACCGATAGCTTATTTCGCGTTGGAAATGTGAACCGAGTTTTGGCGGCTACCGAGCGGTTCAAAGTCCGAGTTCCTGGATTACGGGCCTTTGCTGACGGTGTGGTCGTGGCGTGATGGAAGGTGATTACGATCCGCGGGTGCCCGTCGTCCGAGGTCGTAGTGCGAATACAATAATTCGAAGTGGAGACGCGATTTGTCCTAAAATGGGATGTATGAATCCGGATTGGGCGTCGAAGCGAGATTGCGAATAAGGCTTGTATGGGAGATGGTGCGTTGTGCATGGTGTAGCGCATGTGGGAGCTCCACAGCGTCTTAAAGCGCAAACACCTCCGATGTTGGCAAAATGGGGGTTGGCGAATCTGTGTGGACATTCTTATTCAAATCCTAATCATTCACATTCTCCCATCAATCTTCCAGGAGCACCGTTTATACCGAGAACAGGAACTCCGTATCGCTGCTCAGGTTCGACAGTTGCCCGACGGTGAAAATCTTCTCAAAAATCAGTCATCAGGGAGACAAATTATTCCTAAAATTGCGTACCTTTCGCCCGATTTGGACCGCACACAGCGCGCTCAGGAGCTCCTTGCTGCTGGTCAAATCGGTGTACCTGCCTTTGTACCAGAGACAAATACTTTCATCTTCACCTGCTATTCGTCCCAAGCTCTCGAAATTGAGCGTGTATCTATTCAGTACACGATCAGTGTTGGCATGGATGGTGTGGTAACGTGCACCTGCCCCGACTTCGAAAACCATGGTGGCGCTTGCAAGCACATCCGGGGAGCACTCTTTCTTCTTGACCATCTGCACGGCAAAGGAATTAATGTGCCGGTCATCCTGATACCGTCTTTGCTCACAGAGGCCCATGCACTGCAGACGCAAACTGCGATCTACCGGGCGGGGAAATCAGTAGTTTCGATGGAGAAATCAGCAACTCCGACCGAGTGTCCAACTGTTCGGGCTGCAGCGGCAGTGGCAGATCTCCTTCGTGGGGACGAGTCTTGTGTTGCGATTCCCTCAGATGGTGACACCGATGCGGTGGAATCGGAGGCAGAGAAAGGCGACGAAAGTGACAGCGACGTCGACACAGATGCTTCATCCGACTCCGAGGAGGAGGACGGCCCCGCTGAACGTGCAGCCAGTAATCTTGCAGCTCTGGGCGAACAAGTGTTGGCTCGCACCATCTACGAGTTACAAGATTTCGGACCGAAAGCTGGAGACTTAGCGGAGTTCATGAAGCGAAAGTCAGGGCCCCTCTCTGACGCTGAGCGCGATGCTTTGTCCCAAGGGCATGGACATCTGGCAGTATTGCTGGGGGAGATCAACCGTCTCTTGTTTTCTGTTGGCATGCTGAGCTTGACACAGAGTGCCTCGCAATTGACGCAGAGGGCTGTGCCACATACGACGCAAGGAAGCGCAGCGCAGAAACGGAAGCCCAATAGATCGCTAGAAGCACCGTCTCTGGAAAAGAGAGCTTCAAAGCGGCATGAGTCTCATGCTCCTCATTAATTTAGTTTAATCATGAATATATACTCAGCTTGCAAACTATTTCTACCTGCACGACGATACTCAGGCTCGGAGGCGTGAGGCGAAGACAATGGAGTGGCGTGAGCAAGGCAGGCAGTGGCCGCATGCCCGCCGCCTGATGGCCGGGCTCCACGTGACCTTCCCAAAAAGGCAGTCTCTTGGGTCGGCCTTGCTTCCACAAACAAGGGGCAAAAAATAATCACCCGACCCGGAATCGAACCGAGGCATTCTGCAGAAATTTGCTCGAGAAGATATTTTGCAAATCGAGCAGACGCACACCTTGTGCCACCGGGTGGTCCTTCATCCTGCACATCAAGAGATATATGGGCATTAATGAGGTTCCAGAATCAAGATTAAATCAATAACCTTTATTCAACTTGAGGCCCGAAATTTGGAACCAAGCTGCAGAGTCTGGATTCAGACTGTCTGTGTTGCTGACTGCATTCAATACATAGATCCAGAGAAATTTAAGGAGAAAAGTTGTGTCGAGTTTGGAAAGGATGAGAAATTTAAACAAACGAGGTGCAAAAAAGGGAAAAAGAACCATCCAACTCGGGGCATTCTGCTGAAATGTTCTCGGTACTACATAAATCTAGCAGACGTGCACCTTGTGCCACCGGGTGGTTCCTTCACCTCACATATCAAGAGATATATGAGTATGGAACGAGGTCCCAAAATCAAGATTAAATTGATAACAACTTGAGGCCCGAAATTTGGAACCAAGTTGAAATACTAATACAGTCGTTTTCAAAAAAGTGTACGGGTTTTGATGGAGTGGTGCTCCTTCATTTGTGCTTACACTTGTTTGACGCTGAGTCGACCCCAGCTCCACACCTCCTTGTCATGGCCCCGCAACACGGTGGTGTGACTCCACTGCTACTGCCCCACTGGTCGCTCTGTATACTATGTATATAGATCCACAAATTCATCATCTTTCCACTCAATGTAATTCTCCCTGCAAAGACCTTGGTTAACAACTCTGAGACTTATGTTGAGGTCAGCCGCAATGTCGGCTTGCTTCCGGTGCCGATTGTAGGACAGATGGACTACTTGTCGCTTCTTGTCGTTTTGTTCGTGCCCATGAGCAGTTGTGGGTCGCACAAATGTGTGGAGCGGTTGTGGGGCCATGGTGGAGCGGGGTCGACTCAGTATCAAACAAGTGTAAGCACAAATGAAGGAGCAATCAAAACCCGTACACTTTTTTGAAAACGACTGTAACCACGGGCCTTCCTCTTCCAAAAGCCAGAACCATCAAGAGCAATATATGAAAGAGAATGAACCGTAACGAGGGTAGAAGATAATGAAAACACGAGGCAGAAAAAGGAAAAAGAACCACCCGACCCAGAATCGAACCAGGAACCTTTGAAAATCGGGCGCACAGAAATAACAGAAATGTCGGAAAAACATAAAATTTATGTCCTTGCAACAGCCTTGGCACGGCATCGAAAGGCTATTGTAAGGCGCTTTTGATCCGAGACTGGCCTTCTAACTTCTAAGGCTCTTGGAAGGCCTTTAAAGACGACCCTCGGATCAAAAGGCTATTGCAAGGGGTTGCAAGCCAATTAATATTTTTCCGACAATTTTTTATTTGATGCGCACCATGTGGCAGTGCTACCGAGTGCCTACCTGCCTCGTCTTCCTACTTGCTTCCTATAGTACCTCACATGTCGCCCACCGCCGCCTCCTCACTGACTGTCTACTAAGCACTCGTACCTACCCGCTTGACCCTGTTACTGCCCGGGCACATTACATTGCTCTCTAGGAAGTTTTTCTCGTCCGGTGCCAATGGAGTTGGGTTTGAGAGCCGTCCTGCTCGTGCTGGACACCCTGAGCTCCATGTAGTGCAAGTTGTCGACATCCAGCTGACGCGCAACGGGTCATACTGCGATGCGAAGGAGCTCCCCACCACTTTCTTGCGACAGTGGGTACCGCAGTGGGGGCGGTGAACTCTGCGGCAGTTGGCAGCCAGACGCCCGTGAGAGGCTCCTCGGTGCAACATCACGTCTAGCTATATAAATCATGCTTTTTGCGCTTCGCCGCAATGCGGTTTAGATCAAGAGGTGCTCGTGATCTGGATCGTGGCCAACGTTCCCACGACCCCCCCCCCCCCAGAATAAGGAAATTGTTTGGTGTAGACAAATATCGGCAATCACAGCGCTTCAGTCCAGAGGCCAGAAGCGTCTTCCAAACTCGCCTGCTGCTACGCCTCGCCACACTCGCGTACTCAGAACATCTCATCGGCACATAAAAACTTCAGAAAGTGGGCTACCGACTCCAAGTAGCACATGTCATAGTACCAACAACTCAGATGTCTTTGTAAATTAGTATCCCTGGTACATTTGAAGTAATTAAAATGCAAATCGAAATTTGAATAGATCCGCTGGCCAGCGCTTGAATAAAAGACCCAAACGAGGTGGATAATATTGGGTGGTAGACGACAGCGGCGTATTGCCGATTGATGCCGAAGTGCCGTTGGTGATCGGAATTGTCCGGTGCTTCTCTCGCGTGGCAAGATCAGAGGACGTGATCCAGAGATCAGTCACCTCTTGGTTGGCGCGGTTATGGTGTTTGTGGGATCAAAATTCCCTAAAAGAGCGTAACCGAAAACAGTTAAGCCCGATTGGGCTTAACTTTTTATAGTAATAATTCACGTGAACCTCAACTGTTTATGGTAATAATCAATCATGTGATCTACTCACTGTAGATGTCCCTGCCCATCACTTGAAGTCGTTCTCGGTCAATAGTCAACATTTTATTCTAATTAAACTTGACATCGCTAGGTTTAATTTACATGTGTATTCTATAAGAAACCTATATTACCTGGCTGCATGGCTGAGTCACAGTAGTAGAATTATGATGAAGAACATACCTTAGGCTAGAAATATGTGCTCAGGCTTCGGACCCTCTGCACTTGGTATCTGGATGATAACTACTCCTTACCTCACATGAAAGCTTGCCATCTCCACAAGGATTCTGGCAGCGACTCTTCTGACTGCTTCCTTTGCAGTCTGAAACCCTACATTTGTGGCATGTTCTTTTGTGTCGTTTGCGCGGCTCTGCAGGTACAAAAACATTGGGGGCCACTCGCTTCAAGTCGTTGAGGTCTTCTGGAGCTCTCAATATACCTAAGCTACTGCTGTCCGGACCAATGTGGTCTGCTGGAGCTTTCCATGCACCTGAGCTACTGCTTTTTAGACCAGTGTAATTGATGTCCAGAGGATAGCTTCCCTGCAAATCATCAGTGAAGTTGTTTGCAAATTCAATGAGGCTGTCAATCTGGGAAAAGGTTGGCGGTGGATTCACAAAAGCTGTAGTCAAGCCACTGTAGTATTGCAATTCATCAACTCCAGCGGGATGATAGGGACAAAAATTAGGCTGTCTCGATGGATTAGATCTGGCTGGATGATAGGGCTGAAGATCTGGCTGAGGAGTATTTAACTGAGTTTTGGACTGAAGTCCAGTGAGGGGTAAAGCTTTTATTGGTAATTGGAGAAGTGGAACTGAGGAGGCACCTAAAGCGCGGTCATCATCTCGGAGTTTTTTCTTGGAGAGCATGGATCGGGGCAATATTTGACTGATGGTATTTTTCTCATTAGCTTTACGGAGCCATTTACGATGATATGTCCGTAAGTGTTCTGCAAGCTACAGTATTTTGTCAGAAAACAGTTGTAAAAGTTATTAAAAAAAAGGTGGGGACATACCCTGTAAAAAATGGTCTCACAATCTGCATCCTTATACTGCAAAGCCCCTTGTATCCAATCAGGTGGTGAACATTGAAGTGGAGCAAAAACTTGCATCATATTTGTGAAATGAATTTTCTCCTCAGGCTCAACAGAGTGTACAGTGATCACAGCATATTTAGTCCCCTGTTTTTCCGCAAGGTAGGCATGCTTGCACTTGGAGTCAGTGGTTCCAACATAGCGGAGAATTCCTGCAGAGTCTCGGGTTGAGTCTGGTAGTGGCAAGATACCAACCCTTTCTTCTGTTTGGCTAGTAGATGGGAAGTAAACAGTGCCAATTATGCTGCGCAAAGCTGAACCTAGAGCTACAAGCAATGCATAGGAGGTATGCAAATTCTGAACTCTCCTCTTTTCTCCTTCCTTCTCTTTCCTTTTTGGGATCTTTTTTCTTAATTGTTTTGGGATCCCACAAACACCATAACCGAGCCTCTTGGTTTAGATCTTTTGTCACCTCAATTGATAATTCTTTCCCGATTCTAGCTATAGGTGGCCGCATTTGGAAGGGTTCAGGAGGGCAAATCGTTAAATCATTGGACCTCGGTTTGTCCCTCCATTTATGTGAGGAAATTTGAACCGAGTGTAGCCTAAGCTGAAAGACGCGTGAAGCATCAGCCCATCTAATACCGCAGACGAAACGGCGCTACAAAATAAATGAAACTAGTCCAGACTTCATATCCGTCAAGAAAATTGTGGAGCGCACTTGGAGAAATAGTTCATATGGCAGCGGACTTCTCATTGTCCGCTACGGGTCGCCAATATCGGACAAACTTCATATAAATGATCCGGCCCGGGAGAAGGACAAAGATATATCGGAAATGAAAGCATCGACACTACGGAGGAGGATATCGAGAGAGAACAACGAGGATGTCTATTAAGAAAATAGTGTAACACCTGGAGAGATAGCCAGAGAAAATCATGCCTCGGTCGTGGCAGGTAGTGGCCGCCAATGTCGTACAACGCTCATATAGCGTCTTCGAATACTCTGGGAAAGGGTACGACCGCACCCAGTCCCCCCAAGTCTCGCAAGCCAATATGCGAGCACTATGAGGAGAAATATAGGAACGGCCACCGAAACAACAACGTAGGCAACACCGGAGACATGCCCAGAGGTCTCAGTTCCGACGATACTGAAGGAGAGTATGCCGACCATGAATGAAAGTAGAGACCAGACCAAGAGCGCCATTGGTAAGCCCAGAACAAGGGCGCTACTTTTGCACATCAAGGTATACTGGTTGTAATTGAACTAGAATGAATCGTCAGAAATTGATCGAACCGGACCAACACAGTCCACATACGATAGTCAATGCATTTGTGCGTTCAACAGAATCCGGAGATTCTGGTGCACGAAGTTGATACATCGAGATGCAGTACAGCCCAGTCGTAATACTGCTGAAGGACGACAGGATGGAAATTAACATCGCTGTAAGCGCGACACCATCGATATTTTCCAAGGCGAGAATGCCAGCAGACGCGCTAAAAAACTGGTGAATGTTTTATTTCCGTGCAATAGGCATATGCTTACGACAAAAGTACAGCGGACTGAGAAGGCGCAGAATCACGTCAATGGTGTAGCCGTGCAGGTATATGTATCAGACTCACAATGACATTGAACTGTTCCCATTCTTTCACCAGCTGCAGAATGAGATCCCGCCATCGATCGTCCGTATGAATCGTAGCGCGCATTTCTTCTAAGCGGTTGAGATATCGGAGGAAAGAACCGAAGCTTGCAACGTCCACTATCCAAAAGAGCACATCTACTGCTTTTGAGGGCTTCAGACCGTGACGTTGATCGGTCTCACAAAAGTTGTCCTCAACGATTTCCTGGGCGTCTATGAATACGAAATTGAGTGAATAATTTCCACAGAGGGATATCAACGTACATTTCTCGGTCAAAACTTTGGCGATGAGAGTGGTGCGTAACCTGTAGCGCGCTTGAGCTGCAGTTTCTGCAGCTGGAACCGGTTGGTCGTCCACCAGCTCGTCCTTTTCATCCGGCTCGGAGTCTGTTCGCCTCGATCTGTTTGCCCCGGTATATACCCGGCCCCGTTCTTCGCCACCCCAAGCATCATCAGGACGGCTCTTTGCCTCCAGAGATGTCAACATATTTGCAAGATCCTGGCTAGGCTTTAGAAGGAATGGAATCTGGGCTGTCGACGAAGTCATTGCCTCTAAATATAAATTAGGGACGATGTTAAAAATTCTGTAGCGGGCGCACCAAATGAACACCACTGCAAAAACACCAAAGCCTTTTCATGTGCCTCTGGAATCCAATCTGCCATAGATCTCCCGGCATGCGCGGGATGTGTGGTGATGTACTGCCAGTATAGTTTCCGCTTCGTCTTCATGTCAATGTATTGCTGACTTGAATAAAATGCGGTCTGCGAGGAGTGGAACACGAGCAAATACCGGTCCTTCCACAAGAAATAAACCTCTTCGCAGGACAGAGGTGATGATTGGACGATATCGGCCGCCATCGTCATAAGGAAAAAATCGTCGACGACTACGGTACGGCGCTCCGAGGAGTCGTCTCCTGCCCACGTCTTCGCGAAGTATTGGCTCCTATCGAGTCTTGTAAATACCTCCCAGTCGCTAGTAAGGGGAACATGAGATAGAGTGAAAAACATTGAAAAACCGAAATCATACGCAGATGAATACGTTGGGGCCATAATTGAAGAATCAGGTAGTATCAGGAGAATCGAAGGGATGGGCTTTATGCTGGAACAAAGCACTGCCAGGCACTGCCAGGCACTGCCGCAGCAGCACTGCCGTCAATGTGTCAAGAGTACACGTTTGAGAAGCCTGGCCTTTGCTTTGACGAGACCAGCTTTTGATAAGAGGCTACAGAGGCATCTTTGAGCGAGTTAATTCCATTCCTTTGTGCTTCAACCAAACACAGAACAAGAACATATCTGCCAGGATATTCCGTATCCGTCTCCCTCCGAGTCTGCCGTAGTACCGGCTGCTGTCTGCGGTGTTACACCGGTGTTCAGAAAAGAAAGGATATATTGCTGTTAGCCAAGCCGTTCCGGGCGGGCATGTATCCTCTTCGTCACGCGATCCGGACCCATTCACCTCGCTACTCGATGTCCACCGCGCCGCCGCGCTATCACTCCCGCATAAGGCGGCACGTCGACCGGCCAAGCGTAACTTGCTGGGGGTCAGCGTGTATCGGCCCCATGTCCCAGCGGATCGCCGTGTGCTCCTGTGTGTCCTCGAGCGTCTGCTCCTCGCGCACGTACCGTCGTGCTCGGGGGACGGGGCGGGCTCGGTGGGGTTTTGCGGGTGGGGGTGCGCTTCGGAGGGTGTTTGGGAATGGGTAGGAATGGGGTATTGCGCTCGGGGCTGCGCTTCGGAATCGACGGCCGTTTGGTCTCGCACTTGTGCGTGCGCCGCCTACACGGAAAGCAGCATCAGCATCAGCATCAGCGTCGTAACAGGACGAAAAGGAGGGATAGATAAAATATGAATATAAAGGAAAAAACAAGGCTGCAGCGGGAGGAGTATTCGAAGAAGACGGGGAAGAAACAAGGGAGAAGAAACATATAACGTATTGAAACCAAGCAAAGAAAGAAAGACATAAAACATGAACGAAGAAAAGAACGCACATCGACCCCCTCCCGCTCGTCCTTCCCTTCATCGTCAACACCAACGTCCTTGTAGTCCGCATCAACAGGCGACGCCGGCGCCGACAGGCTCGCGAGGTACGCGAGCGTCACGCTGCCCGCCTCGGCGCACGAGGGGCAGGAGGGGCAGGTGGAGGGCGCGGCGGGCGCGTCCGTGTTCGTGTTCGCGTCCGAGAAAGGCGTTGGTCCACCCAAGATAGACGAGTCCGGCATAGGAATAGGAACAGCGCTAGCCTCCGCCATCGAGCCATCGCCCAGATTCGGCGTCCCCGGGGCCGCGGAGCCGCCCATGGAGCCGCCCAATGGCAAGATGCCCATCGAGCTCCCCGGGATCGAGATAGATAGAGATGTAGGCATAGTAGTAGTGTGCGTGTCGGGCGTAGTGTCGGGCGTAGTGTCGGGCGTAGTGCGCGTGTCGGGCATGGTCATAGTCATAGGCGTAGCAGTGGTGTGCGCATGGGGCGTAGTCGTAGCCGTAGTCGTAGTCGTAGTCGTAGTCGATACATGAATAGATGTAGGAATAGCCGCAGGAATCGCGGGAGACGCAGCCGGCGAAGACGCGCGCACGCCGCCCGCGAGCGCGACCATGTAGTCCTGGCACAGCGGGCACCAGAAGTGGCGCAGGAACACGACGAGCGTGCGCCGGCCCCGTCCTGTGGTGGAGGTGGGTGGGGCGTCGACGCTGAGCGTGCCGGTGCCGCCTTCTGACGCACCACCCACTGACGCGCCGCCCACTGCCGAATCGACGCCAGACGCGCGGGGAGGATCGAAGACGCCCGCGAGCGCGCCGGGGGACATGCCGAGGAGGGCGCCGAACGGGACGCGCACGCCGCTGGGCGCGACGAGCGGGAGGCGTGCCGCGCGCGCGAGGGCGGCGGGCGTGAGCGGGGCCAGCGCGGGCAGCGGCGGGGGCTTCGACTTTGGGTTCGCGGTGGCCTTGCGCTCGGGGCTCTTGGGCGGCGGCGGGGGCGGGGGCGGCTTGACGATCTTGGCGGGGCCGCGCGGGGAGACGGGGGAGGACGGGGCGGAGGTGGCGTCCGTCTCGCCCGACGCGCGCGAGGAGGCGGAGCCGGAGCCGGAGGAGGAGGTGGAGGAGGTGGGCGAGATGATGTGTGGGGGGAGGTCGAGCTCGCGGAGGGACATAGCGCGCGGCGGGAGGGCGAGGGCGGCGAGGGCGGGCGGGAGCAGCGCGGGCGGGAAGGCGATGAGGGCGGGCGCGGAGATGGTTTGTTTGCGGACGCGCGTGGGCGACGGGTGCGGGAGGAGGAGGCGCGCGAGGCCGCCGAGGCGGTTGCGCGTCGGTGTTGCGGGCGCGGCGGGGGCGGGCGAGGGCGGGACGGAGGACTGCACGCGGCGGCGGGTGGTGTAGTGGGGCTGCGCATGCGATGGGGACTGCGCGGACGGGGCCGGGGCGGGCTCCAGCGGCAGCGCTGCGTAGAGCGCGAACGACGCGCGCGACGGCAGCGAGCGGACCTCGTCGTCGTTGGCAGCGGCGGCGAGGGCGCGCAGGACGTCGTCGTCGACTGCGGGCGCAGGCTTGCGGCGGACTCGCGTAGACGCCATGAGGGAGGGACGCAGGAAAGGGGGTTGGCTGGATTCGACTTTAACTTGCTGCAACGCCGTTTAAGCAAGGCTGCTGCCCCAACTCGCTTTCCACACGTGTCAGCCTTCCTTTGCTCGCTTTAGCCATCCTGGTCCGCAGATTCATTCGTTAATTTGCTAAAGCCTTTGCCTTGCTGCTGCCGAGTACCCATCTCGGTCGTGGCCAATATGCGGTCGAGGAAGGAGAGATTTGTACCGGCGATTAGAAAAGTGCCGGCATCACTCAATACTCAACCACCACCACCCTCGCCCAAACACGCTGGCCTCCCCGGGCACCCCTGACTCCGCTAACACTTCCTGCCAGGCTAGCGCACTCCACGGTCTCGCTTTCCTCCACCGTCGACTCACGGTCCCCGGCCAAGTAAGTATAGCACCTGTCACCGACGCCACCGCGCGCTAATGACCTCTAAATCATCACATATATGCCCGAGCGAGATACAGTAAACTGCAATCTCCGATATGCATCTGTGGCAGATCACTCTAAATATGCAGTCTCCAAGGACCCTCACGACCGGCACCGTAAATGCAGTGCCTTAGGCTTCTTTGGCTGTGATCGCAATTGCTGAACTATCTCTGCGCAATTCAATTTCATTCGTTCCCGTTTCGCGTGGGCAGGAATGCCAGCCCACACCTTGAATAACCTGTTAAATAACGCCTAATGTATATTATACTAATGCACGTATGTAGTCTTCTCCCCTGCAAATACGAGCGAATCCAACGAACGGCTGAGCACCAAGTACTCGAGATGCAAAAGAAATAGAAACCCACTGAAGAGAAAAAAGGTTATCAAGAATGTTCATCACCCGACCCGGAATCGAACCGGGGCCTTCTGCTGAAATGGAAACACGAATAGAAAAGTTTAGCAGACGCACACCTTGTGCCACCGGGTGTTCCCTCCACCTCACACATCAAGAGATATATGGGCATGAACTGAGGTCCCAGCTTGTTATATCATCGTTCTACTACTGCCGAAATCATTGACAATGAAACGTGAAATTCAAGCAAGATCTGGTCACCCGCTACTGTCCCTCAGAGAAAGGCAACGGGCGACGAGGACGCCGCAGTTTGGATGGGCAGAACGAGGAACAAAACGAGGCGGGAAAAAGGGAAAAGGGGAAAAAAGAAAAAGAATCACCCGACCCGGAATCGAACCGGGGCCTTCTGCTGAAATTGAATAGGCACGGTTATATTAAGTTTAGCAGACGCACACCTTGTGCCACCGGGTGTTCCCCCCACCTCACACATCAAGAGATATGTGGGCATGGACGAGGTTCCAGAATCAAGATTACATTGATATTGATATTTGAACCAACATGCAAGCTGGAAATCTGGAACCAAGCTGCAGTGGGGTCTAGATCCGACTGTAGCGTTTCTGACTGCACTCAATACATAGATCCCGAGAAAGAGAGTGTGCCGCGAGTTTGGAAAGGACGAGAAATTTAAACAAACGAAGCCCAAAAAAGGGGAAAAAGAATCATCCGACCCGGAATCGAACCGGGGCCTTCTGCTAAGACCAGTCTATTCACCCTCTACATCTAGTAGATGCGCCACCGGGTGTTCTCTTCACCTCGCACATCAAGAGATATATGGGCATGAATGAGACCCAGAATCAAGATTACATTGATATTTGAACCAACATGCAAGCTGGAAATCTGGAACCAAGCTGCAGGGGTCTAGATCTGTCCGCGTTTCTGACTGCCCTTACATAGATCCAGAGAAATTCAAGGACGCCGCAGTTTGGAAAGAACGAGAAACAAACGAGGCGGGAAAAAAGAACCACCCGACCCGGAATCGAACCGGGGCCTTCTGCTAAAATTAGGAGGTCAATCACACTATAGGTCTAGCAGACGCACACCTTGTGCCACCAGGTGCCTCCTCCATCTCGCACATCATGAGATATATGGACATGAACGAGGTCCCAGAATTGCATTATTCAGCTAACATGCAAGTCGAGGCCTGAATTGAACTGAGCTGCAGTAGAACCTAGATCCGACTGTCTGTATTTCTGACTGCCCTTACATGGATCCAGAGAAGTTCAAGGACGCCCCAATTTGGAAAGGACGAGAAACAAACGAGGCAGAAAAGGAAAAAGAACCACCCGACCCGGAATCGAACCGGGCCTTCTGCTGAAACTTCTTCTGGTAGTTGGCGTATGCCTAGCAGACACACACCTTGTGCCACCGGGTGTTCCCTTCACCCTGCACATCAAGAGATATATGGGCATGGACTGAGGTCCCAGCTTGAATTCAAGTCAAGTTACAATTTAACTATTACCGGATTCAGTGTCAATGAAGCGCGGAATTGAACCCAAGATCTGGCCACCTGCTACTGAGTTAACTGTCCCTCAGAGAAAGGCAACGAGCGATGAGGACGCCGCAGTTTGGATGGAAAGAGAAACAAACGAGGCGGGAAAAGGAAAAGGAAAAAAATAATCACCCGACCCGGAATCGAACCGGGGCCTTCTGCTTATATATCTTCAACGGATATGATGATGTTCAGCAGACGCACACCTTGTGCTACCAGGTGTTTCCTTCACTCCACACATCAAGAGATATATGGGTATGAAACGAGGTCCCACAATCAAGATTAAATCGATAACCTTTATTCGTCTTTAAGCCCGAAATTTGGAACCAATGTCGGAAAAATCCCAGTCAGCTTGCAACGGCATGAGACAGCATGTGGCCTGGGCACAGCTTGGGAGCGCTTCCAAGCCGCAGCGGGGAGGCTTAGAACCGGTTCGAAGTCGATTAAAGCCTTGGTTTCAGTTTCAAGGTGTCTGATGCCGTGCCAAGGTAGTTATTCTGATACTATTAGCCCACGAAGAAGAAAGGGAACAATAAAATGAATTAATATTGTTAATGCGCAGATACATGTCCTTGTCAACACCGTCTATGATGTAATGCATTCCATCCTTGCCCCCAAAGATGGGAGCAAGCAACACACCACGAATGATGTGCTCAAGCAAAATAAAATGACAGTTTTTTAGCGGTAATTTCAAGCGTATAGGGCAGTCAGTGCGAGTGTTGGCGCTGCCATCGCTAGGTTGAGTGTTGCGCCGCCCGGGAGATGACTGGTGGAGCCCATGACATCATTGATGTCATGGGCCTATATCAAGCACCACCGCGTTACGCCGTGACTCCACTCTCTTTCTTCCGTCCCACCACCATCCCACTTCACTTCCTCTGAATCCGAGGTGCGTATCCTGGCGCCACTATTCATTAACTTGTTCATTGATTGTGGTTAACCCTAGTTCCACCCTGGCCTTTCTTCAACTTGAAGTCCCGCCGGTGCGCCTTCGAATCTTTTGCAATTGTTAATGCAGTCCTCCCATTGAGTTTCGGCGGAGCTGTCCTGGTGCGGTCTCTGTGACATTTCCAATCTCAATCTCTCATTACCATCTGCACCAGGCACCTCAACACATTTGACCAGTATGTCAATCAATTACCAGTAGCCCACTCGCTCATGTTGCTAGGATTGTTCCTAGGATTATTCAAGCAATTGTATGCCGCTAGCTTGTACTTGGTTTTCAATATATTATTTCTCCATTACTGCTGTGTGAACGATCCGAATTTGAAATATTATTGAGCGGCCGCATTGTGCTTATAGCTGGGTGAGTTTGGTAGTCGTAGAAGTACTCCCAAGGTCCCATGGCACTCGGGAACCATGGGAGACCTTGGAACGAGCGCCGTGGCTTCGAAGCACTTCCAAGATTCCCAGATGTGTCCTGGAAGCCACCTTGAGGCATTTGAGCATTGAACGGCTTGGAACGCCTTCAAGGCCGTTTAAAGCCGAATAGGATTTTTCCGACAAAGTCGAGATACTAACAACCACGGGCCCCCCTCTTCCAAAGCTGGGTGGGCCCATCAACATCAATACATGCAAGGAAAGAGACGAGCCTGAGCGGGTGCAGAAGTACGATGGGCACGAGAGGCGTACACAGGAAAAGGGAAAAGGGAAAAAAATAAACACCCGGGCCGGAATCGAACCAGGAACCAGGAACCTGAGATATCCAGGGGCACACACTGGGCCACGAGCAGATACACCAGGTTACAGATGCACACCTTGTGCCACCGGGTGGTTCTTTCATCCTGCACATCAAGAGATATATGGGCATTAACGGGGTCCCAGAATCAAGATTAAATTGATAACCTTTATTCAACTTGAGGCCCGAAATTTGGAACCAAGCTGTAGGGCCTAGATCCGACTGTCTGTGTTGCTGACTGCATTCAATACATAGATCCAGAGAAATTCAAGGAGAATAAAGTTGCGTTAAGTTTGGAAAGAACGAAAAACAAAACGAGGCGCAAAAAAGGGAAGAAAGTAATCACCCGACCCGGAATCGAACCGGGGCCTTCTGCTGAAACTATAAACTGTACTCCTTAAATTTGGCAGACGCACACCTTGTGCTATCGGGTGGTTCCTTCGTCCCGCAAATCAAGAGGTATATGGGCATGAATGAACCCAGAATTAGAATTGAATTATTATTTGAAGCAACGTCCAAATTGAGGAACCAAGCTGCAGTGGAGTCTGGATTCGGACTGTAGCGTTTCTGACTGCACTCAATACATAGGTCTAGATAAATTCAAGGACGCCGCAATTTGGAAAGAACAAGAAACAAACGAGGCGAAAGAGGGAAAAGAACCACTCGACCCGGAATTGAAACGGGGCCTTCTGCTGAAATTTTTCGGAACAGTGTACTCCCCAAATCTAGCAGACGCACACCTTGTACCACCGGGTGGTTCCTTCGCTCCGCACATCAAGAGATATATCAGCATGAAATGAGACCCAGAATTAAAGTACATAAATTGAACCAGCGTCCAAGTTGAAACCTGAATTGAACCAAGCTGCAGTGGAGTCCAGATCTGTCCGTCTACATTGCTGGCTACACTCAATACATAGATCCAGAGAAATCCAAAGACGTCGCAGTTTGGAAAGAACGAGAAACAACAGAAGAACGGTAGGAAAAAGAATCACCCGACCCGGAATCGAACCGAGAACCTTCTGCTGGAAATGCTGTGTACACTCTTACTGAGTCTCTAACAGACGCACAACTTGTGCTACCAGGTGGTTCCTTTACCTCGCACATCATGAGATATATGGGCATGGAATGAGATCCCAAAATTATATCGATATTTGAACCAACATGGGTTACACTTTTGAACAGTCTGAAATTGAACACAAAATGTTTTCTCGCCAAACGACCCGGAATCGAACAGGGTCGTTCTGGGGAATACTCCTCCACGGGCTCTCAAATTCTCGCAGATTCGCACCTTGTGCTATCCGGTGTGGGTCCAGAATTGTGAATTCTGGGATAGTGAGTATTGAGGTCCACAAATTGAACTGATCTGAACTTCCTTCCTCGATGAAATTTGAAACGCCGATACATGTAAGAAAGGGTCACATTCGCGCGTAAAGGATGCTCAAACTTATATATGCCGTCGGGCGCGTGGAACTCATCCCGAATTTGGGAGTAGGACCCGGCTCCTTATAATAAAGATCTATAAAGTCGATGCTTGCTGCAGAACGAACAGGCAGCTATCGACGATCCTTGCGTTTCGGCGTTTAGGGCTAGGAATTCTACAGATATGGGATAGTTTCAGCTACATACAGATGAGAGTCTTCGCGTAATGAGTTTCTGCAATATGAACAATTGCCTACCGCTTCATAACGACCTCCAACCCATCGCCTCGCAGCTTTTCCAAGGACTCCTGCGACAGCCGCCGACCCTTGAGTCGGAGGGACCGGAGGGCGGGGTGCCGGTTTGCGACCATGGCCAGCAGCTCCGCATCTGTGGAGTCGTATGTCAGGCTGGTGGGCAATGACAGCTCACGGAGGTGTGTAAGACAGGTCGCCGCCGCGTCAATGGCTTCCACAGAGATTTGGGTGGATTCTCCTGCGATGTCGAGCGCGATGAGGCCGTGCACCGACGGACACGCAAGAATCTTCAGCAGGTCGGGCTCGTCGAGGTTCCAGCGAATGCGGAGGCGCGCGAGCGAGCATGCTGAGCGGGTGAGGAAGGCGACGATCTGCTGCACGACGTTGGCGTTAGAATCACGCCGGAACTCCGGTTCCTCGATCACGAGCTCTTCCAGGAGTGGCGCGGTGAGATAGCTGAGGAACGCGGAGAGGTACATGGAGTAGTCGATGGTGAGTGAGCGCATGGGCGATGAGACGTGGGAGGGTAGCTCGATGCCATTGGTTCGTAAGACTGTGATATATACATCCGTGCCGGGCGAAACGAATGAGAGGAAGCGCAGAATGTCCGATGCTTGACAGACAGTGAAAGTACATTTTCGGAGCCGCGCCCAGGGGAGTGGCAGATAGCTGGGCATCTCTATGCAACCCGCGTTAAGCGCCAGCTCTTCCAACGCTGGAAGGGAGTCGAAAAACCGAGCGACGTCGGTCGCGGACCAGTGGAGCGATTGGGATGTCGTGATGGAGAGCTTCTTCAAGATCGGGAAGTCGGCGCCGGATGCGAAAAGATGCTGGTATTGCTGGAGGTTCAGAAACAGCGTGACATCCTGCCAGCGCGTTGAGGCAGCAAGGAAAAGGTCAAGGGCATTGTATTGGTCCTCCATGTAGATGGAAAGTGGTGCTTGGCTGGACCGCTGCAGCTGAAGCGAAATCTCTCGGGAGATACCTGTGTCATCCAACCCTCGAGACCTGTAGCCTCGCAAGCTAAAGCGACACCAAAGCAACGGCGAGGCGAGCGCGACGTCGCGCCACCGACTGCAAACTTGGATGATCCGCCATGGCATGCTATTGCGTGGATCAAAACTCGTCGGAGGATCTGAGGAGTGTCCAAAGATCTCGGACAGGATCTCGCTGGGGAGTCTGCGCATGGTGGACACAGCACCACGGTGTCTTGTGACAAAATCCTCGAGCTCTGCGCGCTCCTGCTGCAGTCGGTCTACTACGCGCTGATTTGCAGCGATCTCCACCTCAGCGTGATGGATTGCATCGCGGATTGCGGAGATCTGAGCCTCGGATGGGACGGTGGTGCTGGAAAGGAGTTCTGGATACGGGTTCTCCAAGAGAAGTCCCAGGTCGCTCCGAGCTGGACAGTGCACTGAACAGACCGAGGTACACGCGATCCTAAATTAATACCGAGCGTTAAGGGAAGCTTTCTGAAGAGTATCGATACGACGCACTGGTTTGACATGACTATTTGAGAGCAAGACAGGTCGGCAGCTCCCGGCCGTTCGGCCGGCCACGTAACGTGACATATGGGCGATTAACAACATCTCCACCCTGAGACCTCCTATCCCCCTCCCTCGTTCTCCAATCTGGCTCTCAGAATTACTGCGGAGAAATATCGCTATTTTCATTCGTCGGCCATTGCATTTCCAGCTCATAGAGTGAAGAGTCACGACTCACCAGTGGACAAACTACGACAAATTGTCCCATGTTAGATTCTTTGTGCCTTCCCCTCCTTGAGGATATCTCGCGTCCCAAAATGGGACTCTTAATCAACCAGGGGACCAGAAATTTGAGAGGTTTATGCTCTATCCTTGCGTTTCCTTGGAGCCCACATTTGGCTGAACCTGTAAACAAGCTATATTCTGGACTCTCTCTTTCTGAGTTCCGCAGGTGCCCTGAAACATTCAACTGTTACCTACACATACGGTTCAGAAAGAAGTCAGAAACAGTGAATTATTATCCTCCAGGAGCTTCATCGATATCCGCTAGCTTAAGCTCAATCTCACCGCTTTTTCAGTATTTGTGAAGTGCTAGGGCATGGATTTATCTTCCCGCGTTAGATCCCTAAAATCATATAGATCAGATCCTAGGTAAATTGGCCAGGCTAAGTGCTGACCGAACGTTACCAACCACTCATAATACGCGGAGCACGGAATCGGTTGAAATTCGCCGTTGATTATTTCCCACGGTTGAGTCATCTACTGTATCGGATGATTCACCCTCGTCCGTAAACAGAACACGCACCAATTGTATACTCAATGCCTCAAATGGGAGAAAAGGTGATTTATATGCCCATACCGGTCGAGACTACAACTTTGTCTTGTTCATGATAATAATTTGTCCACTTCACTCACCAAGAACAAGGTTATTCTGAATCTTACGTGGCTCTATCGAGTAATATGATCTCAAGACCTACGTCGTTATAATTCAAGTGCGGGCGCCACGAATTCCTTTGCGGAAACGTGTGGTTATTCTTAGGGGGGGGGGTATTATACTCGTGTGATCCACAGCCTGAACTACGAGTTTACCAAAGACAATAAGTAGGTATGTATGCGTGGTTATCCTTACATAGATCTACAAGATGTCAACAGAGCACACGCCATTCAAGGGGGTTGATCACACAAGACGCTCACGGACCATGAACTGGCCGGCCTTGAACAGGCAGGACCTCCGGTTAAACCCTGTGGGACCCGGTTGGGGTTTTCCCCTTCCAGGTGGAAATTCCCGGAGACCGCCAATGTTCTGCCTCCCTCTCGGAGGTTATCGACGAAAAACAAAATGCTTAATATGGCTTCCAAAACACCAACGCCAATTCATGAGGCTCTTCGGTATGCTCAGGATCCGCTGGTAAATAAAACAACCCAACGAATAGTTCACGGCAATCGAGATCTCTTCATGTACTGGGAGATTCTGATTAATTCACAGCCCCAAGGTCCCTTCCACTACATATAAGTCCCCCAGACTTTGCGCATCTTGTTTTTTGATACACCGACTTTGCGCAATTTTATGATTGCGACTTTGCGCGGGATTCCCGACTCCGATTTGTGCATTTACGCGATTCCCCGAATCCGCGCAATTCAACAGCATCGTTCACTTTTGTGCGGAATCTCGCTTTAAGGGGCTTGTAGTGCGGAAATGTGATTTCAGGTCATTTGTTGCGCGCAGGATTAAATGTGCATTTGGACACTCATAGTATCACCATCGCTCGCGGGCACAGTTTCAATGCGTATCGACGGCTTTTTTTTGCCTGTGATGTACTACTGTACTCATTAGTAATTGAGAACCTCGAAAAACAAGAGCCAAATTTCTTGAAGTAAATGCGCGACTCCGGAATTTGCGATAAGTATGTACATACAGGTGTTTATTTTTTTGTGTAATTACATTCCCTAAGATCCCACATTCGATCACAAGCGTATTAGTGTCCGCCCTTTGGCTTGGGCTTGGGGGTGGTAGCCGCTTTGGTGGTGGTCGCTTTGGTGGTGGTCGCTTTGGTGGTGGTGGGTTTCGCGGACGACGTAGTTCGAACAGTCGAGCTCTTGCCAGCCGAACTCTTCGCGGAAGCACTGGTCGCACTACTATGAACGGACGACGCCGATTTAGATGTTGGTTTACTGGACGAGGATGAGGCCGGGTGGGAAGATGCGCTGCTCTTGGCCGAAGATGCGCCAGCAGACGAACTGGTGACCACGCTGCTGTGGCCCGAGGCAGACGAAACTGCGGAGGCCGATCGAGATGAACTAGACGCCGATCCGGATGCCGACGAGTTCGTGGGGATGGGGGCGGGGAGAGAGAATGAGGAAGAGACGAAGACTATCGAGCCCGTGGACACCCCGGAGACAGGTGGCGGCAATGCAGAAGAAAATCCGGAAGGGAAGTACGATATACCGGATGGTAGAGCCGTTGAAGTAGCCGTTACCGGTGTTTCCGTGAAGGAGTAGGATGAGACGGTGGAAATATCGCTGGAAGGTGCGGGGATGAATGTATCTGGGACTATGATGGGGCCAACTGGACTGGGCTGCAATGGGCACGAATCGGTGCCATCACGT
Organism: Mycena epipterygia; assembly: GCA_029281465.1. Taxonomy (NCBI): domain Eukaryota; kingdom Fungi; phylum Basidiomycota; class Agaricomycetes; order Agaricales; family Mycenaceae; genus Mycena; species Mycena epipterygia. The sequence goes on along the minus strand of JARJCQ010000078.1, from coordinate 103,154 downwards.
TTCCGAAAGAAATCACAGGCCCAACCAGGGATCCTCCACTCCGCTCCCCAGTTGGCGATACCGAAATAGTTGGTGCTTTGTTCACCTGCGCAGTGAATCAGTGATGAGCTCCAACTTGAGGCATATTGGAGCGACTGACTCTTGGGTACACATATCACTTCGATACCGAGGTCTCCCCTACCATAATCTCCGTGGAATCTCGGTGACCTGCGCAGAAAGTATGGCGGTATGAGCATTTGAACATGCTGGTCAGGGTCGCCGTCTATCTTCGCAAAGAGAACTGTACGCTCAGGATCAAGTCCTGCGTTTGTAATAAAGCTTCTGAGTCTGCGAGAGCTGAACCAAGCGTTCGAACTTTGGGGAATATAGAGCTGTAAATCTCGGATAAGGTTCTCTTATAGTATATGGAAGAAACAACAATACCTTCTGCACACTATTAAATTTGGATTCATCGGCGAGGATGAGACACTGCAACGTTTGTCAGGGTTGAGGTCTTTAATGTTCAAAAAAATACGGACCTGCCAGTAGGTGCTTGCGACATTATATTCATTGATGTTAGGAGAGAGGTACGCTCCCTCTCCTAACTGTCTACCTGAGGCGCCTACAGCAGTCAGTGTTCCATAAGAATTGTACTCGGCTGCCTTCTCCTGTTGTAGAATACGGTCAACTTATCCAGCATCGCAAAACGGCGAAATGCAACACATACTGCAGAGACATAACGATAACCGATCAAAACTTTTGACGCGCGTCTGCCGAGAGAATTGTGAATGGGACTGGCAGCGATAGTGCTAATATACAACAGCAAGGCGAGGAGGGATAGCGATGAGGAGCGTGATGGCATGATTGTCGTGTGTAGTAGGTTGATTTTGGAGGGAATTAGAGACCAGCTCTAGTAGATGCGCACCGGGCGATGAGAAAATACCTTCTCCAGCTCTGGTTTTTATACTAGACGCTGCCGGCAGAAAATAAATTAGTTCGTAATGCATTCACACAGCATATAATCCGTCGACCAGCTGCCGTTGGGATTGGGAAAACTCGGGCCGCCCATGTAGCTATGATACGACCTGCCGTGCTGTCAGGCCGGCGCACGTACCTCATTATAATGAAGCCATGTATTGGGCTTGGACTGGAGGCGATGGGGCTCTGATAAATTTACAGAGACTTACCGTTTACACTGTCCGCAGGATTAGGATGCGTGACCAGAAATCCTCGAGAAAGACAGAGAAAGACGGACCCAAGTTGAATCTGAACTTACGTTACACGCGATGGCCGCCCGGAGCTAGGTTCTGTTGCTCCGACAAAGTTACCAGCACAACAGTGGCCGACCGGGCAGAATGGTTGGGTGGGAATACGCGACCCGTCCCGCTGATTTGATTCGGTGGTGGCAGAAAAATGATAAATAGTACCAAGCGCAGAAGATTAGACACTCGGAGCACGCATCTAAGATCTTCGAGATCCCATAAATTATATTTGGATGCTGTGATATGTGTGATTTCCCCCTGGTTTGCTGCCTCCCGTTGAACCCAATACAGTTGCGATCTTTAATGGATTGACGCGGGCTGCATAAAGATCGGCGGGTTGCTGGTTGCCCAAGAACAATGTATAGGAAATATCATAGATGCACCGGAGGCACCCCGGAGGCAGTGATAGCCATTCTTCGATCATCGACGCGTCAACGGCCAACTCCTACGACATACAAATAACGGAACCGACTATTTTTGTTCAAAGTTGGAGAAACATGTCCTGTGGGTGCTGCGGCTGGAGTTACCGAAGGCAATACGGGCGTTGAAGGAAGCTGAATGAAATAAAATTCCAAGCAACTTGGATTCCGCCAAGGAGCTCTGAAAATATCGGATAGTGAAATGGGTGGGTCGATGGGTTCTAGTGGAGTGAAAAGGTCTACACACCATCGAAAATCTCATGTATCTTCACAAATAATTTTACGTTGAAGATAACCTACAACAAGACGATCTCTAGCCCGCCCTCTCGCAGCGTATCCACCGACTCCTGCGACAGGACCTGGCCCTCAATCCGCAGAGACCGCAGGATAGGGCGTCTGCTCGCGGCCATCGCCAGCAGCTGCGCCTCAGTGGGACGGTTATCGGGGCTGCATGTCAATGCCAGGTCACGAATATGCGGGAGAAAGGTTGGTGTGTGTAGCCAGAGAGCTCGGTGCGCCCCATGAGATCAAGTGCTACGAGGGCAGCGACGCGAGGATCTTCAGCAGGTCCTCCTCGTCGAGACGGGCGCCGATGGAGAGGCGCGTGAGCGGGCACGCGGAACGGGCGAGAAAAGCGACGAGCTACTTCGTGAGGTCGCTGCCGACTCGGAGTCCGACGTTTTCTCCACGTCCTCGACGACGAGCAGAGACGTGCGTGTCATAGCAGTCGCTGATGGTGAGCGTGTGCATACCTAGTCTCTCGTAGACAGACGCTTTAACATACGACGCTCGTACCTCGCGTGTTAAAGTCTGTTGATTACCACGGGGGTCCGATCGTAGTGCGCTCTTATTATGTAATTGCGGAGTTTGAATCTCACTGTTCATACGCTCGACACCATTGTATTTTCCCTTATAGAGCTTCAAATAATCCGAGGTCCTCTAAACACACATGTATAGGCCCTTAGAGTCCTCCAGAATTTTTGCTTTGATCTTTAGGCATCTCTCGTTGCTTTTGAGAAGGAGCGACGAAAATATCACATGTAAATCTCGACGACTCTGTGCAGCAGATTCAAGGACATATTTTGACATTCTGAAGAGATATAACCTCTTACACACATTAGACAACCTAGCCTATGCAAAAGTCATATGAAATAATGCGTCCTGGATGAAGCTCATCTCGCGACTCAAAATTCAAACTCCGCAATTACATAATAGCGGCGCACTACGATCAGACCCCCGCCGTAATAACAAGACTAGTGCATACCCAGATCCCATCAAATCATGAGCCCGGCCCATGCCGACTCCTTCTCAAGTCCTTCCAAGTTTCTCTACTGTCTTCATCTACCACCTCGCCACCCCCATCGATGTCCTGCGTTTCACTTTGTCCAGTGCACTGCTCGCCCCAGAAAGACTTTAAATCCCCAGCGAGTCCATACCCCGAGCTTCTCTCCAGCACAACGGTTCCGTCCGACTTCCATATCTCCGCAATCCGCGAGGTCATTGACCATGCAGAAACCGAAATATCTGCGCGGGATCGCAGCATAGCGCGTTTGGAGCACGAAATTGTCGAAATTGGACGCCAACGCGCAGAGCTCGAGGATTTTGTCAACAAACATCGTGGTGTGGTGTCCGCCATGCGCCGGCTCCCCAGCGAGATCATGTTGGAGATCTTTGCATACGGTGCCGATCCTCCGCCGTGTTTCAACCCGCGCAATTGCATGTCATGGCGGATCATTCAAGTTTGCAGTCGGTGGCGTGCCGTCGCACTCGCTTCGCCGCTTCTTTGGTGCCGCTTTATCTTGCGAGGCCAGAGGCCTCCAGGATTAGATGCTGCAGACATAACCCGAGTCGTTTCACTACAACTGCAGTGGTCCAGCCAAGCGCCATTATCCATCCTCTTTGAGACCGGAGTTCTGTACCCCGGTGTCCTGGACGCTTTCCTCACCGCGTCAATGCGCTGGCAGGATGTCAGGCTGGATCTCACTCTCCAGCAATACCAGCGCCTTTTTTCATCCGGCGCGGACTTCCCCATTTTGAAGAAGCTCGCTATCAAGACATGGGAGCCGCTCCACTGGCCCGCGGCCGACGTCACTCGATTTTTCGAGTCCGTTCCGTCATTGGAAGATCTGGAACTCAGCACGGCATACCAAGCCATCCCAGGCCATCTGATGCTCCCCTGGGCGCAACTCCGCAAATGCACATTCAATAGGTGTACCCTATCGGATGTTCTGCGCTTCCTCGCATTTGTCTCGCCAGGTACACAGGTCTCCACCGTGGGCTTGGACCTCGATAACGAGCTAGATTTTTTTTCGACCTCATCGCGCATGCGAGCGCTCACCCTCCAAGACTGCTACTCCACGTACACCTCCAACTTCCTCAGCGCTCTCACCATGCCGGCCCTGGAAGAACTCGTCATCGAGGACGCGGAGAACAAGCTCGGATATAGCAGCGACCTCACGCAGCAGCTCGTTGCCTTACTCTCCCGGTCCGCGTGCCCCCTCACCCGCCTCTGCATCGGCGCACGCGTCGATGAGCACGAGCTACTGGAGATCCTCGCGTCTCCGTCGGCGCACAGCCTCGTCGCGCTCGACGTCGCGGGGGGGACCGAGCTCTCCGAGCATGCTATCGTCGCGCTCGCCACACCCACCCTGCTCCCGCACCTGCGGGATCTGGCCTTGACCTGCAGCCCGTTTTACGGCCCCACAGAGGCGCAGGTGCTGGCAATGGTTGCGAGCAGGCGCCCCGTTCTTTGCTCGCTTCGGCTCGAGTACGAGGACCTGTCGCAGGAGGCGGTGGACACGCTGCGAGAGAGTGGGCTGGAGATCGTCTTGCTGTAATTAAAAGGACGTTCCATAAAATCCTTTTCCCAAGTTATGCCCTCCTTTTTAATTCCAAAAACACCAAACCACCTAGCCACCTCGCTATCCGACATTCGCAGAGCTCCCCAGCCGATTCTAAGCGTTTCTTTCCGCACATATATTTGCACAAATCTGGTCGGCTGGGATTTCACATCACACTCAGATTCCGAATCGCAGTCCGGATATTATTCGGAGCACCTTCAACGACGTCTGCCACAGGATCGGCTCCAGTGACGAGAGCCACACCCGCAGATTTGCGATCCTCTCTAATGGGTGCGCCTCCAGAACATTTGACTGCAACACAAGGTTAGGTCGCGTGGAACGTTTGAGCAAGGAGATGTTTTTGAGATGAGTTTGCTGCTGATCTTCCATTTGAAGGCCAAGTAAAATTAGATTTTCCAGGGACCGGGCGAGAAGGACGCTCAACGCGTTGGTGTGACCAAGATCTCCTGCAGTTATTAATCGCGAGTCCAATGTCGCGGGAGCCATCGGGACCCTGTCATCCGTCACCGTAAGTAGCTGGGTTCTCATTAGTTGCTTTTGGCATGCACAATATACTTCAAGCACGGACTCTCAATTCCACACGAGCACTCACGATTCAACAATTCGTATTCAGATTTGAACCTATGGCCCATTGAATTGGTGTTAATTTTTTCCTACCTCCCTCAGTGGCGTAACCAGAGTCTTCAGCATTGACGTGGAGTTGCTAAGACTGGCGGAGTGGATTGTGAGAGTACTGGTTCAATTGACAATGCGTGTCTTTCGTGAGCAAGAATGGTCGGTCCCGGTGCCTGAAGGTCGCAAAGTTGAGTGGGGATGGCTTCTCGACGATAGAACGCAACGGATTTCACCGCCTTCGGGCACTACCCGCGTACTTGAGCGCAGAGGCAACCAGCAACCCGCCGATCTTTATGCAGTCGTGTCAATCCATCAAAGATCGCAACTGCGTTGGGTAAAACGCAAGCCAGCCATGAAAGCGCAAAAAGGGTTGACATGGTCGACTGACATCAAAATACCTACAGTTTCTGCGATTTCGAAGATCAACGCGACTTGAAAAATAAGTCGAAGAAGTTCATGCTCAGAGTATCTTATTTTGAACGTCGCTTGATGCTATTTATAATTTCCGATTGCCCTGCGACAACTAAAATCACATTCTACAGCAGGACGGGCCGCGTATTCCCACCCAACCAGCCGGTATCACTTTATCATGAAAGCTCGGGTGGCTGTTGTGTTGGTAACTTGTCCGAAACTGAACCTCACCGCGGCCATCATGCATCACGTGTGACGTAAGTTCAAATGTTCAAATGTTCAATTCGAGTTGTGGCTTTGTTGACCAAATCTTGCTCGAGGCTTATTGCGCCAACATCATATTGTGAGTGGGAACGCTGTAAATGGTACGTACGTACCCTCACCACCTCCTGTCCAAACCCAGGGACGTGCTAGGTTCCACACCAAATACCACGGCGGGTAGTCATCGCTATGCAGCGAGCACACTGTAAAGAAATATGGTGTCCTAGCGACATAGTGCGACCCGGGGTTCCCAATCCCTCTGGAAGTGTCTCAGGCTCGGAGACAACAGTAACGACCTCGTAGAGTGACGGATCATAACGCGCCTGAATTCGTTTTCTGCCGGCAGCCTAATATAAATACGAGAGCCGGAGAACGAAATCTCTCACCGCCTGGTGCGAATACCCTAGAGCTGGCCTCTAGTACCCTCCAAAATCAGCTCACTACTAAGCAGAACAAAACTCTGTCGCTTCTGTCATGCTACCTCGCCACTCGTCGCTATCTCTCCTCGCATTGCTGACGTGTATCAGCACTATCTTTGCCAGCCCCATTCACAATTCCCTCCACAGACGCGACCAAGAAAAAGTCTTGATCGGTTATCGTTATGTCACTGAGGTATGTGTTTGTACCGCGATGGTGGATAAGCTGACCGTATTCTACATCAGGACAAGGCAGCGGAGTACAACAGATATGGCACACTCACTGCTATATGGGCCTCTGGCAAACAGCTAGGAGAGGGAGCGTACATGTCTCCGGACATCAATGAATGGAGTGTCCCAAGCACCTACTGGCAGGTCCGTATTTTTTTGAACGTTAAAGACCTTGGCCCTGACAAAGACTGTAGTGTGTCATCCTCGCCGATGAGTCCAAATTTGAACAGGTGCCGAAGGTATGCTTGTCTCTCGCATATATTAAGAGAACATGATACAAGGCTGCCAGATGTATGTTCCGAAAAGCTCGAATGCTTGGTGGAACGGGGCCAGACGCAAGAGCTTTATTGAACGATTGAATCTAAATTATGAGGCCACTGTGCTCTTTTCGGAAATCGACGGCGACCTTGGACATATGCAAATGCGTATACCCCCATACTATCTGCGAAGATCACCGGAATTCCATGGGCCTTACGGTAGCGGAGACCTAGGTATCCGAGTAATATGCGTGCCTAAAAGTCAGTCACTGATCTCAACATACCTCAATTTGGATCTCATCACGGATTCACTGTGCAGGTGAACAAAACACTAACTATTTTGGTAACGCCAAGTGGGGGAGAAATTGGAATATCCCCGGATGGAACTGCGATCTCTCCCGGAAACGTGATGGCACCGATTCGTGCCCATTGCCGCCCAGTCCAGTCGGCCCCATCCTAGTCCCAGAGACACTCATCCCTTCACCTTCTGGCAATATTTCCACCGTCTCATCCTACTCCTTCACGGAAACACCGCTAACGGCTACTTCGACGAATCTCCCATCCGGTATGTCGTACTTGCCTTCCGGATCTTCTTCTGCAGTGCCCCCGCCCGTCTCCGGCGTGTCCACGGGTTCGATAGTCTTCGTCTCTTCCTCCGCCTTCTCTTTCCCCGCCCCCATCCCCACGACCTCGTCTGCATCAGGATTGGCATCTAGTTCATCTCAATCAGCTTCCGCGGTTTCGTCTGCCTCGGGACACAGCAGCGCGGCCACCAGTTCCTCTGCTGGCGCATCTTCGGCCAAGAGCGGTGCATCTTCCCACTCGGCTTCATCCTCGTCCAGTAAACCAGCATCAACGTCTAAATCGGCGTCGTCTGTTCATAGCACTGCGGCCAGCACCTCCGCAAAGAGTTCGGCTGGAAAGAGCTCTACTGTTCGAACCACGTCGTCTGCTAAACCCACCACCTCCAAAACCACCACCACCAAAGCGGCTACCACCAAAGCGACCATCACCACTAAAACAGCGACCACTCCCAAGCCAAAGGGCGGCCACTGAACCGGTTCTGCTCGAGGAGTATAGTATCTTTTTGAACCGTACGATGTGGTTGCACAGAAAAAATGATAAACTCGATGGGCTGAGGCCTACGAAGCACCTGTACCGCAAACTCTGGAACCCGACCGAATCTTTCATTCGTTTCAAGCACTTTAGAACTCTATCCACTCTTTCTTCGTCGAAAGTTCTCAACCACTTAGTAAATTATACACAGGTAAAAAAAAAAACGATCGACATGCACTGAAGTTGTACCTGTGAGCGATGGTGATTAAATCAAAATTGCACCAGATGTGATACTTTTCTCCTGTTCACCGTGAGTTATTTAGGACAAGCACTAAGCATTCGGTGGGAAACTTTCAACACTGGCCGAGTCTAGGAAAACAACGGACATCAAACGCATCTTGAAACGAAATAAACGGTTTCGGGGGAGGTGGATAGGAATCAAATGACCAAGAAGATACCAATTCAATAAGTCTGAGAGGTCAGAACGTCTCACTCGCAACTCTGGATAGAAGTTGAACCAAAGTTGAACCAACAAGCACGCGTCTTGGATCGTGAGAAAGAAGTGCGTGTCTGTGTACACAATGACACACTGCGGCGAAGATAAATGTGCCGATTGCGAAGAGGGGGAAAAACTGACAGAAAAAGCTCATTGCATTACCTGACTGGTCCGTCGAGGTAGCGTCGTCTACCTTAGTATACTTGTATGCGGAGGCGGTTTCCGAATATGTAAACAATGTAAGCAATGTTGGATCTCATCTTTCTTCCCGCCATAATATCTCCCTCGCCGACCGTTCACCCTCAATGATTGAACCGTTCATTGGCTTTCTGTACAACTCTAACAATGACAGGATCGAGACCGACCTGGAACCTCTCGTGTACGACGAGTGGTCTTCTGCAGAAAGAGAAGCACCCGAAAATTTGCAATGGTTCTCGATCATTGAACGCGCCAGCTCTCTCTTGGACTCGAGTTTCGGCTCGGAGGAGGGAAAGCCACGTCGTCGGGTCGCGTCTAAGACGCGTAAGCCCTTTGACAAGACGAATGCCGCAAGCCTTCTCTTACTTCATCCCATTCCGACACTCACCCACGTGTAGGTCATGGATATCCAGTTGGATGACGGGCAGGCAAGGCGGTCAGCGTTCGTACGCGTTCTAATGCACCATGACGAAGATCCGTCAACGGAAATGTGGAAACGTGCAAGGCTCTTTTCTGAGCTTTCCATTCTTCGCTGGCTCCAAGCCAACGCGTCTGACCTACCGGTTCCGCGCGTCCTCGCGTTCGACGACGTCAATGACTTGCTCATCACAACACTTATGCCTGGACTCGATGCTGCCCATGCGTACCCTCGTTTAAGCACTCCAGCGAAGGTCCGTCTGTCCTCCACGTCAAGCCAAGACACGCTGATTAACTCCAACCAGCAAAACTCCGTCATCAGCTGGGCTGGTGTATCTGTCCTCATGTTCCGCCTTGATGCACCTCAGCGCCGGTTCAGCATCATCAACGATCCTCTTGTCCAACCCGCCTCGTACCTCTCCATATCTCCACAGCACACCTTTGCAACCGACGAATTAGCGGGCCTACTCTCTTTCTTTACAAGCGCAATTCCCAGCCGGCGGGCTCGCTCCCTCACGATCAATAATGCTGAAGAGCAAAAGATGCTCTGCGGGCGACTGGACCGCCTTCTTGATGGTCTGAAGGCCCTCATCACTCTGGTGGAGACGACTCCGTATATGTTGCGTTCTGCGTTGACGCACAGCGACCTCCGACCTAACAACATTATGCTGGACGAGACTTCTGGCAAAATTATAGGCATCGTCGATTGGGAGTACAATGCGTGCATGCCCGCTTGCATGTCTGCAGCGTACCCTAGTTGGATCCGCTCTCCCATCGTCGAGTCGCCGGTATATCGCAACCCAAAGAGCAAAATCGTCTCATTTTATCTTGAGCAGCGAAGAGAAAGGAATTGGCTTTGCGATTTGTATGAAAAGGCGTGTAATGTTTATCTGTGGTGCTGTGATAAAGGTGCTGATTGATGCAGCAGACTGTGAAGGGGCTAGATGAGGAGTATTACAACTGTCTCATCGAGGGTATTAGATTGCGTGATGCGCTGGCCTGGATTGAATCCCGCACTGACCACGACGGCTTTGCAATGGCGCGTTGGACCGAGGAACACCTCTTCAAGGCGGATACTGACGACCGTCGCTGTGCATAACGGTAATTATTTCTCATTGCGTACATTACTCTTTGTTAATATTTTATTGTGTTCAGAACTGATCGATATCCGCATTCCGCCAGCCGAATTCAGTCCGGAGCCAGGTCCTTCAGAGCGGTAAAAGATCTCGGACATACACCTGCCTCTCCCGACTCGCGTCTTCAAGTCGAGATGTCGTAGGCACGACTGAGCATTACAAGTTGGTTGATTTTCTGTATACAATAGTAGGGTCGATTTACAAATAAACAATAAACACGCGGTTGAGTTCTCGTAGTCTCCGCTCCCAGGCATCCCTCCGTAAACTTCATATGTCCAGGGTATCCTCAGTGCGCAAGTACCACGGCTGACTCAGATGGTGCCGCAGCCTCAGGCCCGGGAGTGTGGACACGAGTTCCATCGTTGGCACGGTTGTGTCGCCAGATACCGAATCCACAGTGGTGAGCCGCTTCAGATTTAGTAGGATACGCGTCCCAATTACGGCGTTCAAGCTGTGCGATGAATAAGTAAACCAATACATTGGCAGAATATCGGGATCCTTGGTACGCACATTGTCGCGGGACTGAACGTAGGGGATGATGGTCAGCGGAGAATGTATGCGCAGGAGTGTGGCCCACGCCACCATGGCCTGCGCGAGACTGGGCCGCCCGCGCGCCCAGAGAAGGAGTTCGGCCATGGACACCGCTGCATATCCGTCAAATGCATTAATATCGCTCTGCGCCACATAAATGGAGGAAAGATCACCGAAAATGGTAAGAAACCAAAACACGCCGTCGCGCAGGAAGAGCGTGATCAGCGGCATGCGAACGGCCCGATGGTCGAGCAGCGTGCGGCCGCACTTGTACAGCGTCATGCAAAACATGAGGAACGACTAGGATCGACAAAAATAAATGGGGAGGGCTACAATCTGCCAAGACGAGTCGCACCGTGAAGGAAAACGGTACGGCGTAGAACTTGAAGTAGCGAGGAACATCTGGATGAAGTAATGATCGGTGGACATGGATCCGGTCGAGAATTGCACTCACTCAGCGAGTAGCACCCGAGGATGATCGGTCTGTTGGACATCAATTGGAGTTCAAGCTAAGGACAAGAATACTTACCCGATATGAAAGTATTCTGTGGAACAAGAGGGTTATTCGAATCCAGGTTACGGGGAGTCTGAAAGACCTTACCTCCCAGGGGCAAGATCGTGAAAACACCAACAGTAATCCTAATCCCTTCCATAAACGAACTTTCCGTTGAAATTTTTTTCACTTACATGACAATAACTTCCACTGCGTTGCATCAGTCAGTTTCAGCCTAGAGGAAAAAATCCGGCTAGTCACCTACTACCAAGGGAAGGAGGAAGTATAGCAATATCCTCGATTTCCCATATAAGACCCAAACACTGGACACTTTTGAGGGGGGAGAGCGGGAGAATTGGAAGGGGCTTACCGCAAGACAAGGATGAGATCGGAGGTCATGCCAATGAGAGACGACGTAACAGCCTCAGCCTATCCGAGATATTATGCATTGATCGAAAGAGTAGGAGGCCAACTTGCCAGAAGAAATGATTGACAGCTAGGTTCGGGTCGTTGAAATTACGTGTAGAAATGGAAAGCGATGGCACTCTTACGTCTACGACAAATCTGAGACGACTGCAATACTAATCAGAGTACTCACATTGTCCGATTTGATTTCTCGTAGCATAACTGCACGGTGACGGAGGTGAGTTGGACAGAAATTTGGGCGTTCGTGACATGCACGGACAGCTCGCGTAAATCCTACAGTGTTGTTAGCTGGGAAACGTGTGCTTGGAGAAGACTTACGACACAGTGATCAGGGAGAAGTAGCGCATCTGCGATTCCCGTATAAAAAATAATTTTCATTAAACATGCGACTGACCCATATCTGTGTGAGTGGGAGTGGCTTTGGTACAGCGCGAAAACATGCCAGAGGTTTGCATGCTCACATAAATCCCGTTGGAAATACGCAAGCGGCCCTTCCAAATGAGCTCGTACTACCGAGCCGATTATTAGTCCCCCGAAATATGTGGAGGTGGCTCGGCAAACCTCGTCTTTCAGGTTGGCAATGAGATCGATGCTATAAAAAGTCAACATTTTCGGAATCGGAAATTCAGATATACTGCCTACACGGCAAGGGTCAGGGAAGCCACTACGCCTCGTGTGTCAGATTCGAGTCAGACGGATCTTGGAGCGGAATCTCTCACCCGCGAGATAATTCGTCGTTTGGGCGTCGGCAATGAGCTGGAACAGCTCAGCTTCGAGGTTTTCCTGGGACGCGGCGGACATTATGGGAGGGAGACATAAAGAGGAAATGAAAAAAAAAAAACTGCATTTGAGGGCGCAGGTTGCACCGCAATTTGAATTGATGAGAATATGTATGTCCCACAAGACTGGATGTTATCTGATCCTCCAAGGGAATTAACGCTTCCATCTCTCAGTGATCCTCGAGCTGGCCTTGGTATCGCATAGCCCTGGCCCACAACTTATACCGAGCAGACTATGTAGCTCTGAGGAGCTCAGAGCGAGCATAAACGCTCATCCTTCTAAGAGTCTCGAGACAAATTATTCGCTAAACCAGATGAGCTTCGCCGATAGCCCGCGGAGCTTGTGTGAGTCGGAATCGGGATATGTGGGACCCACGATTGATTCACCGAGAAACGACCTTCATCACCTCCATATAACAGCAGTTTGGAGATATCAGTTCATCGCCTTCAAAAAAAATGAACGAACATCTATAAGTTTTCGTCAGTCTGATAATCTGATGTTTCAACTGAGAAGCGGTACCTCAATTGTTCGACTGATTCAATATCTGGATTATAATCTATTATAATCACTCTTGGCAAGGACCACAAGATAGGAAGCCTTGTAGCTGAGGCCGAAGCGTTTTCGCCACGTGTTCATCATTGCTTAGGCTTCGACTCCAAAAAAGCGTGGATAAGTGGCTAGAAGTTTAACGAGTTTGCAGCGAGTTTGAGGAGGATACAAGGAGGATGCAAGATGATCTTCAAGAGGAGCGCGAAAAGATGGTGTTGTTTGGCTAAACCTTCTGCGCCAAACCTTCTGCCCGGGCATCCGCTCATGTCGCTGTACCCAAGCAGTTCCAAGGCGCCTCCGCCTCCCGGAAAGACCGAGTTCGAGATCCTCAAGGCGTCGCACAAGTCCGTGTCCGACTTGCGCAAGGTGTAGCCCGGCGACTGATGGTGCGCTCCCAGATTCCTGCGCGAGGACGATAGGGAGAAGGGACAGGCCCTGTCGTGGGACGAGCAGCTCGCGACGAAGTATTACGACAGTCTCTTCCGCGAGTATGCGGTCTGCGACCTCAAGCACTACAAGTCCGGGAACGTGCGTAGCGCCTTTTGCTGCTTCAGCCGGTGCTGACCACGGCTCAAACCACGCAGTTCTCGCTCCGTTGGCGGACGGAGGCGGAGGTCCTCGCGGGTGCAGGCGAGACAACTTGCGGCAACACGCGCTGCGAGCACCACGGCCCAGGCAGCCGGCGTCCGCCGCCGCTCTCGACCCTGGAGCTCCCATTTGCATACACCGAGGGCGGGGAGTCTAAATCCGCGCTCGTCAAGGCTGTCCTGTGCGAGCGGTGCCTCGGGAAGCTGATGTGGAAGCGCCGAAAGGAGAAGGAGCAGCTACGCGTCGAAGCAGGCGACTCGGTAAAGAAAGAGGAGGAGGAGCCTGTCCTTAGCGGCGGCGATGTGCGGGGAGGCAGAGCCCCAAGGACGGAGGGGTTGCGCGAGGAGGGAGAGGCCAGCGGGGATCGGCGACGAAAACGTCATTCGCGCTCGCGCTCACCTCGTCCTCGGCAGAATGACGCCCGGCCTCGTCGACGGTCGCCGACCCGGTAGCAGAGACGAAGTAACAGAAATGTGCGCCAAATCGCATCTGTAAGAGAATAAATTACGAACAACTGAGAACCCGATTAGCGCATAGTCTCTCTTGACAGACGCTTTATCGATACTAGCTCGTTCCTCGCTCGATAATTAGCGCACCCCGTTTTGAGTCGCTGTTTTACTATTGTCTAGGACCTTCACAGCCGAGTATCGTGACACAGCGCAGCATCTCCTCACGACCAGACTTTTCGCCAGATAAGTATAGATTTTACGCTGCCCCACCAAAAGGAACTATCCCCTCCACGCAATTTGCTCTGCCCGTCACCGTTCGCCTATGCACTCACCCCTTGTTGCACACCTCTAGCATTCTCCTTAGGCCAGAATTCGGTGCAGTTGTTAGAGCGAAGCCCGAAGGTCTTCTCCGGCACCCGCCGTGCCGCATCCTGTCTTACCTCTGCTTGTGCCCGTTCCTTCCAACGTCGTTCTTTGATTTTTCCAGGTCCGCGCCCTTCTCGGTAGACGGAATTCACCACAAGGTATTTTATTTTCAAATAAAATCCCACATTTCACGCTCTGACCATCAGGGTCGTATTTCGGCTAGTTCGCGTTGTATCAGATAGGCAGCGCAAGACTTACAGTACGTGCGCTTGGTGCATCGTATGCTGGAAGATGAGAAATCATCCCTGTGCTCGTCAATCGGAGATAATATTGTGCGGCGCGGATAACTAACTACAACCGCATAAAAAATCAGCAGTGATGATTTTCTTTTGTTTTGAGTAAAAGATTTCTGAAAAGTAAGTACTAATACATTGAGAAGGTAACGGCTTTCTACATGATAATACAACTTCCAACGCTCTCCCTTCCACCAAGTTCCTGGGCACAGAAGCTGGTCATCTCGTACTGCCTCATGCTCTCGACCATTGCCTGCTGCTTAGGTTTCCACTCGTCTTTGGCCGGAAGCGGAGACCGGTCAAAGGCCATCTCAAGAGCATGTAGCGGCGGCTTCGGTAGGTTTATCTTCACTGCATGTTGAGTTGCGAACTGGCCACGTCGCACGGTGATGGTGTACTGCTTCGTCTGGAAGGCATCTTCAAGCAGCAAATCGTCGTTTATTTGCCGACCTGAGATGTCGTGTCCCCAGAGCGAAGTCATGCGGTCGCGGCTCAGCGTGATTTCCACCCTAGCTTTGAGGATCGTTGCATGACTAGCAGGGGAGCCCAACATCTTGCCGACGAACGTAGGCTCAGGAAGTGGGGCGTCCAGTGCCTGCGTATCTTCGAATATCACATCGAGAAGCTTCCATCGCGTGAATGCTGCAATCCACAGATTCATTTCGCCACGAGATATAAGCTGCAGGAATGTTCGTCAATCGGAATTAAACCCCAGGTGCTTGTTGAGCGTACCTCACCAGAGCCATCTGCATTGAATGTGATCGTATGACATTTGTCGGAGTCCCAGTGCCACGACTGGCAAAGCAAATTGTTAATGGTAGGCGAGAGTACTGGTTGCATGTCGTTTGTGAACAAGAATGGTCGTTCGGTTCTGTTACTTGTATGTCGCGGGTTGAGCGGGGATGACGTGTCGATGACCGAAGGCGACGACTATCACTGCCTCCGGGCATCTATTAATGCAACCCGCATCGTGGTGCTGAGCACAGAGGCAACCAGCAACCTGCCGATCTTTATGCAGTTCGCATCAAAGATCGCAAATTGTAATATATAAATTGGGCGAGCTGCGCAACAGCCAAAAAAAGAAGAATGAACGAATTTGGTATGGCCCATCCGCATCGAGAGTCGAAACCTAATTTTTGAAGCCGATGAAGTCGAGAAGTTCGTGCTCGGAATACTCCGAGCACCATTTTGGCCTTGGTGCTATTTATAAATTTCCCACCACCGAATCAAATTGTACAACAGGGCGGGCCGCGTGTTCCCACCCAACCACTCTACCTACTGATCACAGCTGCTGTGTCACTGGTAACTTGGCGCGAACGGCGGCCATCGACGTAAGTTCAACTTATGCGACAGCGTCGGCTTACATGCCTCGAGGCTCGCACATCCTACTCCTGCGGACACTTTAAATGGCAAGTGTCCTCACCGCCTCCTATCCAAACTCAGGCTTCATTATAATTATAATAAGGGAATAGAGTGTATTAGTTAGCACTTTTTTGAAAACTCCACAGAAATAATGTGACTTGTTTCGCTTAAAACACAGCGCTGGGCAGCGGCGAGCTCACTCAACCTCGCTTACTTTGGCGCTCCGCCTAGCCAAGAAAAATCGTCAAAAAAAGTACTAACTAATACACTCTAATACGCTACTAGTATGTTGCAGGACAAATATCATAGCAGGTATGGTATGATGATGAAAACATAGTGGCATAAATACATACTGCGGCCCGAGTTTTCCCAATGCCAACGGAAGTGTCTCAGGCTTGGAAGCGAGAGTCGCGACCTTTGCAGGTCGATGGATCCATACGCGCGCACGCGTGTGCGCTTGTTATTTATTTATTTTCTGCCGGCAGCGTCTAGTATAAAAACCAGAACTAGAGAAGATATTTTCTCATCGCCCGGTGCGCATCTACTAGAGCTGGTCTCTAATTCCCTCCAAAATCAACCTACTACACACGAAAATCATGCCATCACGCTACTCATCGCTATCCCTCCTCGCCTTGCTGTTGTATATCAGTACTATCGCTGCCCATTCACAATTCCCTCGGCAGGCACGTGTCAAAAGTCTTGATCGGTTATCGCTATGTCTCTGCAGTATGTGTTGCATTTCGCCCTTTTGCGATGGTGGGTAAGCTGTCCGTATTCTACAATAGGAGATGGCAGCCGAGTACAATTCGTATGGAACACTGACTGCTGTAGGCACCTCAGGTACACAGTTAGGAGAGGGAGCGTACATCTCTCCTAACATCAATGAATGGAATGTCCCAAGTACCTACTGGCAAGTCCGTATTTTTTTTGAACATTCAAGACCTTAGCTCTGACAAATGTTGTAGTGTCTCATCCTCGCTGATGAGTCCAAATTTAATATAGTGTGCAGAAGGTATTGTTGTTTCTTCCATATATTATAAGAGAACCTTATCCGAGATTTACAGCTCTATATTCCTGAAAGTTCGAACGCTTGGTTCAGCTCTCGCAGACTCAGAAGCTTTATTACAAACACAAGACTTAATCCTGAGCGTACAGTTCTCTTTGCGAAGATCGACGGCGACCCTGACCAGCATGTTCAAATGCTCATACCCCCATACTTTCTACACAGGTCACCGAGATTCCACGGAGATTATGGTAGGGGAGACCTCGGTGTCGAAGTTATATGTGTACCCAAGAGTCAGTCAGTCATTTCAATATGCCTCAAGTTGGAGCTCATCACTGATAGGTGAACAAAACACAAACTATGTCGGTATCGCCAACTGGGGAGCGGAGTGGAGGATCCCTGGTTGGGCCTGTGACTTCTTTCGGAAACGCGATGGCACAGATTCGTGCCCATTGCAGCCCAGTCCAGTTGGCCCCATCATAGTCCCAGACACATCCATCCCCGCACCTTCCAGCGATATTTCCACCGTCTCACTACTCCTTCACGGAAACATTGATAACGACCACTTCAACGGCTCTACCATCCGGTATATCGTACTTCCCTTCCGCATTCTCTTCCGCATTGCCGCCACCTGTCTCTGGGGTGTCCACGGGCTCGGTAGTCTTCGTCTCTTCCTCATTCTCTCTCCCCGCCCCCATCCCCACTGCCTCGGGATCGGCGTCCGGAGCATCTAATTCATCCCGATCGGCCTCCGCCATTTCGTCTGCCTCGGGACACAGCAGCACGGTCACCATTTCGTCTGCTTACGCATCTTCGGCAAAGAACAGCGCACCTGCCTATCCGACTTCATCCTCGGCCGGTAAATCAGCATCAACGTCTAACTCGGCGTCTTCGGTTCACAGAGCACGTCCGCGAAGAGTTCTGGTGGAAAGAGCTCGATGTCATCTGCCAAACCCACCACCACCAAAGGTACCACCACCAAAGCGACTACCACCACTAAAGCGACGACCACTCCCACACCAAAGGGCGACCATTGACCCGGTTGTAATCGAGGAGGCTGGAATCTTTGTTGATGCACATAACAACCAATGTGGTTGCAGAGTATTCTGTAAATGAGGTTCAACGTTTGCTGTGGTGACTTTATCACGTGATCGCGAAACCACCACGCGCAACCGCCAACGAAAATTTGGATTGAGTAAATCGAACTAGCCACGAAACAAAACTTCTGACGTGATTCATTGGCATCTGGCCATTATTTTCCCGTTTTTTTTCGTGTAATTAGAACGACCCGACTTGAACCCGATTCAAAAGGCCCAGGTTTGCGTGTGTGTCAAATACCAGTGCGTGCGCTTGCCAAACTTTACCATGTCGCATTTCGATCCTTTTCCATAACCCAATCAGATTTTACAGACCCAAATATTGGACCATCTGTATTTCTCCGAAAGTGAACCTTGCCTACCATGTCGGAAAAACCCTAAATCAGTTGCAACGGATTGGCACAGATTGTCGGCTTGGGTCGGATCCCAACTGGTTTGAAGCCACTGACCCAGCTGCTTGCAACCGGTCCCAAGACATTCAAAGCATCTCAATGTGTTTGCAGGCTTGAGACAGCTTGGCAGGGCTTTGCCGAGCCGTGTGGAGCTGGGTGGAGCGCGAACCCGGTGGCTGGAGCAAGGGACATAACTCTGTTCATGCCTTCTGAAAATTTCTCCCACATGTATGCACAGTTTGAATGCTCACTAGTAATGACTTGTGGTAATATTCCATTCATTGGAAACTTAACTAATAGTATTACTTATACTTATACTTACTAACTCCTCGTCGCTATTAAATATTGAACTGTTAAGACTGTAACACCTGCCCTGAGACAAGAGAGACGTGGTAAATTTTTTGTCTTTTAAAGAAAATCCTCATTGCACTTGGAACGGCTTGAGACCCAGAGCCTGGCTTGGCAGCGGTTAAATGCACTTCACCTAAGTGTTGCAAGCCGCTTAAATATTATGACCTTGGAACGGCTTCCAGCCAGGTGAGAGCCGTTGCCACTGATGTGGGATTTTTCCGACACATGCAACGGCCACACGTGTGACGCAAATTGAACTGTTCAAATTCTGCCATCTAATTTGGGAACGTGTGCTAGTGTGCCTATGCTTATTTCTCCAGGTGTGCGTAGGTCCAAAATGTTGCTTCACACTGTAAATGGCAAGTCCGCCGCGCCGCGACCTCATATCCTACTTGCTATCTCCTTGACGGGTAGCTTTATTAGTTACGCAAGCCTAAATCCATTGAACTATAGTTTGACTATGATCTAGCGTTTTACATTGCGATTACGAGAAATAGGACCTAGAAACCGCAACGATCGATAGTTGCACAACTATATATAGCTCCAGAGCACAGGATCATGCATCCATTTTGGGAACGGTTTATTCCGGAATGGTTGAATCATTGATGTCGTGCCGAGTTATTTTACTATGCAGGTTGATCACGATTTCCTCTGCAATCTCATAGTGGTACTCCTATTTTTACAGGATCCCTTGTTCGTTTATCAAACTAAGCCATCATAACAAGACGGCGTGGTAGAAGCAAGACGAAGCTCTGGAGCTCAACATCACACCATGTAGCCATAGCTATGCAGCAGATGAAAGGTATAATGCCATAGCTACATGCTGCGGCTTTCCCAATGGCTCAACGGAAGTATCTTAATCTCGGAGTTGGACGGAGTCGCGACCGATACTAGGCTGATACTACGTACGCGTGCGCTTGAACTCCTTAGTAACTAATTTATTTTTTGCCGGCCGTCTTTAGTATAAATACTAGACCAGGAGAAGATAATTTCTCAACGCCTGGTGCGCATATACTAGAGCTGGTCTCTCATCCCCTCCAACATCAAACCCACTTCACGCTACATAAAGAAAACTGCGACTTCCATCATGCTATCGCGCCACTCATCGCTGTCCTTCTTCGCCTTGCTGTCATGTATCAGCGTTGTCGTTGCCAGCCCCATTCAGAATTCTGCGTCCCTCTACAGACGCGGTAGAAATGTCTTGATAGGTTACCGTTATGTCTCTCGGGTATGTGTTTTCATTCTTCCCTTTGGCGCTGGTGGATAGACTGACCGTATCGTAGGAAAAAGCAGAGGAGTACAATACTTATGGCAGACTCACTGCTGTCGGGGCCTCCGGTAGACAGCTAGGAGACGGAGCATACATATCTCCCACCATCAATGAATGGAACGTCCCAGACGACTATTGGCAGGTTCCGTATATTTTTTGGGCATTCAAGACCTTATCCCTGACAAAGATTGTAGTGTGCCATCTTCGCCGATGAGACCAAATTTACGAGGGTGGCGAAGGTAGCTTGGTTCTTATATTTGTTATATAAGAAAAACTGATCCAAGGTTAACGTTTCCAGATGTACCTTTCTCAAAGCTCGAACACTTTCTTTAGCTCTAGCAGACTCAGCAGCTACCTTTCAAGAGCGAGACTGGACCCTGCGTCTACTATACTATGGTCGAAGATCGACGGAGACCCTGACCAGCATATTCAAATGCTCATACCCCCATATTATTTGGCAAGGTCGCCAGCATTCCACGGAGCTTACGGTAACGGGGACCTCGGGATCTCAGTAAGATGCGTGCCTAAGAGTCAGTCATTTCAACGTTCCTCAACTTGTACTTATATCATCACTCATTCACTGTGCAGACCAACAAAACAGTAACTATTACGGTAACGCCAACTGGGGAGGGGAATGGAATATCCCTGGTTATGCCTGTGACTTCTTTCGGAAACGCGATGGCTCCGATTCCTGTCCATTGCCCAGTCCAGTTGGCCCTATCGAGATTCCATCTTCATTGATCCCCTCACCTTCTGGCGATATTTCCACTGTCTCATCCTACTCCTTCTCGGAAACACCGATAACCGCTACTTCGACGGCTCTACCATCCGGCATGTCGTACTTCCCGTCCGGATCTTCTTCTGCAGTGCCTCCTCCTGTGTCCGGCGTGTCCACGGGCTCGATAGTATTCGTCTCATCGTCTGCCTTTTCTATCCCCCCGCCTATTCCCTCCTCGTCTGCGTCTGGATCGGTGTCCGGCGTGCCATCCGGGGGCTCGTCTGCTTCGGGACACAGTAGCGCGGCAGCGAGTTCGTCCGCTGGCGCATCTTCTGCTAAAAGTAGCGCAGCAGCCAGCTCGTCCGTCCCCGCATCTTCCGCCAAGAGCAGTGCAGCGGCAAGCTCGTCTGCCCGCCCGGCTTCATCCTCGGCGAGCAAACCAGCATCATCGTCCAAGGCGGTGTCGTCCGTAAACAGCAGCCCGGTCAGCACTTCCGCGAAGAGTTCGGTTGTAAAGACGTCGGCTAAGCCCACCACCACCAAACCGACGACCACTAAACCAGCCACCACTAAACCGGCCACCACGCCGAAGACGAAAGGTCACTGAACGGAGGGTTTTCGCAGGAAATTAGAGGGGGGATTTCTGTTGACGCGTATGATAGAAAAATGTGATTGTACAGTGTTAATGAGAACTTGACATGTGACCGCGAACCCCACGTGCCGGCAAGACCCGGCCGTCCTTCTTTTCAGTTCTTTCGCACCGACCAGGCGGGAGCCGATTCTACGTGGCAACTGGATGAAGATTCCCTTTGCGTCTTCATCTTGTCGTTACAACAACTTGTCCAAGCCTGCTGGCTGTTAGACCTAAGACTCCAATGTTTCCAGTATGCTGTCTGGCCATCCTTTCCTCTGGCAGCTCACCGTGTCGTGCGAATTGCTACCCGTACAAGGATCCTGTCCTCTACTGCTCTTCTCTAGACGTCGGGGACGCAATATAAGTAGTGCAACTTTCCTGGCAAGCCACGTCGTATGGTACTCCCCCCTCACACTGGCAGATAATTTTAACATCGCTGAAGCTCGTAATTGTTCCTGCGGATGGTCTTGGTGGCACCTGTCGTTCATAAAAAGACATTTTCCCTTGGATTCTTAAATACCGAGAAGATCCCTACAGAAGGAGAAGCTCTTCATAGATTTCAAACACTCATGATTTCATCCCTCAAACATTAACACAGCTCGCCGGACGCACAGTCAATCAAAAAACACACCCCCGTTGATCGAAATCTGTGACGGAATAAAGTGAGCGAGGATCAAATAACCTTTGGCTGTCGACAACTAACAGTTTGCCCTATTCAGGATATCCCTGTAAATTAAACACTCAGATTCGAGTTGCAGGAGAACCCACCGGTGATAAAATCAGACTGCCCTGAAGCCAAGAATGACACCAAGCCGGCGATGTCCGCTGGAACCCTGTTTGGCCCGATCAGTCCCTCGCGCGCTTTTTGGAATATATCGCTTGCCCGGTTTTTTTTAGAGGCGACCTTTCCTTGAACTGGGCAAGAGTAAGTGTGTGCAAGGTTCATCATGGCGTTCACGTGCCTTATTCATCATGTCGTCAGCCGGGTCGAATGCGGTGGCCACTACAGGCCAAAATTGACTTCAACAACCTCACATCAATGAAATGAAGAGCTTACTCATGGGGGTGTCAATGGCTCCAGGCGCGTAGGCGTTCACGGTGATGCCGTGAGCTCCAAATTCCAATGCTGGCCTCGATTAATCCACTGTTCAGGCGAAAATAGATGAATCCAACATACCGGCGGCTTGAGTCAGGCCTCTTACAGCGAATTTGGAGGCAGAGTAGGCCCCAAGTGCTGCTATACCTGTAAAAACCAAGTCATTTAATATTTAAGTATCGGAGAAATCAGCTTGAACTTACCTTGCTTTCCTGCGATAGACGACGCTCCGATGATTCGACCACCACCGCCCTGTTTAACCATTTGGATAGCTGCGAACTTATAGCAAAGAAACGTCCCCCGAGCGTTGACGTTCATAACTTGGTCCCACTCCGCCAAAGACGCTGTTGCAGCTTCAGAAGATACCACAAGGCCTTTATTACCGCTTACCTTCTAGCAAGTGCAAGCCCGACCGTCCCGTCACCCCGGCGTTCGCGACCATCTACCTGAGATCAACAAGACATCGTCAGAAAATGAGAAATTACGAACGACATCAAGACGCCCG
This sequence comes from Mycena epipterygia, assembly GCA_029281465.1. Classification (NCBI taxonomy): domain Eukaryota; kingdom Fungi; phylum Basidiomycota; class Agaricomycetes; order Agaricales; family Mycenaceae; genus Mycena; species Mycena epipterygia. The sequence continues at coordinate 80,236 of JARJCQ010000078.1, read as the reverse complement.
AGCTTCTGCACCGCGAGCTCGACCATCTCCTTCACTTGATCCTCCTGTGACACGTTCGCAACACACTTCAGGCTCGCTTGGCCTCTCTTCTGTATCTCTTCTACAAGCGTATCAAGGTTCACTGATTTTCCTTCAATGTCGTTAACGGCCACGTCAAACCCATCATCCGCCAGCCGAAGGGCTACGCCCCTGCCTATACCTTGCGCTGTGAGCGAGTAAACCGAGAGTCCGCGAACGTGAGTTTAAAGCACTCCTACCAGCACCAGTGACAAGGGCGACTCTTTTGGATGACATGGCAGTGACTCGGAGAAGAAGATAGAAGTTGGATAGAACGTCATAGAAGCCAGCCAGCAGCGAGCCAGGGTGTGGCCGCAGTAATAATAGCATGTAGCCAACTTGCGGCTGTTTCTTTCGCTCCAAGTCAACATTCCGGCAATCGGGCCGGGGTCATCTGATTTGTTCAACTTTGTCTGGTTCAAGTTGCTTTGACCGAAAAATCCAGTACTTAGTGACATCCACAAAACTGGCAACGTATATATGAGTATGATAATCCAACTAGCTTCGTGTCTGACCACATAACTGCTGGCGAGCTTTGTAGCTCGCCCCATCCAGCAAGTGATGTCATCCGCTCCACGCACCGATATGTTAAAAACTTTCGCACATGTTGAGTTTCTAAAAATGTCAAGATGGTGAGTTCATCGTTGGTTGAAACGGCCCGCTTCATGTCTTGCAGAAATGTCGAAAGGTAATGCCATTATGCCCAGTGTGCCTGCCCAAGACATCTTTGTACAACTGCGACCTTGAAATGGACCGTGGCTTTCGTTGGGAACGATTCGCTTTCATCCCCTTCTGGATATCCCCTGCCTCGTAACCCTGGTCCTCTCCTCGAAGCTCGTTCTGTTATCTCGACCGTTCGGTTATCTCGATGTCCACGGAACCCACGCTTCAAGTCACACAGCCCTCCCCAAACGTATATCCCATCCCCATACGAGGATTATCTTCTTCCCGCAGTGCCCAGCGCTCAGTTCCGCAACTGCAAGTCTGCGACTCGGATCTGGGGAGTTCAGAGGACTTGACTGCCGTGTCCCGTGGCTCAACAGCCTTTCGTTCGCAGTCTAATTAATCGACTTTAATGAGAAGTTTACACAAGGCTAATCGTAGGGCGTGCGAGACTACCATCCTCCACGACGTGCGCGCCATCTCGATAGGTCACCGATGACCTCGATACGCACTCTCGGACGTGTTTAACGCGAACCGTCGGCCCAACACCTCTCAGGGCTCTCACAAACTTCAGCATCTACAAAGATAGATATGCGGCGCGAATTTCTTCTCGATACTCTTCGAAAATAACGCGGCGCCTTGGTTGGAGCTTGCTCGTCAGCGCAAATGGTTTTTGCGCATCAGCAAGAATGACCAGCTGCATACAATCGTCAATAAAACAGCAGCATGGGACACGGAAACGACTGACCTCTCTAGGAATCTGGAAATGCGTGGGCGAGCTCCGGTTCGATTCATCCCCGGAAGCCCTTTATATTCTCTCGGACCAGTGGGTTGAAGCGAAAGTGGGATAATGCTCACCACAGGGCATCTGAGATTTTGGATCGTTTCCCCTCATCTAGCACGTCGGCTTGGAATTCTGGTTTGAGCTGAATGATCACCCCGGGAAGGATACTTCCCTCGCCAAAAACAACCGCTCCATCTGCTTTTCGACGGCAAAATAGTCCCAGTTCTTTCCGTGGCATCTGAAAAACGCCGTCATCAAACCGATTTCCATGCTAAGGAGGTAGTGAGTGGCTGAGAAGTGCTATTTGTAGGTGGACTGGGACTCACGCGCCATAAGAAGAGCAGAGAACGACTCCTTTGGAAACTAGAGCGTCGCCCAAGCGTTTATTCAACGGCGCTCCGATATAGGAGAGGCATTTAATCGACTGCATCATTTTGAGGCCAAGGGGATCGTCACTCCAGGCCTAAGTTGCCCTTCAACAAAGCACGGACACAGCCGACGGCAAATAACGTACCTCAATCGAAGCAGGGGTGGACAACACAAGGTCGGGTTTCGTGGCGATGAGTGCGTGGCTTGATGGGACGATTTAGTAACATTTGGGCGGCGAAGACTTCACGGTAATTCTTACAGAGCATTTTCTGGCGTCGGCCTGTGCAGCGTATCGTTATAATCCGACAGCCTAGATCGGGCACATTGACCTACAGTATCGGGGGGGTCGTGGGACGGAATACCGCGATTATCAAGCCCGTCGAAATGGGCCAGGTTCCGAGGAATATCCCTATTCCATGGCTAGCAAACATGAGAACGTGGGCAAAAAAAAATCGATCTGAAGAATGCCTACAAATTCGGCAAATTTTGGCCGCCCAAGATCCGGCCACAGTTATCCTCCGTGCTAGACCACGGAACGGATGCATATTGCAGAAGTATCTTGTGTGACATATCTGACCGGCCAAGTTAGCACTGAGCCGCTGCGCGAAGAAGTTTTGACGCACAGACCGGCTTCGAGAATACTGAAGTAGAACCTGGGAACGGCGTCAGTATAAAATTACGATGGCGGTGAAGAGTGTAGCCTGCCCGATGTATGAAGGATGAGTGCTGTGCCGTCCAGCGCGGCTCTTGGTAGCGGAGGCAGCGGTTCGAATGACGCGTCCAGATCGCATTGGAGTTGCTCGAATGTCGGGGCGTCAAAGACAGGCACTTGCGCTCCGCCGATTGCGAGTGCCTCCGACAGCACACTCTTTGACCGGCTATCCGGAGAAACGTAGACGGCCGCAGCGCTGGTCTGCGTCAGCATATTTGCCAGACCTTCAGGTGCGCTGCGGGGTGAGATGCAAAACGGCACCATCCCACTTCGCTGGATTGCAGCGACTAGAAGACCTAGAAGAGCGCATGAGCAACATGAGCAACATACAACGAAAAAAATCCGTTATCCCACAGTAAGAGATAGTGTCTGAAATAGAAAGTTCAAATACGTGAGCAACGCACTCGCAGCCGAGCGAGAAGAAAACGCAACACCAACCGGTAATAGCAAATATACCAATAGCGGTTCCTGGTCCACGTAGAGAGTGCGTGTCCCGCAAAATGCGCCCGCAGGCCGCGTGGACCGTCCTTATATACTGCGAAAATGTAACGGAAATGATTCCGCCTTTGGGGTCATCATAGATATAGGTCGTATGGTTCGGGCTGTGCTCGAGGTGGCGGTCGAGGAGCTGGGGAATCGTCAAAGACCCGTCGAGCGGGCCAGGGGAGAAGGTGAGGCAATCTACGCCCTGGGGGTGCATATTCGCTGGGGAGTCAGGGCGATGAAATTCAACGTCTTTATAGTTTTAGGCGTACCAGTAATGTTACCGGTACCCCATCCATCCTCAGCGCTAGGCTTCCGTTTCTTGTTCTAAAATTGGATCTGGAGAAGACTAAGTAAGCTTCGACCTGTTCGGTCTGATCTGAAACCCGCATGTCGCGTATACAATTTATTATCCTGAGTCTTTAACTTGAAGCTTCTCCTGCATCAATGCTAAATTTAGTGCGGACCAGGGTTTGCGATGGAGACGGCGAGTCGGAGTCGACTCGTGGTGTCCGATGGAGCCCAAGCTGGAGCGCATTGAGCTGATGTAACTTGCAAGTTATTAATTATCGCCAGAAACTCGAGGGAGTCATGGATGCATAGGTACACACGCAATATTCTTTCCACTGTCCCTGAGGGTCTTCTTCCAATTACAAGGGCAGGGCGGAAAAGATCGGTGCAGTGTCTACGGTCATGTGCCATCATCGCACCACCAACTATGATCAGATTCCCGCAACTGCGCTGAAAAACGAGTCCTGAGGTGGGTAAGAACACCGGTTTACCGCGCTAAGTGCACCTCCACAATAGATAGACGTTTAGGCGAAAGCCGCGTGGAGCCCTCCGGCGAAGGGTGAACTCCGAAAGCGGGGGAATCGGAATGAACGCGAGCAGAGGCAGCCAGAAGAACATGGTTGAAATTGGTTTCGCTGGTAGAACAAGCCAAGGTCTCTTCCTCTCATCTATAACAAGATCATCATTCAGCACGCTTCGAACCATATTCCAAACCCACATACTTTGAAATGTTCAATTTCCTGTTTACCGCGAGTGATGAAGAATAATTGTTTGGCCAGGAATATGTTATACAGTGCAAGAAATCAGAATATGAAGACAGGTACCTACATACGAGCCATCAGCCCTAATTAGAATAGATGGCGTCCATTGACAGAGTGCCGCTTGCAATCCTGTCGCGCAGCTTCTGCTCTTGCCTCGCGATAACCTTGTAGGTGTCCCACACCCCACCCGCACTGAACGGAGAGTACTCCCAGATTTCTTTCGCCTTTGGCGCAGTCACTCTGATTCGCTCCATGACAGCCAATGTTTCCCGGAGCGAGAAAGACTGGGACGGAGACATGTTCTTCAGCGCGGTGCTCAGGAACCCTGAGGCAGGCATGAGGTTAACTTTTTCAGCAGGAAACCAGGGGTTGGAGCTCCGTACAGGGACGCCATTCGTCGTCTTCTGGGAAGCAGGCGGCGGCTTTGATGTACGCCAGCGCCGCCTCGCGACAAAGCTCCTTCGCGTCGTTCGGATTGACGATTGACTTTTTGACGCAAGAGAATCCCTTCGTACTGTACACAGCGCTCGGTTGGGTAGACAGACGCACAGTGAGCGCACTTACGCGTAGGCCGTTCCACGGGGATACATGTAGAAGGAGCTGACCTGCCCGGGATTCTCCACCGGTTGCTGCGCACGAGGATGGCTAAGCGCTTGGTCCACTTCGCGGATGAGCAGGTCGGACTCCTTGTCGAGTTCCTCCAAGACCTTCGGGGACGGGTTCGAATCATAGGACTAACTCCCCTGTGTAAGCACAATAGAAATGTTTTTTAAAAAAACAGAGCCCCCCACATGCATGATTGCATTGATGTAAAGGTGCTGGATTCCGAAGACGAACGACTCCTCAAATACGACACCCCGGTCCTCCAAGGGTATCGCGATCCAGCTCTCGCGGAGGCTCCGCAGAACATCGAGGCAGCATTTATATAGCTCGATGGCGACGTCGTACGTGTGGCGCAAGTCGGCCTCCATGAAGGCCTTCATGATCCACCCACTAGGATGGATTTCGTCAGGCATATGTCGCAGGAGGTAGTAGTCAATTACCGAATGGTCATCGAAACAGCCGGACGAACAGAATTCCAACCCTCGCTGCGCTGGCGCGCGAGGGCCTCTCGAATAACCACTTCAGGCCCATCTTGGGTCCAAGGCCTGTAACGCTGTATCTCAAAGAACACTTGCAATTTTCAATGGGAATTCGCGATAATGGGAGTGCAGTCAGCCACACCTTGCTTGTTGAACTTGTTAATAAACTGCGGGTCGGTCATGCGCATGACACGCGAATCGCGCATTACGCCGTTGCTGATATCTACGACAGCCTGGATGCAAAAATTTGGAAGATGTTTTGAAAATCTACAACGGGATCTTACGCCAAGCATGCCCCCGTCGGCACGGAGCTGGTTCATCTTGTTAACGCCATTCATAAATTCCTGGAAAGCGTCAAGCTCGTGAAGCAGAGCGCGTTCAAACGACGGACCTCGTACGCGCCGTGGATGACCCAAGCCTGTGAATTTCGAGTTCGCACCAAAAATATACATCGGAGGAACATACGCTGCTATAAATGTGATGTCCACCGACAGGCCTTTGGATCCTCAAAGCCGGAAGCTTTTCGGCCGCCAGGACCCAAGGCTCGCGCCCGCCTGGCAGCGAAATCGGTATGACCTGATTCTGCAGTTTGGTGATGCTGGAAGTCACGGCCTTCAGCTCGACCTGATACTGCTCTTTCTGGAGCAGCTGCGCGGGCGTGAGATTGGACTTGGGAAGCGCGGCCAGTGCACGCTTCCAGTCTTCTTTGCTCTCCGGGTAGTCGCCCAGCGCAGCGTTTGCGGTGGCCAACCGCGCGAATCCTTTCGCGTACGTTGGATCCAGTCGTGTTGCCTGGACGCGCCGCCGACGTCAAAGCCGAACGGAGATGTCGCGATAACGAACGACTGCGACTGACCTTTCTGGCATCGCTAGCAGCATCCATATACCTATCGACGATGAATGGCCCGCATATATCAGGCATACATCCACGGACGCACAAACCTTTTCAAGGGCAGCCGACACGCGGCGCGATTGGCGTACACCACCGCCAGCCCTTTTGGATCAGCGGCCTCATCGCCAGCCTGAATGGCCTTGGTGTACTTTTTGTCCGCTTCCTGGAAGTTTTTGGCACTGAACAGCGCGTTTCCTTGCACTTTCAGCTCCGCAGACGACATGTTGATGTGGTTGGAGCAGAAGGGACACAATTAAAAGTGTCCCACGCCCCACTTAATTTCGAAATTAATGAAATCAACCAAAATTTATTTTTGCTTTCCCAAAAAGGAAGGTGCTGGGAAAAGCACTACTGTTCTTTCACCATCGGACTCAGGAACGCTAGGATGTGCTTGCCATCTGTAATCCACGCGTTCATTATATAAGCGCGCCCTTCCCAAAATGCCATTTTCTCTCTCTCTCTCTCTCCAGGTCCAAATTGGCCCACGAAAAAAAGCATCGCCTGACGTTGACTGACGTATGTGGTCAAAAAAATCCTCGCACTCCGCGCGATTTACCTACGCTAGACCGGCCGTACCCATTTCAAAGTTGTTTTGCTTATGGGGCGGCCGAAGGTAGGTAGACCCCTTGATTTACTCTATCACCGATCGCCGTCAAAGGTAGTACGAGTGATGCTCATCTTACGTCTTTCCCCACCCGAATTTAATTGTCTGAGATTGATTGGATGATTGGTATCTGACGATTATGGAGGTATCGAAGTAAGACGTGGTAAATGAGCGAGTGACTGAGTGGGATTCAGAACGAAATGATATGATGACCATGACGAAAAATGACCGTAGAGATACACTGGGATTAGTTACACCGAATAAAAAAAAAGTGAATGTGGTATGAGTCGTGACGGGAAATGTACAGAGGAGTAAATATGAGAAGGAGTGAGATGGGAGTGAGATGAGAGTGAGAGCGAGTGAGATGGGGAGTGGGACGTAGAAGGACTCGAGCGACGACAAGATCACATAAACGCGACCTCCGTCATCCGCCTCGACTCCTCGTCCTCGATCTTGTTCATCTCCATCAATATACTCCCCCGATTATGCATCGTCGGGCTCACGCTCAGCCGATGCGCGTGCCCCGCGCCCACCGCCACCGTGCGCCCCCGCGCCATCGGCTGCTGCTGCTGCAGCTCGCCAAACTCTGTCGGCAGCGTCGGCGACGGCGGCAGGTGCGAGGGGTCGAAGCCCGCCGGGGCGCCCACGGAAGACTTGGCGCGCCCGAGGCCCATCGAGCGCCGGATGCTCATCATCGTCGACAGCCCGCCCTCGCCCTTCCCGCGCTTGAACACATTGAGCGACTTCCGTCGCTCCGAGGGCGGCGGCGCGGGGTCCGTGACGCGCCGCTGCGGGGCCTTGCTCGGTGCGGGCGCGGGTGCAGGCAAAGCGTGCCCGGACACCTCGTCGTCGGCGTCCACGGGGGACGTGCTGAGGAACGCGTCGCGCTCCTCGCTGGGGCTCTCGACGATGACGGAGATGGCGTGGTGCCCTGCGCCCGTCGGCTCGATGGTGCTGTGGCGCACCTTCGTCGCGAGGGGCACGTTCCGCATGCGGCCCACGCTGGCGGAGGACTCGGCCGTGCTCACGGTGGTCTGCGACTCGGAGTCGAGCATGAGCGACGGGACGCAGAGGCTCGACTCGGACTCGGAGGAGCCATCGAGGCGGGGGATCGACTGCGAGCGGGTGGTGGGCGCCAGGAAGCTCTCGGCCATCGAGGCGGCCGTGGGGGAGGAGGGCATCCTCGGCGTGCAGTCGCCTGCCTCGTCGTGTACGCCCGGGGTTTCTGACCCACTCTGCTGGGCCTTGAGGAACGTGCCGTTGGAGGGCGAGGGCGAGGGCGGCAGCGGAAGGAAGGAGGGAGATAGAGGGGTGAATTGCGCATCGGCCAAAGGGGTGGCCGCAAAGGCGGAGATGAGCGAGGAATAATTAGATTCCGTGGCGCTCTCGGGTGATGGCGAAGCGGGAAGAGGAAGCATATATGGATCCGGCGGGATGTCCGACCATGCCTGCATCAATGGCGGGGATAGAAGGTGCCCCCGCCCAAGATTGAGCGTTGGCGGCGGTGCGCGCGGTATCTTCGGCTCGGGCTCATCGCCAAGTAATTCCGTCGGTAAGCCCGGAGAAGGTAGAGGGGTATCGACCTCGGTAACTGCGTCCAGTCCGAAGTTTTCCTGCATTGGAGAGGTCGCTGGAGAATTGCCGCCAAAGCGAAACCCGGTCAGACGTTCGCGGTTTTTCGCTTCCCATTCCTCCTTGATGCGGTTCGCGGCTGTTGGGCGTCTTTCGAGCCCAGATTGTTCACCGGGTTCGGGCGAGGCCACAATGGCGATCCGCATGTCCTGCTGCTGCTCCTGCACGCTCAATGGCAGCGGCGGTAGCAAACCCCGCTCGCGGAGGGCGGCATTTCGTGCTTCACGTGCAGCCGCATTGTTGTTAATCTGGGGAGCAACAGAGAGCCGTCTGTTGTTCGCAGGAGGGGAAGTGGAGCGCGAGCGGTTGCGGTTAAATTTGGTGGTTATTTTGCGGAAGATGGTGCGAGACTTTGCGGGAGGCTGCTTGTCTGCAGTGGCAGAAGGTGCCGGCCTGGACGGAAGCGACATGGTAGTTAGTCCTGCGTGGAGTAAATTTACGTGCAGACCCACTCAGTGACCCTTCGAGACGGATTCCTGGACCGCGTCCCGGGATCCATGTTTTCAGTTGCACTGCGAAAAATTGATGAAATCAAGAACAACTCGTTAGTTACGAACTAAACAACGCACCGTGGTGCCGCAGCGAGGAGTTTCTCGTTGATCATGAGGGCATCGAGATCCGGCGGAGGTTCGTTTTTGGTGCGACGACCGAGCAAACTGGACATTCCGAACGCTTTTCGTTTGGTGGAGTCTCCGGCAATTGAAGGAGGGCTGGAACTGGTCATTCGGTCGCGGAACTTGAAGGACCTGATGCTCGTTCCCCCGCGCGAGAAGAACGTGGGCGTTGGAGGCTGCAGGACTTCAGCCATGGTGGCAAGACGGAGAGGGAGAAAGAAGTCTAATAGGTGTGGGGAAATCAGAAGGGGTAAGTGTGTGATGCCCCTGACTCGGGCCATATGGCTTCAGTGCATTTCGCCAATCACGCTTTTACTCCACTGCATAGATCCCTGTGCTTCCCTTTTCGAGTCAACGGTACACTAGACCATTTAAACTCATTACGACGCTCACCAGTTCTTTGAACTGCAAAGCTTCAGCTTGGAAAAAAAAAATTGCGGGGGAACGCCAAGCATGATCGGACTTTCAAATGATGATCTGTGGGGAAATGTATTGGTTCAAACACATGACCGAATAAATATCACCCGAGCGTTAATGTCCCCTTTGCCTGCACCTCATTATACTGCTGCAGAAAAAAAAACAGAAACAGACTTCAACCCCCGGAGGTTGGAGGTAATTTCTTTCGACTTTTATTCCCCCGCGGGGCTTTCGGGGACTTGCCATCAAGAAGAAAAGAACCATTCAGGGTGTTGCGCGTTTGACATATTGGATCCGAATTTCATAGAGCGGCAAAAGAGCGGACCCGACACAACGCAAGAAAGCAATACCAAATGCCAGAGTGTGGCAAAGCATAGTGGAGCAACTGCTAGAAAGTAAATTATAATGTCAGAACACAGACAGCAGAATATGGGACAGACAGACACAGAAATGATCATCAACGTCCTTCGAGAATTACACGCCGCGTCCCGAGAATCACCGAAAACAGCGCCCACGTAATACATTCACCGACGCGGACAAACGCGCAAGCGACGTCCCGGAGAACATCCATGATCCAGACGCGCTCCCAGGATATAGTACACAGCTACAATGATTGTTTGGAATTACTGTACTCACCATATTGTGCCACCCACGGTAGGCCGATGTTGAAGTGTTCCAAGGTACATTTGTTCTGTTCCTCAAGGCACATTCAGGAACAAGATGGACACGACGTTGGCAGAGCCCGACCCACCAAACGCCGGAGGAGAGAAATCCCGACACATAACTATGCTGATCCTCGAAAATCGAACGATAGCTGGGGATATATAAACGAACCTGTGTCACAATGTGGACGGTGTTTCGAATTGAACGCAGCTGTTTGGCGCGAAATGTTTAATGCGGTGTATTTAAACTTCCCAATGTCGACAGCACGTCTGTAGAATACCCAGGAACAAGTCGCCTTAACAGATCCGCGGAACCCACGTTCATGAACGAACGGGCCGCGACGTTGACAGGAACGCGCAGAAGCAGAGGGGCGTAGGATGACATGTCGGGATGTGGCGCCGGCGACTCGGACATGACGGGCTTTCGGGCTTCATGCAAGTCTGACTGAGTACAAGTACAGCACAGGTGAATGAAGCGAGCGAGCAGGGACTGGCCCAAGGGGAACGCCGGAGGAGAGTAACCTGGCGATGGGCGATGGGCAGCTCGAACTCTCGGAGGCAGGTAAGTTGCGCGCTGAGGTCATACTTCTTTTCCGGCGAGGGAGAACGGCGGGAGTTTAAAGCTTACACTTATCCGCCGGGTCGTGAGGGAGGGAGGCGGAAAACCCCTTCGCCTCCCCCACTATGACAGACACGTGATCCATTCCCATCACGTGTACTTCGACGCGTCGACGCGACACTCTAACCTGCAATCCCCTTTGTCTCCCTAGGTTTTTAGTTCACCAGAAAAAGCCTGGATTGGTAGTGCATTATTCTACAGGGGTATTTCCTCCCATCTGATGTCATTGTTAATTGTTAAATTCAATTTCCTCCTCAATGCATTTTCTTTTGATGATTCTGAGTTCTACGCGCGCACGGGAGACACAGGGGGCCCGAGCCACCCATTTTATCTGCCCGCAAGGGCTTTCACTCGTCGCGGGGGTCTTTTTATCTACTGTTATATTATTTTTTCCCATCTGAATGTATTATCTTTACAGTTTTATAACAGATGTAAGGGGGAAAACATATAGTGCGTCTGCGGCACATTTGCGCTTTGAAAAAAACGTGGACGTCGACTGTACTTACCCCGCCGCATTTGAGGTGGCGCTAGCAAAAAACGCAAAATAAAGTGTGAAGGAAATCGAAATACAAATTGCGACCAACTGGAGTCGAACCCGCACGCTGCACGGTTACTTAATGAAGACCTCGCATCATAACCCCTAGACTATACTACCAATACCATACACCGTTCGTTACTGCTCAGATGGCGCCCGGAGGCGCTAATTTCCTTTTTAGGAAATGTCATAGTGGGGGAGGCGTGCGCCAGCTGGGAGGCGGCGGCTGCAGCGACCTGCCGGGTAGGTGTAATTCAAGGCGGATGTAAGTTAGGATGCGAAGTATTCTGCCGCTGTGCGTGTTGCAGTTCAAGATTGCCACACGCACCAGATGGCGAAGTGCTCTCCAAGTGCCGCTGTGGCCAGACGGCGTCGTTGTTCGGCAAGGTTCTGTATGTGTTTGCAGAAATTAGAACTGGGCTTGAACTTCAATCCAATGAAGCAACACCCGAGAATGTATTGATCATATACTCGTTAGTGATAATGGTTGTGATGGCAAAACGCTGTGCACTCCATTTCTATTCGAATGTTGGGGCGTGTTATGTAGTATCCTAAGTGCATCCTGTGATTTCTAGGCTTGAGAGTGCCGATGATCGAGCTGCTTTGTGTAAGTGATAATCATACTAAAATATTCATCTCACATCTTTTTTAGCCCGGGAAAAAACATACAGATATTTCTATTCGATCTCATATATGCATCTTCCAATTTATCGAGTAAGGTTGTAGAGGCGAGCAAAAAGTTTGAGGTTGAGTGATAATTCACGCGATCAAACAACATTGACAGTATACACAGGGCCATTTCGGCATTGTGGATTTCTCTCCAGCCGCAAATCTTGCCCTCTCGGTTTGAATTTTGGATAGGTCATTCGTGTGCCGTGTATATATGTTCTTCGATTTTATGGGACACAACCGAGAAAAACTGAACCAGCGATCAGTCGATTATCGCAGGTGGGTACATTCTCACTAACGGGTCTCAAGTCAAGTCAACTGTCATTAATGAACGACATGGTTACAACACGTGTTCGTCGCGCGTTAGTAATTAAAGCACCTTGCATCGCAGAAACTCATCCCCCCCCCTCGTCTCACTCTACATACAATGGAGATGGATATTAGATCAGAGGAGCGGAAGGCCCACCGAGCTGCTACTTTGAAGGCAGAGGAAATCGAAAACCCTGAACCGGCACGAAAGCAAAGGCAGGCTGCTATTGACTCTCGCTCGTTAACGGCTGGGTGAGTGCTTTAGCTTTCTGATTTATTATACCCGACTTCAACCCACACTAGTGTTTTTGAGTCCGGGGGAGCATTTGATTCGCAAACTGATTCACAGACTTATGTTGCGGCTATTTATGATGATGCAGGAAAGAGCATGCGCAGTAAGTATTACTAACAGCATACACATTCAATTATCGATAAAATACTATCTAGCCAAGCCTGAGCAACGCTCTGAGAGGCCGGACGAACTGGATAGAGATGGTGCAGGACAGAGCAAAGACAGTAAGTATTAGCAACACACACATTCAATTATTGATAAATACTATCTAGCCAAGCCTAAGCAACGCTCTGAGAGTCCGGACAAAGACAAATTGGACAACCGAGGTGGAGACGCGGAAGAAGAAGTTGTCATTCTTCGTGCCAGACTCAAAGAAACCGAGCGTGCCCTTAAAGAAACCGAGCGTGACCTTGCCCGAGCAAAACGCAGTTGTGAACAGTGGCGTGACGCAGCAACCAAAGCATCGAGGTCCCTTAACAAAGCAGCACAGCGGATTTCCGATGCACAGGATGCACTGGATATTGTAGAAGAAGTTTCCGCTTGATTGATGCTCATACGACATGCCGCGCCGGTGTATGTCTTCAAGTTGCAAATAGCCAGTGAGACGCGTCGATTTAAACGCGTCTTGGTTTAATAAACCGTGTGGCTCATTGCGATGTATTGATGGCCGATTTCTCCGCCGGCTGAGGTCGCGGATAACTTTAGTGGTCGCCCTTGTGCTGGAACTCACAATTTCCGCGAGGGAGAAACGGCGGGAGTCTAAAGTTACTTACGCGTCCGGTCGTGAGGGAGGGAGCTGCAGCGACCTTGCGGCTTGACGTCCAGAGGAGGACGTGCAGGCAGATGCAGGGGAGGATCGAGGGGCGAAGTATTCTGCAGTTGCAGGGGAAGATTCCACGCACCAGGCCACAAGCTTCTCTCCAAGCGTGTCCAGATCTACGTCCAGACTCGCAGAAATTGCAACTGGGCTTGAACTTCAATCCAATACAGCGTCGAGTCTCCGGAAACGCAGTGTGAGTAGAGAGCGCGAGAGCGCTGTGCAGAGGAGGCTTCAACGACTTGCCTGGCAAGATACATTGCGTCCCCGATGTCCAGATTCCAAAGGCGGGAATCCTACTAGCATTACGTGTGCGTCCGGACGGTACATCATCCAAAGTTAATCCGGCGACATATCCGGTCGTGAGGATGTGCAGAGGCGGCTGCAGCGACTTTCCGTGCAGGGTAAGCTTACTCACCTTGAGGAATTGACGTCAAAAGTCGGAGACAGATCTAGGAGAGGATGAGTCGGGATCCTGCATGCGGCATCATCAATTGCGTGTGGTGGATCTGGAGTTTCACACACCATTCCATCAAGCGTGTCCATACAGCGTTGTTCTTCGACTCGGCATCCAGAACAAGCTCTGGCACTCACAAAGATCTTCTGGGAATCAGGGAAATTGGAAAGGTACAAGTTGCCACTTGCCAGTGCTGCGACGACAAGACAACGACACAGAGGAATCTAGGAAGATCTCATCCATGGGAGAGAGCTACCAGTTGTCAGAGGTGGCGAGAGCCAAGCGTCGAGACGCGGGGATCGTTCTCCGTTTTCGGACAAATCGTAGTCGGGTCTTGCCGGGCGCACGTGCGTCCGGGGTTCGCGGTCACATGTCAAATTCAACACTACACAACCTCGGATTAAATGTACAACCACATTTCTCTACCATACGCATCAACAGAACCCCTTTCAATGTCCTTCAGTGACGCCCGATTTAGTGACCCTTTGTCTTGGGAGTGGTCGTGGGTTTAGTAGTGGCTGACCTAGCGGCCGCCGGTTTGGTCGTGGTGGGCTTAGCCAATGTCTTCACATCTGAACTCTTCGGGGTACTTCTATGCACAGCCGACGACGCCTTAGATGATGAGACGTGTTTGCTCGCCGAGGATGAAGCCGGGCGGGCAGATGAACTTGCCGCTGCGCTGCTCTTTGCCGAGGACGCGTGAACAGACAAACAGGCTGTTGCGCTGCTCTTTGCGGAAGATCCGCCAGCAGAAGAGCTGGCCGCTGGGCTGCTACGAGCCGACGATGTTCCAGCGGGCGAACTGACCACCGCGCTGCTGTGTCCCGAGGTAGATGAGAGAGCAGATGCCGATATCGCCGACGAACCAGGTGCTCCGGACCCCGATCCAGATACAAATGAGGAGGGAATGGGTGAGGGTAAAGAGAATGCAGACGAAGAGACGAATACTATTGAGCCCTTTGATACACCGGGCACAGGCGGCGGAAGCGCAGAAGAGACTCCGAACGGGAAGAACGACATCCTAGATGGCAGCCCCGTCGAAGTAGCCGTGATGGGTGTTTCCGTGAAGGAGTAGGAGGAGACGGTGGAAATATCGCCAGAAGGTACGGTTATTAATGAAGACGGCATTTCGATGGGGCTAACAGGACGGGGAGGCAATGGCGAATCAGAGCCATCGCGTTTCTAGAATGACCCCCACCCGGGGATATTCCACACATTTCCCCAATCAGCGTTCCCGAAATAATTGGTGGTTTGTTAACCTGCGCAGTGAATCAGGAATGAGAAATTATTTGTGGCAAGATGCAAGGAGCAACTGACTCTTAGGCACATAGACTCGTGACCAGTCTGCCTACGTAGCGGAATGCAAAAAATGTGGCCAGCACTTTTGCCATAGGTAGACTGGTACATCTCGTCTGATCGCACTGGGCTGGGCGGGAGTCTAATTTTAATCTGCTGCCTTCTCCTGTTGTAGAATACAGTCAGCTCACGCACCATCGCAAAAGGGCAAAATGCAAACATATACCGAGCACGATCATTTCATGGAGGGAATTTCTAACGGGTCCTGAAATGACGGTACTGATACATGACAGCAAGGCGAAGAGGTACAGCGATGAGTGACGAGATAGCATGGTGGAAGTAACAGTTTTTTGTGGTGCGAAGTGGGTTTGGATTGAGGAAGGGATTAGAGACCAGCTCTAGTTAATGCGCGCCAAGCGTTAAGAAATCCGCTTCAACCATGTCCCATTAAAGACTCCTGGCAGAAAATAAATTAGTATCTACGCATTTCGTGATTATGAGGTAGGTGTACATGTACACCGCCGGTCCCGCTTCGGAACGCCGTCGCCAACCACAACATAGTGGCACAGCTAAGAGCACAAGATCATACATTTTGGGAGCGTTTTATTACAGCTGTTTGCATATCTAATGACACCCATCGAAAAAAAATTAAATAAGATCAAATTTGATGTCCCGACTTGCCGTCCACGCCCAGCCTTCAATTCCAAACGGATTCAGTTGATTTTAGGTGCATTCGAAAGGTTTTCATGAGCTCTTTTTAGCCATACCCTACTTGACTCCTAATGCTCAAAATTGGGAAATCAAGTTCGTTTTGAACCACTATCGGCATCATTCGGTGCAAATTTTGAGCAAACCAAATTTTGAGTATTACGGGTCGAATAGGGTATGAATAGAAAGAGCTCATGAAGGCCTTTCATATGTATCTGAAAGCAAGAGAATCTGTTAAGAATTGAGCCCGGGGCGTGGACGGCAAGTTGGGACATCAAATTTGATCTTAATTTTTTTTTTTTGATGGGTGTCATTAGATATGCAAACAGCTGTAATGTTGAATCATTTATATCTGCCGTGGCGAGTTATTGAAGTCTCATACTTTTACTGGACAGATTCCCTTGTTCGTTCATCAAATTCTGCACACGAGAAACACGCTCCGGCTTTCCCAATGGCAGGCTCGGACTCGGACGGCGTTGGACGGCCTCAGACGGAGTCGCGACCTCACGATTGGCGGATACTAGGCAAATAGTATGTGCACGCGTTTTTGAATTCGCCATTAACTCCTGCAGTGGTGAGTATACAGACGCACCGCCAGAGGTGAGAGATCATGATATACACGCTGCAGGATATTTGGAATTACCAGATTGTTGGTTGAGCCCCTAGAATGAAACGATGTTCAAGTACGTCTGTTCAACTAGCCGAGACACGTTCATCAAGTTAAGAAACCCAACTTTAGATCTTTTTTTGCTAGAGGACCGACTCGAGTAACCTCCGAGCGGAAAACTGCAGCTCAACCGAGAAATTAACTCGCACAACGCTTTAAAGATCACCGAAATTACGAACTTGCACGTACAAAACTCTGCGACATCGTGTGAGCTGGTCGTCGCGTAGCGATCTGGGGGTTGCTTTGGAAAATTTCCAGAACTTCTGACAACTTGTCCCAGAAAGCTTGACGCCTGTGCATTATGTAATTGATTGCCCGGGCATGAGCGTGGGACTTTTCTTTCACCTTTATTAAATCTTCCTTCACCACGCCACTGGACATGTCGTCTGCCGAGCTGAAGGCACAGGGAAACGTGCTATTCAGCGCCAAAAGCTTCGAGGAAGCGGGCAAAAAGTACACTGAGGCCATTCAGGCTGGCGACGAGACCGCCGACCCCAAAGGGCTGGCGGTACTTTATGCAAATCGTGCCGCGTGCCGGCTGTCGTTGAAAAGGTTTGCGTGTCGCTGCATCTATGAATCCCCCTTCACCGTCGATAGGTATATGGACGCCAATGACGACGCCAAGAAGGTCAGTCGCTGTTCATTGATTGCGACATTCGTTAGCCTTAATCTCGGTGAACCGTCAGGCAACGCGGCTGGACCCAACATACGCGAAGGCGTTTGCGAGATTAGCCACCGCACAAGATGTTCGTCGAAACCACCTCCATTGTAAAATCTGATATCCATGTCCTGCAGGCGATGGCTGACTATCCAGAGAGTAAAGAGAGTTGGAAGCGCGCATTGGACGCGCTTCCCGAATCAAATCTCAAGCCAGCGGAGCAGATTCAGAAAGAGCAGTATCAGGCGGGCCTGAATGCCGCGAATGCCGGCGTGATTAGAATGCAGAACACACCCACTGTCGGCGAAAAGGCGATTCTTGTGCAAGGTGAAGGGCGCCTGCCCTGGGAGCTTGCGGCTGCAAAACTTCCAAGCTTGAGGGTCGAAAGGCCTGTCAACTCTGATCATCTTTTCAGCAGCGTATGTATCAGTGTATATATTTGAAGGGAACTGAATGAATTTGCAGGCTTGGGTCGTCCACGGCGCATACGAGGTCTGTTGTCCATTCACTGTTCCTCCAACGACCTTGACGCACTCCAGGTATTCATCAGCGGTGTCAACAAGATGAGCCAACTCCAAGTGGACCCCATTACAAACCAGATGCGGGGCATGCCCGGCGTAAGATCCCTTTACATATGTATTCCAGAACACCTTCCAACTTCCTACGTCCAGGGAATCGCGGACCTCAGCAATGGCATAATGCGCGATTCGCGTGTCATGCACTTGACCGACAACGAGTTTATTTCCAAATACAACAGACAAAGTGAGGCCAGATGCCATCATTGCAAAATTAGGGTTGACAAATTATAAGTGACGCTCGAGGCCAACGTTCACAAGCCTTGGTCCGAAGATGGACCTGAAGAGGTCATTCGCGGAGCCCTCGCGCGGCAGCGTGATAAGGGCTGGGATTCTGTTCGTCCGGCTGTCTCACTTACGATTCGGTAATTGTCTCGAAAAGTTTTGTGACCTCTCTAGATCCATGACTAAATCATCATCGTAGTGCATGGGTCTTGAGGGGCTTTCTTGAAGCCGCCTTGCGCCAGCGGCATGACGTCGCTGTCGAATACTTCAAACGCTCGCTCGATGTTCTGCGGAGCCTGCGAGAGAGCTGGATCTTGGTGCCGAAGGGAGATCGGGGCGTTGTATTCGAAAAGTCGTTCCTCTTCGGCATCCAAAGGCTTTATATCGATTCAATCATGCAGGTGCGTTACTCCTGTGCCTTTAGATTCCTTACCTAATGGGTTCAGTCCTATGCTTTGAATCCGTCCCCAGAGGCCCTGGAGGAACTTGACAAGGAGTCGGACCTGCTCATCCGCGAGGTTGACCAAGCACTTAGTGAACCACGCTCCCAGGAACCCGTGGATCCCGGGTTCGTCAGTTCCTTCTACATGTACCCCCGAGGATTGGCCTACGCGTAAGCACATTGCCCACTTTCTGTTTTCCAGACTGAGTATTGTGCACAGGATGAAGGGATTTTATTACAACAAGAAGTCGCTTGCCGACCCCAACAGCGCCAGGGAGCTTTGTCGCAAGGCGGCGCTGTCGTACATCAAAGCCGCCGATCGCTTCCCAACAGACGACGAACAGCACCCTTGTACGAATCGGGCTCATTTCCTTCTGGAAGAGCCAACCTGATGCCTTACTTAGGGTTCTTGAACGTTGCGTTGGGGAATATGTTCCAGTCGCACTCCTTCCCGCTGCGGGAAACGTTGACTGTCATGGAGCGAATCAGACTAACCGCACCGAAGGCGAAGGAGATCTGGGAGCGCTCGTCGCTCAGTGCATCAGGGTTGTGGGGCATTCTCGAGGGTGTCGAGAAGCAAGAGAAGAAGTTGCGCAACATGGTTGCGAGTGGGAAATTCTCGATGGACGCTTGTGTTGGGGCTGATGGATCCTAATTCACTTCATATTCTGACTCAATATAACACATCCTCTTCGTCTCGCAGCCCCGCGGCGTATTGACATATTAATATTCCGTCTTGGATTTTGAAACGAATTTGGGTTATCACTGTGTTTCATCTGCTACAGAGGTTTTCCTGTCAAATACCGTTGATTCGGATGGCCACGATCCACGTCGGACCAGCTTCAATTTTTTCAACTTAACTTTCCAGCACTGGCCGAATTTGTGCCGAATTGATCTCATCGAGCCCAAAGAACACCAAACAACGCGTCTCCAGTTACGCGACCACCACGACTCACTCGCATTGCCACCCACCACCAATGATCATCCCAGTCAGCTTCCCCATCCCCTCCGTCTCCACCCCGAAGCTCCCATCCCAACTCGCCAGAATCTCGCACGACGAGCTCGTCCTAATCGAGCTGCAAGGCGAGCTCGAGGTCGAGTGCACCAGCGACAGCGCGCGCGACGGGCGCCTCGTAGGGCGCCTCGCAATCGACGAGGCCGGCGTGCGTCCCTTCCCCTTTTCCATTTCCCGAATCCGAATCTGACGCGCATTCAATAATCAGAAACGGCCGACGCTGCGGATCGGGCACCACCTGCTGGAGGGCAAGGTCGCGCCACTGCCCAAGCCGCTGGCGGTGTTGCAGCGCGTACCCGATGGCGACCCGGACGCCATGGACTGTGATGCGGATGCGGATGCGGATGCGGATGGGTCGCAGGGGGCGGGGGCGGAGACGTCCACGGTGTCGTGGGACGCGATCGCTATCGTCAAGCGCAAGATCGTCTTTTCGAAGCGGCCGATGCCAATTGTGGGCCGGCCGTTGGAGTGATGGGATTCACGGACGAGGCGCGGTACGCATGTACCACAGTGTATTATTGGTGATTGGACAATCTTGAATTCTTAAACTGATCATAAAGCGACCCGGGGACGATTGTAGGCAGGAAAGGATTTTATATTCACCAGGAAAGGATTTGCAAAGTGCCTTTATGGTTCGTCCTCTCCGTCCTATCACTCAAATCATGTCGAGTGAGACCGTACTTGCATTCAAAATCAAGATCCAAGGTAATGCAGGTGGATGCGATCACTCACCGAGCACGAAGATCCTGCCAACAGGGACCATAGACAGTGGCACACCGACTCCCCGGTGCAAGACAAGATTGGAAATCGATGAAGTGAGAGCAAAACGACAACTCGGCAGCAACGGGGATTAGTAGTCTCGTGGGGCAGACGATTAGGCTCCTCGACGCAGACGACGTGGTCTACACTCTGCCTCTGGGAGAAGACTAGCTCGACCCTCCCTCTGAGAGTCACGCCAGTATACACCAGCGTTATGTTGAGTGAATCGGTGTTCCTTGGTTTTGCATCACCGGCATGTGGGTGATAGGCTATTCATCCGTCGCCCTCTGCCTCCAGATCTGCTGGTTCCCGACCTTCCATGAAGTCTCCTCCGGGTTATCTGGCCTGTCGTTTAGGAGAGTGGAAGGAAGCCGAGGAATGGCGGCCAGTGGCGTCCCACAAGAGTGCGTGTGATATCCATGCATCGGGTCCGGTGCCCCGAGACTCTTGCTATCGAACGTATTGCAGGATAGGGGTCGCGGCGCTGCTTTGTTTCACAGCATTCAGCATTGCGCTGTACGACCTGCGGTACGGCGTCGTTTCGCGCGCCAGCACTTGGCGACTAGAACAAAGCCAAGCTGTGGTGGTTCTACACCTGCTTGTTCCTTATAGGAACCACCGCAGTAATACATCTTCCTTCCTTCCTTAGATCCCATGCTTCGCGCTTGAACAGCGCAGTATACATGGTGTTGAGAGCTCGCTCAAATGGGCCAACATATATCATGGATATTTAGACTTGATTCATACATCCTACACTGGCGAATCGACGGGAAAAGAGGTACAGAGAACAAGATGCGAGAGTGTCTAAAGCGAGCGACTATACGATTTTTTCTGTTGTAAAACATCGACAATAAGCTCCACGCACAATAAGGAGTTACTGGCGAACATGCCTTTTACGTGGATTATTCGAGGCGGCTAAAGAGGGACGGGAGTGCGTCGGAGGCCAAGCCAAAATATACACGAAGTGCATTTATGTATGATATGGTGATACAGTGCGGGTTTTGAATATCGTCGCGGAAGGTCGGAGGCCGACAAGATTGTGATACAGTCCAGACGGCGGTTGCGGGTATACTGCCGTGGACGAAAGAACGGATGGGTAGGGAACAAAGGTGGTGGGTGGTGGTACAGGTCAGTTGAAGCCGTCAAAGTGGCCTTTGAGGATGCGCTCGCCCATCGGGGACGGGGCCCTGCGCGGCCGGCCCTCTGCGGAACTGAGGGTGGCGGAGCGGCGTGGCTTGCTGTCGCGGCCGAAGGGAAGGCTGCTTTGTGTGGGACTGACGGCCGTGTTCGGTGGAGCGTTAGGCGGTGAACGCTTCCCATCATTGGGCTATTACGAAAGAGGTAAGCATGGCGACGTGGGGCGTAAGGGAGCCGAACGCACAGTCATGAAGGCGGCGCTGCTAAGCGAGAGTCGGCGCAAGAGGCCCTGGCCGCGCTCGTTGTGTGCATCGGGGAGAGCGGTATTCTGTGGCTGAGCAGCGAAGCGCCCGGCAACAACAGTGCTCGCGCGACGAGCATGTGAGACAGCTGGCACTTCCTTCGTCTCCGGCTCCTCTTCTGTAAAGTTCACTGAGCACGCGCCGGTGGGGGTTAATCGAGTCAATTACCTTCAAAGACAGGCGCAGGGCCAAACTTGCGGAATGGGAAGGTTCCGGGGCTTTTGGTGGGCGATTGGGCGAGGAAGTAGGACAGAATGGGGGACGTTCCTGGGGATGGAATGTTGACTCGCGGGGACGATCCAGACGTGGACATGGGGGTAGGTATCTCTGTGGGAGAGCTCGCGGAGCCGGACGATTCGCCAGAGGAGACCGACATGGAACGAGGGCGTCCGCGGGGGAACGGAGAGGACATGATGGGAATTGGTTTTGTAGCAACTTTGTCGGTGGGGGCGCGATTGTTGTTGGACATATTGTGAGAGAAGATGGGGGGAGTAAGAAAGGGATAGATCGCAAATCCCGACATTATATACTTGTGGTGGCTATTTCCGATCAATATGCCCACGTGCTGCTAATTGTTGGGGAAAATCCCGAGTCTCCACACTCGCGCCTCGAGTGCTCCACCGCCATCGAGATCCCATAAAGGATACGGTTACCCTCTAGATAAGCAACAACACCCAACAACCATTACGGACAGCGTAGCGAGACGCGACCTAGGCACGGACCAGGCTTATCTGGTATCGAGGGACTTCTCCGCGGAAGACTGCCTTGATATTTCTGCCTATCGCAACGCCATTGGACGTAGTTTTAAACCAAGTGGCGAATATTACAGAACGACTGCTGCTGGAGCACATCTCCCACCACCACCCGGCGTTTTCAACTTCCCCGCATCCCCTATTTTACCCCGGATTGCGCTAAAAACACGTGCTGATAACCAACTGCTTCTCCGCTTCTACTCGTTATCTTGCCGAATGAAGCGGTCGAGGTTGCAAAATGGTGTAACTTTTGGCCCAAATCCCCGTCTCCGTCTCGTCGTATGCGGTACCGACTATATGGTTTGAAATGCGACGATTGCTGACCTGTGATGGCTGACCTTGGCTGACGTGGGTACGGCAGATGTCCAAGTTCGCGTGACCCGCTCTCGAGAATCGCTGTCCTATTCCTAGCCTGCTGTTGGCTACCGTTCATGGGAGAACATCACCCAGGAAGCGGGGCTCCACGCAGCCAAGATTTCCAAGAGGAATGTCCGTCCAAGCCCGCACGGATTTCCCAAGACGCACCCTCTCAAGGACGCTGAGAAAGCGAGTTCCGTCGAGATTTAACGTTCAGCAGGACAGCTGACAGTGTGGATCTAAAATGCAGTGCTTCTGATGCTTCGCCTACGCCCAAACGACTGCGATTGCAATTCAGTTTTTGAGAGCCTGGGAGCCGCGACCGCTCAGCTGACGCGACCGGATACGTACCAGAATTTAGCTTGGTCTGAGGAGCGCCGCATATAGCAGCGCTAGGATTAGCCGATCGCGGAGGAAACAATAGCAGGGTCTAGGAAGCAGTGGGTTGCATAAACTCAGCGCCTTGAATGGAATCATTCGCGGAAATGCTTGCTTTATCGGAGATACCCAACGCGATGCAGCTACGGCCGTGTATGAAAATAGATCTAGAAGCGGATGACGGCGTCATTTAATTGACCGCGATTTACACCATCGTGCCCCAGATTCAATTTCCTCATGCCCTCGGTCGTACGTCAAGCCTTCACGACCCCTCGCAAAAGCAAGGCACAAGTGCAGTGGCCTCTCCATGTACATACCTACCTCCATTGCAGACGTAGAGCTCGAAGGGCTTCTAATCCGCAGCAGAAGCCGATACGCAATTTTGGGTCGAGACATCCGCTGAATGGAGTCAGAGTGGATGGCGCCATCCGCCTGGTCCGTTAAAAATACATATCTTAGGAGACGTGATAGAGTTAACGTACGCGCAGCCTCGCCGCGGCGGATGGCGGAGGACAGCACCCCTCGTCGTCGGCCCAAGCGCATCCGCATTGCAAAATCCAAGGAGAAGACGAGGATACCAAGGCTCTTGCAGCGGGATGACGTGCCAAGCGGATGGGTTGTTGGACAGACGACAGGGGTGAGCTTCTTTCTAAAGGGTCAGATACAGATAACATATACTGCCGAGATTAGCCCGCCTCAAAGACAGACTTTCGTACATCCGTTGCGGGGGTCCACGAAGATGCATGTCAGAAGACATCAAGGGTTAAGTGAATTGCGTTTCGGGCTGACCCGAGCGGGCCTCGGAATTTCATGGCTAACATCCCTAGCGGCCGGCGGTTGGTCGGCGGACATTGAGTGGCGGGAGAAAAGAATCAAGGCTCGAAGTGGTTCGATGCACGACGGGAGCTGGGCCTGAAAATCGGAGCGCGAAGATGTCAAGGCAAAAATACCTTACTCACTGAGAGACGGCGTGTGAGAGGGTGAGAATATAGTAAAAATATTATTTAGCTGTGATGTATCATAGAGACACTCAGTAAGTCGGCGGAAGTCAAGCCTAGGCTTCGGGGTGAAAATTTATACCGGCCGGCGGACGTTGAGTGTGGAGGAGAGGAACACAGGCCTGAAGTGTTATGATGGGAACTGGGCCTGAAAATCGAAGACGTCAGGCAGACGGCGTGTGAGAGGATGGGAAGATTTTTCAGTGTTTATTGGGCGATTAGATACACTCGAGTAATTGCATCGACGTCCACGTCCAGCAGGAAGACTGGAATTGAGAGGTCATTGGAATGAGTCGTTGGGCGGCGTCTCGGCGGATTCCCTAAATAACTGTGAGTTGTCAGTGAGTCGCCCGGGCCGCCCAGAATTCAAGTGTTCCCGGATCGGCTGGGGCAAAGGTCGCGGTATTACGAGAAAGGGGCGAAAAAGAAAGGCACTCTAATGAGGCTCACGTGATCGATTCCCACGCTTTAGGAGGTTCAAGTTGCAGTATTTTGGAGTAAAATCGCAAAATCATACGTGGTTTTCTTAAAAATACTGAAAGCTTCTATTCTTCACCCACAGGCATGGATTTCCCGGTGGCTCACTGTTCCCGGGCCTGATCATCTGGCAATAATGACATCCATGGGCCTTGACCTATTACCAGACGACCCGGCAAGTTTGCACCTCATCTACCCTAATTCATTCATGTCTTGCTTCCAAAACCGTTTACTTCCTGGTCCCTGGATTGCCAAGTGAATTACTCAGCTCAGGTCACGCTCTCTACAACTCAATTGGTCTTATTTTACTACAAGGTACGATCGCAGTTGTGGATTCCATATGACGGGTTGAGCGGCGGATTATAAGTAAAGGCGCAATGTGCCATCCGAGTCCACATCCCCTGCATTTCCAGAATGGCCTGTGTTCCACAGTTGGCGCTCCTCTTTCTGGCCAATTTCCAAGGGCATGTGCTCGATAATGCCAACGCCAACACATTTGCACCCTCGGCAAACAATCCTATAATCACTACAGGCTTGAATCCGGCCATCTCTTTGAATCAGCAGGTAAAAAATCCTCCTACATGAGTTTGACCTTGATTAATTCCATTCACTGTGTATTACAGTGGCAATTCATTCCCCAGGCCGGCAACACGACCTTTATTATTGCGAACGGAGTAAACGGTGGAAACGCAGCCTTTTTATCGTATCCTGGAGCCGGCACCCCTGGCCCACTCCGGCCGGGGTTTTCGCAAGCAGTTACCCAACTAACTCAATCCCAAGCCCTCGTATTCGAGGTGGAATGCAGTAGCACTGTTTCCAATGCTGGAGTGTGCGTAAAGCCTACCTGGTTACGAGTGTTTACAGATGATATCCAATTTCTTTAGCATCCGAGAGACACTGGGCGGCAATGTCCTCACCGCGTGGAGCACGGGAGATGGAAGTTCAATCACTCCAGTAAATGAATATTACAGAATCATGTTCTGGATTGCTGACTGGGTGTCAGGTCACATACGAGGGTTTCAGCGGGCGTCCGGAGCAAACCTGGACCTTTATTTGAGGTCGTTTAGTTGAAGCGCACGAGTCCGCAGTTCAACCTGCTATGGATATGGGCATATGTGACAAGTGAGCATGGAAGCTGCAGTTCAACCTGCTGCTAGATCGTTGAAATGTACTTGTATATCTTGGTGTCTTGTGAATGGAGTGAATTTGCTGGATGATTCACCGGAAGATCGCAGAAGTTGTGCGGGAGATAATTCCTGTTCTTCGTGCTTCCCATTTCAACTGATGGGATATCGGTCTTTGAGACTGCGGCAGCAATTTATCGCCAGAATTTATCCCGATCGGTCAGTGGGTAACTTATCTGTTCTGCTCAAATTCTCCGGA
Source organism: Mycena epipterygia (assembly GCA_029281465.1). Classification (NCBI taxonomy): domain Eukaryota; kingdom Fungi; phylum Basidiomycota; class Agaricomycetes; order Agaricales; family Mycenaceae; genus Mycena; species Mycena epipterygia. The sequence goes on along the minus strand of JARJCQ010000078.1, from coordinate 54,386 downwards.
TCAAGTAACAAAGTCAGCAAAAAGTAGGAGGTTGAATCTTGATGGACTCGTCACGGTACCTCAATTGTGTTTTCATAGACTTGTGAAATGAACATGATAATAGACTGATAAGATAAATGCTTGATTTTCAATTCTTATCGGCCTTGACTCGGTCGCTGATGGCATCAGCGGGCATTCACCAAAAAGCGTCGGCAACGATTTTCACAGGTCTGTCAAGCGACAGTTCAATTGAATAACTGAATGACACCGCAAGTGACAGTGCAATGCAAAGTGACATTACAATGTCCGCCCGGCGCCGTGTCAGGTCATGTTCTCTACATCTTATTCTGTACGCCAATACAACGCACATCTGCCACACCACCTGTGATGGATCCAATGGAAGAATATAAGTAAAGTCTCTGCATGTGCCATCTGAGGCAACATCCCCGTATATTTTCAGAATGGCCTGTGTTCCAACGTTGGCGCTCCTCCTTCTGGTCAACTTCCAAGGGAACGTGCTAGACAACGCAGGTGCCAACGCATTTCCGCCGTCAGCAAATAATCCTATAATCGGGCAATCTTTAAATTCGCCGATCGCAGACTCTTTGAATCAGCAGGTAAAAAAATCGTCCCACGAGAATTTTACCTTTGTTAATTCCATTCAGTGGAGATTCATTCCCCAGGCCGGCAACTCGTCCTATATTATTGCGAACGGAATAAGCGGTGGAAACGCAGCCTTTGTATCGTATCCGGCTGCCGGAAACCCTGGCCCATTCGACGCGTTGTTTGCGCAAGCAGTTACTCAACTAAATCAATCTCAAGCCCTGGTATTCGAAGTTGAATGCACTGGCTCTACTACTGGAATGTACGTATGGCCCACCCTACTGGTGCGAACTTCACCCAACGATTATTCCTTTAGCATCATCGAGACGTTGGGTGGCAATGTTCTCACCGCGTGGCCCACGGAAGCCGGAAGTACGACATCTCCAGTAAATGAATATTCCAGAATCATATTCTGCATTGCTGACTTGGCGGATCGTCAGGTTACATATGATTGCAGCCAAAACTTCATGACAAGCCGAAATTTTGACCCAGGACCCTCTAGATTCAGGGTTAGGCATGAAAGTAGGTATAGTTTATATGTAAAATTTTCGTTTCAAAAAAATTGGGGCGTTTCATAGCGTGGGAAAAAAAAACGCAAAATCTGGAGTGAAAATTTCGAAATTTAGTGTACCTATTTAGTCTTCTGCTTGCCCTTGCCCTTGCCGAACATTCCCCCGGTGCCCCTGTGCTGGTGAGAGGCAATTTAGGCGACCCGCGGCATGGTGTGGAACGAGAGGAAGATGTCGGGCACGATTGGTCGCGGAGCACAGCCACCGGCTATGACCGGCCCGAACCGAAAACGCGAAATCTCGGTGGGAAAATATATATTTTCACTTTTTGAACTTTCGCTCCGGGGGATCTGTAGAGGGCCTTCTTATAGTGCTATTTACACAATAACTTGATGTCTGAGTTAAAACTAGAGGAACAGTAGCAATTCCCAAATCGGGACAAAAGTTTGTCACGAAGTTCCGTCTGCAATCATACGAGACTTTCCGAACCGGGCGTCCGGAACAAACCTGGACTTTCGAGGCCGCTCCACCTGTTTAGTTGAACGTGCGAGTCAACAGTTCAACCTCCCGTGGGCATAGGTGACAATCGAGTGAAGGAGCTGCAGTTCAACCTGCGGCCAGATCGGTGAAATGTACTTGGTGTCTTGTAAATATAATAAATTTGCTAGATGATTAACAGGAAGATCATAAGAGCTGTGCGGGAGCTGATGACGAACGAGTATCCAAATCGCCTTACTTGCTACCGATCTGCCCTTGGCCGCAATTAAATACCAAAGTACGACGGCTGCAAAGGTCGGGCGCCCTTCAAGGACTCTTACCAGATCTCGAGGTGCAGATGTAAACATTATCATTATTGCGACATGTTTGAAACTTCTTGGACTGGCGCTGGTGCAGTTTCAATCAACGACGTCGAATCTATAATTATCCGCGATGGTTTCACGACTCGGACTTGTCATCAATTCAAGTCACTTTATGGTACGGCTGCGTTGAAAATACAAACCCATTTTAGGAGACGTAATGCATCCTCGCCCCGGCGGAGGACAGCGTCCCTCTTCGTCAGTTCAGGCGCATCTCCATTGCAAAATCCAGACAGAAAACCAAGGCTTGTGCAGCGGATGACGTGCGTGATGTATATGCCAAGCGGATGAGTGTTTGTTGGATAGACGGCAGGATAGCGAGCTTCTTTCTAAGGTTCTAGATGAGATATGTCAAGATTATCCCGCCAGATCTGAGATCAATCACAGGAGAGACAAACAGCGTGTTAGAGGGTGAGAAGATCGAGATGCTAGTCACATGTAGTTGGGACTTTATTTTGTGCGGTTAAGGCTTTGACCAATCGGCATAAGCCGGGGACTTGGGAAAGAACGAGACATGAATCATATATATGAGACCTAGTCGGCATAGGAAGACAAGCGACTGAGGTACGGCTAAGGTGAGGCGCAGAATAAGGTAAATGCAATGGGATCAAGAATGGAAAATGGAGAAGCGACTGCATCCCAGTCGCTGTGCGAGCTGCCGGTGTCATAATGGTCCGGGCCGCTCGGGTCTATAAACCGCAAGAAAAGTGATGCCGGGTGGCTGAGGAAAGAAAAAGAGTGTATCGAGTTATCGAGAAAGAGTCACAGAAAGGCATTGGCTCGGTGTCCCACGTGACTCATTCCCACGCTTTAGGGGGTTCAACTTGAAGTTCAAGCGGCCTCGGTTTTTTTCCGAGAGAAGCCGCCTCATGGGGCACAATCACACGAAGTTTCCTGAAAACAGAAAACTGTAAATTTGTCACACACGAGGACATGAATTTACTATTCATGGCAGGAATGACATCCTTGGCAGCTCCAGCTATTCCGTGTGCCCTTCTCCTCGACCGATTACCCGACGACCCCGCAGACTTACACCAGCTTACACCTCATCTATTATCGACTGCTTCTATCCCGCTTACAAAATTGTTTAGTTCCTGGTCCCTGGATCCTGATCCTCGTCGAGTGAATTGACTCAACTCAGGTGATGTTCTACTCTGGTTTTATTTTATACCCAGTTTCGGATCCCCGATAGATCAAACCACAGACTATAAGTAAAGTCTCTTCATGTGGCATCTCAGTCCACATCCCCGCAAACTTTCAGAATGGCCTGTGTTAAACAGTTAGCGCTCCTCTTTCTGGTCAACTTCCAAGGGAATGTACTCGACAACGCATCCGCCAACGGATTTCCACCGTCAGCAAACAATCCTAATCGGGCAATTTTTGAATTCGCCGATCACTTTGAATCAGCAGGTAAAAAATTGCCCTACATGAATTCGACCTTCATTAATTCCACTCCACTCACTGTGTATCCCAGTGGCAATTCATTCCCCAGGCCGGCAACTTGTCGTCCTATATCATTGCGAACGGAGTAGGCAATGGAGACGCGGCCTTTGTCTTATATCCGGCTGTCGGCAACCCTGGCCCACTCAACACGTTGTTTGCGCAAGCAGCTACTCAACTAACTCAATCTCAAGCCCTCGTATTCGAGGTGTAATGCAGTAGCTCTAATACTGGAATGTGTGTATGGCCCGCCCTACTAGTACGAACCTTTCTTGATGATCTTCAATTCATTTAGCATCAAGGAGACAACGGGTGGCAATGTCCTCACCGCATGGCCCACAAAAGACGGAAGTACGATTTTTCCAGTAAATAAATATTACAGAATCATATTCTGCATTGCTGACTTGCCGGATCGTCAGGTGACATACGAAACTTTCACCGGGCGTCCGGAACAAACCTGGACGTTCGACGCGGCTTGAAGCATACGAGTCAGCAGTTCAACCTGCCGTGGGTATAGGTGACAATTGAGTGATGGACGTGCAGTTCAACCTGCGGCCAGATCAGCGAAATGTACTTGTATATCTTGGTGTATTGTGAATGGAATGGATTTGCTGGATGAAAAATCACAAGAGCTATGCGGGAGATGATGCCTGTTCTTCATGATTCCTATTTACTGATGAGATTGGTCTGCGAGGAAGTTCAAACGATGAAGAAACCTGATGGCGAACGCATATACAAATCGCCTGAAACTTTCATCGGGGTAGTGAACTCCCCATAACCTCTAGACGGTGCCATTCGGAGAATTTACTGTGAACTCCGTGTGTGGGACAAGAATATAATCGTGAGCGGTAATTTTAACTGCAGTTGTTCACATGATTCACCAACACTTTCCCCCCGACTACCTCGCAGGCTTACTTCGTTCTGATCTCGCTTCCCGAATCGTTTACTTTGATGTCCTGAAATCGTGAAACTTGTCAAATTAATTGGGATGCTCCTGCCGCCACATCACCTAATCTCAGGTGGCATTGACATGGTGCATGGTGCCGCGATGGAAATCTAGATTCCAGTTATAGATCCAACGTATAATATTTCTCTGCATATGCCGTCTGAACCCACGACTCCGCACATTTGCAGAATGGCCTGTGTTACGCAGATGGCACTCCTTTTCCTGATCAATTTCCAAGGGAATGTGCCGCACCAAACGTCAACACATACGGGCCCTCGGCGAATAATCCTGTAATCGGACAAGCGATGAACGCTGCCCCATCTTTGAATCAACAAGTAGTGTGACCATCCCTCGAGAACTTGACCATATCTAATGCTTGGTTCTCGTAGTGGAGCTTCCTTCCCCCGGGCGTCTTCAACGAATCGACGGACTATTTCATTGTTAACGGAGTAAGCGGGGGGAATGGGACCTTTTTGTCGTACCCTGGGGCAGGAACCCTTGGCCCACTACGACTCGTCTTTCCGCAAGCAGTTACTCAACTATCAAAACGGGAAGCCCTCATTTATGAGGTGGAATGCAGTTCCACCGTTTCTAATGTTGGAATGTGCGTAAAATCCATCTGAATATAAGCCGTTTGATCTTGAATTCCTTCAGCATAAAGGAAACGTACGGCGGCAATGTGTTGACCGCGTGGCCCACGGAAGAAGCAAGTACGATCACTCCCGTAAATGGCTATTACAGAATTAGATTCTGCATTGCTGATTGGTTGTCGGATCTTCAGGTCACATACGTGGTATTCACTGGGCGTCCTGAACAAACATAGACGTTCGAGACGGTTGTTGAACCGCGGGTCTCGGAGCAGTAGTTCAGCCTGCTGCCAGATTAAATTCAAAAAATCCTTTTCTTACGAATTAATTACACGTTTGTCACCATACAATGGCAGGAGCTAGGCGGGAAAGAATCACCACTCATACAGACACCTCCAAGATTTTTTTTTTACGTAAAGCCGTGGTGACGATCTGGTGGAATATCAGAACAAGAGCCAAAAAGGAGATATTAACCATACTGAGGTACCCGACAGGGGCATTATAATCGTTTTCCGGAGGTTTCTCGTAGCCCGGTGGAGCGTATGACCTGGGAGTGACCCCAGGAACTTGCCTGGGTTAGGCGGTGAGCGGGTAGCTCAAAGCAAATAATGGATGGCGGACTTGGTGGCGATTTTGACGGGCTCTGAAAGCAGTGATTTGCCAGGTTCGGCATCGAGCGGCGTGAAGCCAGTTGCAGCAAATGGAAGAAGCTCCAGAGTGTACTAAAAAAAGCTGAGTTGGATGGTAATAGAGAGTTGTGCGTCCCTTACCCGGACTGAAAAACGGGGGAACAGGAAACTTGGTTTGAGGTGTTTTTTCACTTCTAGTTCACCAGTCATAGTCCTTTTTCCTGCCTCTGGGGCACCCTCGGTCGAAGGCCAAAAGAAGGCTTGGCCGACCCCGGTTACGAAAAAACTTTTACTCTTTCTTTCAGCGCGCTCTTCCATCGCGTCGGAACCGAGTGCGATAGACCGAACGAGATGCAACCGGGTGGCTTTGGTGTTCGCTAGGACATCCAAAGCGTGAATATCGTCGCTCTTCAACGTCAATGTCAGCGGTATGGACGATCCGATGGTAAAAGACAGCTATCCGACGACGATTAGTAGCACTTGTAAGTAGTTTCAATTATTTACCGGGGTTGCAATAGCCAGCTGGGAAGCCGCATCGTGAGATTGAATGCTTGGAAATGTTGGATCGGACACATACTGTACATTCAACATCAATCTCTTTCGCATCGAAGAGTTTGCCCTTGAATTTAAAAGGTTGCAAAACTTTCCAGCCAGCTGGGTCGCCTTCAGGGCCGATTAATTCACTCCCTTCTGTATATGCTAGTTGGCGCAATGGAGACGGAGGCTCAGGCTGTATCAGCGGAAGATAGGCGAAATTCTTGGTCAACCTGTGAAGTAGATGTAGTGCTACACCCAAGTATTGCAAAAACAGACATACGTCTGTTTGACTTGGAATACTCCGCGTTTAATAGTGGCTACGATGCGATAATCGATGTATGCCGGACTTGCTTGCTCGTAAAAGCTGGGCGGGGCTGATATTACCATGCTCTTCGCATCTGCCGGGGACACCTCGGTAGGGAGCGTGAATGTAAAAGGCCACGAATAGGTGCCTTTCGCGAGTTTACCGCCGGATCCGTCCCCGATGGCAGGCCACAGCTCCTGGTTCAAGTCGAGGAACACCTGTTCTTCTTTCCCCACGGCAGTTGTACCGCCTTGGATCTGTACGGAGACGATGACCGTTGAATATACGTGGAGGCAACGAAAGAGGGCGCGAATACAGACGGCTATGGTTATACTTTTCACCGCTTCGGTCTTGTCGATATCGAGCTCTACCCGCCCGGCGACGGTATCGCCCTCCAAGAAGAACGGGTGTGAGGCTGGGCTCGGGGAGCGGCTTTTGACATAGATAAAGAGCCAGTGCCTCCCTTTCGTCTCGAGAGAATACTTGTTTCTGAACGCGTAGCGCCGAGAGCGGGGGTCGCAGCAGCCTGGCGGGTGTAACCTGGCAGCAGCTCGGGGTAACCTGGCAGTTCGGGGTCATCGTCAGCCATGCTGGGCGGTGACGAGGATTTAGAGCGCCCATGATATACGAATCTGTGGCTTCGGGTCAGCGTTGATCGGCCGTCATTCCCATCATGTTCAACTTGGTTCTGTTCAATCAATGTTCAATATTAACGTTCAATCGCGCAACAATCGCTTCAAATGAAGGCAATGGGGATTTGCCCAAGAGCCATTTCATAACCATGGAGCGTATATACTTTACTCGATATCAAACTTGAACTGGGTCCGTTCGACAGAGAATGCACCCGTCAATCAATGCTGATGTGCATGCCTTCGTTTTCGAGGGCCAACAGCTTGGTCCTTACCGCAGGTGAAGGAGTCGAGGGGCCAAAGAGGTAGAATGCCTCAAGAGTAGCCCGCCCTTGGATGAGCTGCCGTCTCGAGCACAGCAGATCCAGCAGAGATTCGAATGTGTCTCCCGTGGAAGTGTGTATAATGCGCAGCGTCACGAGCCTCGGAAGAATATCATCTTCCTGCAGCACAGTGACAAGCTTTTCCAGCCCGCTGGGGAAATAGAGCGAGAACTGGAGGTCCACTGCCATGGGCACGACCTGCAGGAACGACCGGAATTCAGCAGCGGTTATATTTGGCTCGCCGAACGATAGACCCTCCAAGGGGCACTGGGAGCGCTCCAACAGAGCGCGCACCTGGTCGGTAAGTTCCTCCATGTCACCCAAAGATCCGGGAAATATTTGAAGGCGCGTGAGGCTGGGGGCGGTAAGGAAGGAGAGTATGGGTTTTCCTACGGCCATAAAAGACCGCAAAGAAGGAAGCGTGAATGGCGGGATACTAGGGAGGGGGGAACGATCCGGATCCATTATTGTAAACTGGAGGTCCACGAGGTTGGAGCAGCATTGCAAGGCGGAGATCCCCGCACCTGCGTCCTGCGTAGTAGTCGTCATCCGTAGGATTGTCAACTGGTCCCAGGCCACGTCGACGGCGAGGATGGGAAAATCTGGTAAGGTCACTGTGCGAAGCGAAGAGGCGGCGCAAATCTTGAGCGTTCGTGTTCCGCCTGCCGTGGGACCGTATGAGGTGGACGACAGCGACAGCGAGCGGAGCATGGGGAAGGGGCCTTGCTGGGCAACGAGCAACGAAAACGACTCCAGGGGAAGTCGCAGTTGGACATCCCGCCAGTGCTGACAATATGCCAAGCTTTCCTCCAGAAGTTTTTTCCCTTCGTCAGGGTTTCGACTGGTAAAAGACATGTCTCGAGGGCGGTTTGCCGCACGAGACAAAAACAGTCCGACTATTGCTGAATTAGGGCTAACAGACCCGGTGCGGGTACTGTCAATTGCTGTCGACTGCCATAGTTCAGGCGTATCGAGAGTGATATTCCGCAACTCCTTGCAAACATGACTGATGACGAACGGCGCCTGTTGAGGTACTGGCTGTGGAGGACCAGTGTTCGCAAGTAGCATGATTCGTTGGATGATTTCCGTCGGCATGGATAAGATGGCGGAAACGCCCATGGCTGCGCACTGTTCGTAATTGAGTTCTCGATAACCTGCGTGGACGGTGGTGTGAGAAGCCAATATGAGACGTCCTTGGCCTTATAAGCTAGGCTGTCACGTCAGATTGAAATATCAATCTAGTTCAACGTGCCACATTAACCGGTTTCATTGGGACGGTGGCGGAACCACGTTTAGCGCTCATCGTTCTCGCTTACAGACCGGCTCCTCCGAGCGTGGCGCAGAACGTTCTGGTTTCGACCCCTTGCATTCAAAATCATTGTGGGCTTTGACCAACAGCGTCGACTTGAGATACATACTGCTGTCGTGCTTGTTCCGGCGCTACTAGTACGGTCGCGAAGAGTCGACCTTCCTACTTACTCGCATCTTCGGTAGCGCGTTCTGGCATCATACGGCATTAATATAACAATCAGTCCATTGTGTACGAAATGTTCGATGGGTGTCCGGAGCAAACTTGGACATTGGAGCTTCTATCAATTAATTGAGACACGGCATAGAACGTGGTCACTGACTTGAGTTGTATGTAGTTGACGATCGGTTTCTGCCTATTAATTATATGATTAATGAATTCCGAGGATCATACACAGGAGATTCAACCAAGCGAGGATCGGCGTGATAGGCGGCATTGACTGTGTGGATGAACAAGCAATAGAGTCGAAATTAATTATACCAGCCAGAAGAAAGTATCCTGAGCATTATAGATCGTATTTCAACTCGTCCCAAGGTGGGAGATCAAAAAAGGTAGGAAGCAATTCCCACATCCTTTTACGGCCCGCGATCGTCTTTGTGTTAGCATCTTGCGTGCAAACCGCACAAAGTTTCAAAGAATCTAAAGAAAGAGGTAAAGGAGCAAAGGTGGCGAGCGTCCCTTTTACCACGTGTCTGTGAATGAACAAAGACTTGTTGCGCATGCAAGCTGCCGGATCTTGGCAACCGGCCACGTCGTCTTCCACCCATCCAAATGTGTTTCCAGCATCCCACTGCGCCTGGGAGATTTTTATACGCCCTACAACGCATGCTCGTTGGTCGGTTAGAGACAGAGTTGCGACAGTGCCATCGCCTCGAGGAATACCATCAAAAACGGTGACCTGATTGAACGAAATCAACCACAGAAATACTTGATTTAGATGGACGTACTGGAGCGGAACCCGTTACTTGGGCTCGATAGTACGCTAAGGGAAGAACAGAGAGTAGATTATTTTCCCTCGCCAAAGTTATCATGTCGTGATGAACACCGGGGTAATCCACGATGCGTGTCGGCGAAATTTGCTGCGGTAAAGCCTCGTATTCTTCCAGAGTTGTAGGATATTCGTACGTGAGCCGTTCCACGATTGATTGCAGGATATTCTTGAACTCGTATTTTCGGCCCAAACGAATGTGACTCGCGATAACCGAAAGAGGAATAGCCTTCTTAAGGAAAAACAACCTGGGTATCGAGAGATTAGTAGTGGTTCGCGAAACATCAGCCTGAGGGAGAAAAGAACATGACACTGACGGATTATAGAGGGCTTTGAGGAGATTGTTCACATCTTCTACCGAGTCCGATAGCTCGACCACAGGACATCCCTCAACACTGGGCTGCTCCGGAGGCTGAGGTAGTCCTTGTATGTCACGAAAGACAGAGGAATGGAGAGAGAGGACGCCCCAGTGGACTCGAAACTGGGTGTCGTGAGCCTGCAGCACGACGTTCCCATCGGGAAGCCAAATTTCTGAGCGTGCTATATCCACGTCTTGATGCTGGCGTTTGGCTGGCGGGTCGCCCATGGTGCCGAGACCAGTTACTTGCGCTAGCTCCGCTCGTGCGATTATATTCCTCTGCAATTTGTCCGCTACCGCGGGATCGACGTCGGCTAAGGTAAGTATCAGACGTTATCGTATGTGTGTGTGGGGGGATCACATACGGGCATGCTCAGCCGTCTCGAGGTGTTCTTGTATTCGTCGTAATATTCCCGCGCCAACACCTTTTAACTGTGCAGCATCAGCACAGAATCAGGTAAGGTCGCCTTCTAACTCACTCCTTTAGCCTCGGTGGCCGAGCGGATCGGATGGTCGAGTTCGCGGATGGCCTTGATCGCAACTTTAAAAGCGCGGATTTTGTAGGGGTTTGTCACCGGACTCTGAGTCTCTTCCTCCTGGTCTTTTGGGCAAATCAGGGCCAGGCCTTCGCACCAGGATGTGACCGAACCTACTGCGTTTCAACATATCGAGGATTGCATGGTTGGGTCCCTCATTTCCAGCAGAATAGGCTCGAGCAGTGGCTCTGAGGAGGGGAAGAGCAAGTCGCCTGCGAGCAAGAAGCATGTGGCATCCAAATTTGGAAAGCCCTTTTCAGGCTCGCAACGACGTCATGCTATGCACAAGTCACATGACTGAAACCTGGCTCTCACCCACGGCGACTCCCACAGAGTCCACTGTCCAGTCGTGTCACTGGCATGAAGACAGAGTCTGTGCTGCCTGTCCATCGGCCAGAGAGGCGGCTCGCATTTAATTCAAGAATCGAGCAGGGCCCTACCGGCTCAAATCATTTGCCTTGGAGTGCGTTTCCAAAATTTTCTCGGCTGATTTCTCCTAAAGAAAATGTTCGGACAGTTGGCCGCATCAAGGACAGTACGCTCTCGAACTATGTCCAGACATTGTGGCGGGTCTGCACCACGACTCTCGACGGGTCGCTCTCCGAGACGTTCAAGCTCGTTAGCAGCGACGACAGCGACGCCCGAACATCTGCAAGCGGCGTGACCAGGATTGCGGCCGTGGAGGGAGACAGCGACTCATTTCTGGACGCCGTCGTTGTCGACAACGATGAGCATTTGGAAGAAAAGGCGCCGCAGCTCCATCAGTCCGACAGTTCGCAACGCTCCGGTAACGGCGGCAGCAACAGTACGGGGCTCGGTATGTACAGGCAAGACTTCAGCGGCCCCGGCGACGATAAGCACTACCAGGGCGGTCTCGTGTCCTGGATTCAGTACCGCGGCTGGCCTCAGGTGGTCGACTTTTTCGAGCCCAGCTTCCCTCAGCATGAAGAAGAGTTCCAGACCCAGACCTGGCATTCGGTCAAGGGTCTCGCCTTGTAAGTCACTGTATCTTGTGTGTTGTGCGTACTTGGCTTGACTTTGTTTATTCAGTGCTGCCTCACTTTGTGCGCGCCATGCCATGTTAACCATTGCTTATCTAATGTCAAACCCTAGTTCTCATCCTGAACTGGGTCCTCTATCTCATCCTCAACAACGACAGCACGAAGCACAGTTTATATGCCAAGGTGTGTTTATTTTGATGCCCTTGAGCACAGCTAGTAACCTTCGGTAGATCGTCTACGTTAGTATCCCGTTTCGTCCCACCTTTTGAGGCTGAAATTCGTGCAGTGGGGCGGATTCACGTTATTCACAATTCCTACCCCATTCATGATCGCGCTTGACATGCCAAGAAGGTCACCGATCCTTTTTCAGACATGGTTCTGCATTGCCGTATGGTACTGCGCCTTCAGCGAGGTCATTCAGATGAGGCAATGCAACTTTTTCACGCATAAGCACTGCTTCGGCAAGGTACGCTCCCGGATTGTCTGCAGAGCGTCCTACTCACGCCTTTCAGGACTTCTTGGCCATGAGTGAGTCGCGCGAGGCCTACTCTGCACTTTTAACCTGTTCCACAGACTACTATGCCACGGGCTTTCCTACACTGATGATGTTTATCATATCAAAGCGGTTATACAACTTCATCGCCCAGGTCATCTTTTTCGTTCTCCTCGTGGTCCTGATCATCCCGGTCCAAGGAATCTACGCGCGGAATGTCGTCAGCTTCGTGCGTGAGTATCACTTCTCAGCGTGTGTCCCAACTAATCCATGCGATAGGCGATTTTCTCGCTCTTTATCCAGGGCTTGCATTACTCGAACGAAAATGTGAGCAGTTTGACGCACTGCGACGCGTTTGAAGCTGACAGACTGTGCAGGCTCGACGAAAGATGTTCCTCCTAGCGATCCAGCTCAAGCAGGCATTCAAGGCAAAGCACAAGGCGAGGTTGGCAGAGTCGAAGGCGAGCTTCACCAAGCGGAGATTCGCCAATTACATATTCCACGAAGTCAGGGTGCCGCTGAACAACGCTGGTTGGTTAGTTGAAAAGCGTACTGCATTTAAGCTAATGTCATCGACCCAGTGCTCGCTTTCCAACTGCTTCAATCCGGGAACGCCTTCAAGGAAGATTATGCCAAGAGCACGGAAATCTACGCCCTGGAGCAGGGTCTGAAAATGATGAAGACGGTGAATTGGATTGTTTCCTCGTCCGGCTTCCTTTACTTACGTTATTTAGGTTTTGAATGATGTCTTGGACTTTGAGAGTGCGTTTTTTACTGTATTCCTTCCGTCGGGCTAACTCCTTTTCATAGAAATGGATTCCGGTCACTTTGAGACCGTCGCCAGGGTACTTGCAGTCTTATTCTCAGTCAGTTCGCCGTATCTAACCCAGCACAATGCTAGCCATTCCCACTGCACCACTCAATACGCGCTATCCTCGATCAAGTCGAGGTGCAAACGGGTGCACGGCAACTGGTTCTGGAACGCGCGTTGGACGAGCGGATCGACAGTGTCCCGCGGTCCCTGGAAGCGGATGAGCCTGAAGGGCTCTGGGTACTCGGAAGCGAATTGCGTTTGCACCAGGTCCTCACGAACCTGGCCGCAAATGCGGTCAAGTACACTCCGGAAGGGGGCGGCTCGATTCGCATCTCGACCGAGTTTCTGGGGATCTCGACGCGAGAGGAGCTTCCTGGGAATCCCCCGGATATCGAGCAGGAGGGCCAGAACCATGACCGCTCTATGGAAAAGACGGACAACACCCGGGTCGGGACGGCATCCGAGCCTTATCCCAGTAACACCCCGGCTCTGACCAGGAATGGCAGCGGTGTTGTACAGACGCAGTGCCTCAATTTCCGCCTGGAGGTAGCGGATATGGGTCCAGGAAGTAAGTTCGAGGCTTGGTCGTCGTCTGATTATAACTGACTCGTTCGTGATAGTCAAGCCTTCCGATCTTGTGGAGGACAGGCTTTTCCAGCCCTTCGTGCAGGTAACTTTCCCGACACCTCTCATGCCGCGGTCCCTGATGCTCTACATTCACAGACCACTGTCGGGCAATCCAGCGGCTCAGGTGAGGCGGCTTCAAGCGCGAAAGTCCGCAATGCTGATGGACGACGTTTTTAGGAACTGGACTTGGCTTGGCTATCGTGAAGCAGATCGTCAGACTAAGTGGAGGGCGACTGGTATGTGTGCATGTGTATTCACCATCATCCAAGCTCAGCAAATATGTAGGGCGTTACTTCACGGCGAGGCCATGGGTCCAAGTTTTGGATAGAGCTTTCGTGCGTTGACCAGTTCATAGTGCTGCCTAACCTAACCCACCACGTCATACCAGCTATCCCATAGCCTCTGCGGCTGAAATACAAGCGGCACGCGATGCCAATACACTCACGTTGTTCGCCCGACCTCATGGGGACCGTAATAAAGGCGCCTCGGGCTTCATGACCCCGCTGGTTACATCCCCACCGCCGATTACGGACAAGCTTTCAACGGAGGCTACTCCGGCCTTCGCTGAGGCAGCAACTGCACCAACAGCGGGGCCCACACCGCGATCGCCCATGCCGCCCCGGTATGAGAGCAACCCAGACGCACGCCCGGAGCCGCGGTCCCAGTCTCCTTCGCTGCCACCGGCGGCACCCATGACACCCCTGGGCGCAGTCGTATCGTCGTCAGATCCCCTCCTGGTCCTCGTCGTCGATGACGATGCGGTTACGCGCGTGCTGTCCTCCAAGTACGCGGTCGTGTTTTCTCTCTCTCTGTTCCTGGCTGACGGACGTTACCTCTAGATTGCTGACGAAGCTCGGGTGTGTCGTGCATACTGCCAAGGACGGACGGGAATGTGTCGACATGGTATTGGGGGCAGACCCCTACACATACGATCTGATCTGTCTTGGTGAGTTAGGCCGGCAACGTTTAATGACTGCTAGCTAATGCGTTGAAGATAACTTCATGCCTGTGATGACGGGGGAAGAGGCCGTCAAGGAGATCAGGTCCAACGACCGAGACGACTTTGTCGTGGGCTGCACCGGTTCGTCCGCCAGCAGCATGATCTGCCTTTAGCTAATCGAATATCAGGCAACGCCTTGACTGAGGACCAGGACAGTTATCGCGAGGCGGGGGCAGACGAGGTGATGGTTAAACCGGTTATGATCCAGTGCGTTTCTTTTTTCTCTCTCACAGCCTGATACTGACCCGAAATTCTTCTCACCAGCGACTTTAAAAGACTATTACAGCTCGCGCATCAACGGCGCTTAGAGCGGCGCGCACGAGCTTCATAATACCCATCGCCCCCTAGGGCGGCGCACACTGCTTACCATCTGGTCGGACTACACACGACATGCCGCGGCAGCCTACGTGCCAAAGCCCTTACTAACACCTCACTCGTTTGACAATGCCCCGACTCGGATCTACAGTACATTTCACGTGCATTCCACCACACACATCACCTTCGCATGCAGCATATTATTATGAGGGATTTGGGATTTATGTACCAGTATTAATAGATAGATCGATGTAGCATACACGGGCCTCGATTCATTGCTTTCGAATTCACGCTTTTATATTATTACATTCACTTTGGTCAGGATTGTCAAGGATCAATATTTAATTGATCTCTTCGCTCCCCTTCGAACCAAACGTTCGCCGTTCAACTTGAAGCGCCGCCAGCCTACGCTCTATCTGAAAAGCGAGTCTACGCGTCATCGGAGCTCGTAGTACTTATAAGACAAGACGTACGACGTGACTCGACGCGTCCATCGCTCATGCCGGTGGCATCCCGCGAGCCTGAATCTATTGTCGGTAGACTATATGCAGAGGTAGGTCATTTGTCCAATTAGTATCTTGTCTTTGAAGAATCACGTCTCGGTGGTCAAGGTAGAAAAGCTCTCAGCATCCGAAGTAGACGCGATTACCATCCCGAAGCTCGAGGCCCTAGAGAGATCGGCGTACGAAATCCGTCGTTGCCCAGCCCACCAGCTTGAATCCAGCTTCTACCGATTTCGGGCTTATTTCCATCCCGACGACCTCCCTCCAAACGGGTCTCATTTGCATGACTTGCTGGCTCTCAAGCATGCCATATTGGCTTTTCAGGGCTTGACGAACGTGTTGGTCGCAGCACGACGCCATCTCTCCGTTTTACCCCAAATTCTCGACGACATCCGCGAAGCCTGGCCCGCCGTTTGGCGCTACATCGAAGTAATTGACAGCAATTATTTGCGTCCAAACGAAGCTCCGATCGAAGGGATAGGCTCCCTGCTGGTTATGCAGCTCATCGTGCCCTCGGTATACCAATTTCTGCTAGAAGAAGAGCTGTCCGACGTGTGGGTGGCTTCTGGGGTATACCCCATGTTTGTGAGGGTCTGGTATCGACTGGGCACGGACGTGACCTGCGACGAGTGGCCCCTGGACATAACTATTGCTGGGTTCACGGGCTCCCTGCCTGCAACATCTGCAGAGATCTCTGACCAGATCATTGTGCCTTTGGGCGGAGAGTCCAGGGTCGCGAAAGCAGCGATTAGCCATCTGCGACTCGCGATGCACACCATGGCGCGTGTCCGAAGCCGATCCCGCCCAAGCCAGCTGGACTTGGACCGTTCGTTCGAAACGGCCGTCGACGTCGCGGGGTTGGCCATCCACCCCAAGATGGCGTACGCCTTGCTAGCGCAAAACGCCGTACGCCAGATGACGCGCGCATTTGTCCAGCTCACTGCGCTCCCCGTTGGCCACGACATCGACTTCAGCATATTTCTGTCATACATCTCGATCAATATCACCATAACGGATAGTATAACGTGGGTCATCCAGGCGCTCGATGCGGGTATTCTCATTGCGCTACTGCGATACGACGCGTGGTATTCAAATAGCATACAAAACGACCTCTCCGACAGCGAGCCTAGACATGTCGAGATCCTTGTCAAGATCCTTCCGAGATACCTCGTCTTCTTATCCGTCGTTCAGTCGGCACGGAGAGCTCTGAAGAGGGCGAAAAAGATGGGAGCTGAGAAAGGTGTCGCTCGAAGTAGCGACATTTGGGCAGGCTGGGTCGCGTTTGAGAGTGTTGTGAATAAACGGGTGGATATAGCTGGCCGGTTTGCAAGGCAGAAAAACGTCTGCAATCGAGTGAGCCTTTGTTTTTCATCACCCGTCACCCATGAAATTGAGATTCTTGCAGTGTGGGGAAGTCGAGCGTCGACGAAGGACCTTCCGCCCGTGCTCGGGATGCAGCGACCTGTATTATTGTTCTTCAGAGTGCCAAAAACGTGATTGGGAGGTCCAGCATCGCCAGGATTGCAAAGACATTCAGCGGAATCGACTAGGTATGTTCGATACCTTCCGAACCTCCTCTCATTACATCTACAGCCGGCCGCATCGTCAACTCGTCCGAGTCGGACTACGCCTTTGCTCCGACATTTATTCGACAAGATTTCCAAGAACTGGGCGTCATTGATTTATGCTATCGGGAATGGGGACACAATCCACCTGAGCAGCCATCGCTCTACCTGGATTACGCGTCGTACCCGACGGAGGTGGAAACCGACGAGTACATTGCAGATTTTGACGGACCAAGCCGGCGCGACGTCGTGTGTGTGCATGTCGTGCTCCCGAACGAAGAAGAAACCTGGTTTGCGCTCCGTTCGGACAAAGACGAAGACGACCGCACGGACAGATTGGTCGGAGCGTTGGCTAGTCGAGGCCTAGTCATAGCGCGCGCGAGCCCCGGAGTGGAGCGCGATGGGTATTGGTTTGGCGAGAATCTAGACTCGGACGAAGGCTCGGATTGGACAGACACAGACAATGACGACGACGGGGTTTCAGTGGATCGCTGGAACCTCGACTAGGGCCTATGTAGTCGCATTTTGCCTGAGACCTCCGAGGCCCACGGACACTCCACATTGAACTCCACAGTGCTTCTTGCCGAATCCATCCTATATGCCTGCAATTCCCTTCAACTCGAGGTTTAGTAGCAGGCTGTATTCCGTCTTCACTTCAAGGGTCAAAATGGGAATAAAGCAACGAGACTCCGCAGGATACGACCCACTTGTGTACCACCACAGTTGCACATTTAATGCCGATATTCGTATGCCACCATTAAACGGTTCCGGCCAGTGGCACTTCATGACGATCGCTGTTGCGGCTTGTTGCGGCCAGGTCAGGACCTAGATTAGTCTCTATACGTGCTCAGATTTTAAACGAGGTGTCCGTTAGACATGGATGCACCACCGCCCCATTACATCTTTTCCTGCTGAACCATACCTCTGAACACGTACAAATGCTGGCGTATAACCGCATGCACGACCCGAAGGATTTCATACTTCTAGGGCCGGGTAATTCGTCGTAACGTGGCGTAGGCTACGTGTAGTACTTCCTTCCGAGCTTTACTAGCACTTCGCCGAGTAGACTTGAGGCGCCTTGGGCCACATGGCAGCTAACCCAGACGTACAGACGCAGGCCCCGGGAAGCTCCCACTAAGGATTGTCCGCCAAAAACACCCGATTTTGGCCTCAAAAATCCTATGTTTTTTGGGAGTTTGGTCCTCAAAAATCCTATATCGGACAGGGGTGGTCACGTGGAGCGTCAAAAATCGGGGTTTTTTTTCGCATTTTCAACTGCCGCTGGCCACTGCGACGTGTTCTAGCCTTCTAGGGTATGAAAACCGCCAAGATTGGCCTAAAAAATCCTATATGCGGACAAGGCTTCGCGATTTTTGGCCTAAAAAACCCTATTTTCGGACAAGGAAATCCAAAATTTTCGCCCTCAAAAATCCTATTTTCCGGACAATCCTTAGTGGGAGCTTCCCGGGGCCTACAGACGCTGAGCAGGGCGAACAAGGATGCTGTCGTTCTGAAATAACCTGATAGCTCCATACATAACAAATGTAACCAGATAACCATACAAGGCGGAGATAACCCGTAGATCTAAGGTCTTAAGGTTTACCGTTTTTTGAATGAAACCTCGGGGAAAAAAAATCAAAACGTTCGTCAAGTAGGAGTGGATATTGAGTTGTCCAAGCATCTATAATTTAACCAGCTGTGGCAGACATATCAAGGGTCAGGACCAGAGGTTCATTCAGGCCGTTGGTGCCGGACAGAGGCACGTTACGGATGTCGGCAACGAAGCCGGCTGTGTGGGCGTCAAAATGGGACGCGATCAGTCCCCAAATAAATCCTTTTACTTACATACTACCACCAAGTCGCCAGCTCATCTACAACGATGGCTCCGGCGCTCAACCATCCGTCGGGCGTCACTTTCATTGACGACGAAGCCCTACACACCACTGTTCACGTCGACGCTGCCACATACTATGGCGGTGGGGAGTCATACACCCGTTCTCGCACTTACAGCCATGTTTGTTGCATTCTTTTTCTGCAATCCTCGTTTAAAACTCTCTTTGTAGTCCCACCTCCATGGATACAATCCTAAAAAGGCCCCCGCTTTCGAGGAAGACTGGCATCTTCGCAAACGGCGCATGTCGCATGACGAAAAGAGCACTGCTCCTCGTCGTTTCCTTATAGATGTCGAGGAGACTATTCGCGTCGTCCTGGAGCAAGAAGATACCGATGGCGACTTCCAGATCAGCGTCACAGACGCAGGCCCGAAGATGATGGCCCTGGGGACCGCAACTAGCAACGGGTTCAAGACCTTCGACATTCGTGGCACGTACATGCTGTCGAACCTGCTGCAAGAGCTCGCTCTCGCCCGCGACCACAACCGGAAACGCATCGTGCTCGACGAGGCCCGCCTCACGGAGAACCCTGTGGACCGCCTCTCCCGAATGATCAAGAACTCGTTCTGGCACTCGCTCACGCGGAGGATAGACGGCGACGGACTGGAGATCATTACCGCCGACCCGAAAAATCGCACCGGTCGGGTTAACCCCCGCATCTATGTCCCCCACGGGGAACCGGCTATGGCGGAATATTACAGGAAGGTGGCCAAGGACAAGCCGCACATGAATCTCGACGTGCAGGTATTGCCCGAGAAGGCGGATGATCCGGCCTTTGTGAAGAGCTTGAACTCGAAACCGGGCATTCTGGCACTCGCGATGAGGGAAGTTGATGGCACTCTAAAGGGTATACCGTTCATTGTTCCGGGTGCGCGGTTCAACGAGGTGCGTTCCACACGTAATATGATACCTTATCTCTGACGGCCGGCAGCTCTACAACTGGGACTCGTATTTCATCGCGCTGGGGTTGCTGGTAGACGGCCAGGTGTCGATGGCGCAAGGCATGGTCGACCACTTCATCTTTGAGATCAAGCACTACGGCAAAATCCTCAATGGATCGCGCTCCTACTACCTTTGCCGCACGCAGCCGCCGTTCCTCACTGATATGGCGCTGCAAATCTACAACCAACTCGATCGCTCAGATCTCGCCGCGAACCACGCGTGGCTCAAGCGCGCTATTCAAGCCGCCATAAAGGAGTACCACACCATCTGGGTCGCAGAGCCGCGCATGGATCCCAAGACGGGCCTTTCGCGTTATCGTCCTGACGGGCTGGGCATCCCACCCGAGACCGAGGCGACCCACTTCACGCACATCCTCGAGCCGTTCGCGCTCAAGCACGGGCTCTCCGTCCTCGAGTTCAGCGAGAAGTACAACGACGGGCTGCTCAAAGAGCCTGCACTGGACGAGTACTTCCTGCACGACCGCGCCGTGCGAGAGAGCGGGCACGACACCACGTACCGGTTCGAGAAGCGGTGCGCGAACCTGGGCACGATCGACCTCCAAGCTCTGCTGTACAAGTACGAGATGGATATCGGGACGGCGATCCGGGAGGTGTTCGACGACGAGCTGGAGATGGAGGAGGACTTTGCCCTCGCGCCCTTCCCGCCATCTGTCGAGTCCTATGCGCGCCCGGAGAGCACCCGCGAGCGGAGCAAGGGCAGGCCACAAACGAGTCAGGAGTGGTTCGCGCGCGCAGAGTGGCGGAAGGGAATCATTGACCGGTATCTGTGGAACGAGAGCAAGAACCTGTATTTCGATTACGATACAGAGAAGGAGACGCAGATATTGTACGAGAGTGTCACGGCGTTCTGGGCGCTCTGGGCTGGGTGCGCGAGTGAGGAGCAGGCATGGCAGCTTGTGTGCGTTACCTCCCTTCCTTTTTGACTATCGATCCTGACTCTTTTTCGACATCCAGGACCAAGTCGCTAAAGAAGTTCGAGGTGCTTGGAGGTGTGGTTTCGGGGACAGAGGAGTCGCGCGGGAAAATATCACTGGACAGGCCGAATCGGCAGTGGGACTATCCGTACGTCTCTTTCGAATTGATTGCCAAATGTTTCTCATCTTCTTTTAGATACGCATGGTTTGCTCGTTACTATGCGCATCCTGACTTGTGAATGCTGACCGGTCCACAGGCCGCCCCACCAGATCATGATTTGGGTCGGGCTCGAACGGTACGGGTATCTAGAGGAGGCGCAGCGGCTGGCATATAGGTTCCTCTACATGTATGCGTTGACTTTGTTGTC
Organism: Mycena epipterygia; assembly: GCA_029281465.1. Taxonomy (NCBI): domain Eukaryota; kingdom Fungi; phylum Basidiomycota; class Agaricomycetes; order Agaricales; family Mycenaceae; genus Mycena; species Mycena epipterygia. Next base: position 33,398 of record JARJCQ010000078.1, on the reverse strand, counting down.
CAACTCTGCGTGTCTGACTGTTCTCGCAGGATGACGACGGCGTTCGTAGATTTCAATGGAGTCGTCCCAGAAAAGGTCCTTTTGCTCGTGTATGGACCGGATCTCCTTGCTAACCTCACATTCCAGTTTGATGCCGTACGGCTTTCCCACCTCGTCGACGCGGAGTACGGGAACCAAGGCATCGACTTTAAGATGGTTCCTCGGGAGGGCTTTGGGTGGATGAACGGTAGGTCCCAACTCATCTAGTGTTGTCCCTTATCCTGATCGTCCCTCCAGCGGCGTACCAGGTCGGGCTTTCGTTCCTCACTACCCACATGCGTCGCGCGGTTTCGACATGCACTTCGCCCGAGGTGTTCTTCGGCACCGCGGCGGGCAGTGGGCAGGCCGCGCTCCTCACTGGCAACCTCCCCTCCACCGACCCCCTCGGCCTCGCCATGGAGGCCCTCAGCTTTTGATCTTTCCACCACCAAGAATACCCTACGTCTTACACAAATAATTGGTTCATCTATTCTCTCTCCTAGACCGCAGATACCGATCCTCCTTGTATATATAGTTCACTGCATGTAGATTATAGTATCCCGCCATTAGAATTACTGATTAGATTTGCAGTCGGCGTTTTCAGTCGTCCCGCTGTTGTGTCTCCTCGGTTCACTGACTCCGTTGATGTCCTCCACCTCGCGTCCACCTTCTTGCACATTATGTCCGCGCGTACATGATCATTCCCCGCTCCCGCTGCCGGCGTCCATCAAGAGGAAGACCGCGCCAGCCTGACACTAAACTACATTAAGTAGGTGCGGCCGCACCTCTCGCTCACTAACCCCGTTTGTTAGGCGCGTTCGGGGTCTCTATTCGCCACCTCTAATTTTATTCTGAGTCTTGTCCTCCGGCGGCGTGCGCTGGTCAGTCATTGCGGAGAATCTGGCCGGTGTAAGGCCAATTTAACTGCGATAGCACTCGCCGCACGCCTCTAATTTAGATACGCCCTCGCCTTTTGTGCGCCGCCAGTCGATGGAAACCGGAGTTGTTTGCGTTGGCGGTTAGGATGGCGCACACTGCTTGCTCCACTCACCTGTCGCCCGGCATTCCTCAAAGCCAGTGGAAAATTGCCCTGTCTCCCACAAGTATTATTGGTTCATTTTCTCTCTGAGAGCTCTACATATACCGTAAACGCATATAACTGCATGTATCACTGGTAGTCGCATAAGAATTTCTGGTCTTTTTCTTTGCCTTGAAGTTGTGGTGTGTGTGACTCTCAACGTTCGTCATCAGGAGTTATTCGCGTTCTGCCAGTGTTAACTTATGCCTGCTTGTGATGCTACCGGCCGCTCTGACGACTCTGCTAGTCTCTCTACTATCTCTGCTCACTGACTCTCCCGATGCCGATATTGCCCCGGCGCCGTCGCGGACACTGAGCTTTGAACTGCGGCATTTGCACGCGGTCTCCCCTTCTGCCCATGTCGTCTTTGCCGACGTTCCGCAGCGAGCTGGAATCCTATCGGACAACTCGCATACGGTTCAGACGCGCACGATAAGCTCGTTCAAGCCGCCCTCGTTCGCGCTGCATGCCCAGGCGCGCGCTCAATCCATGTGGTTCGGCCAGAGCTTGCTCCAGGATTTTCCGTGGGAGGAGGAAGAGGTTCCTGCGCCAGATGTTGAGGACCGTGTTACGCTGCTCGAGTAAGTGGTTTGGATACTCCAGCCCGAAGAAGCGCTGATCAGACAACAGGCTCGCGAAGATGACGAATAATGCGTATGTGGATCCCAACGATACGGCGTGGTACGAGCTGGGGGAGGACTGGACTGTTGTATGTGGCTTGCTTTGGATGCGTTTTGCCTGTCTCACTCTACTGGTAGTCTTATCCGTTTGGATGGGAGCCCGACGCGGATGGGTTTCGCGGGCATGTCTTCGCAACACCGGATAACACGACCGTGGTTCTCGCGCTCAAGGGCACATCGTCTGGCTTCCTCGGCGGCGGTGGCCCGACGGTGAAGAAGGACAAGCTGAACGACAACCTGTTGTTCAGCTGCTGCTGCGCACGCGTCGATTGGACGTGGACAACTGTCTGCGGGTGCTATGGAGGCGGCTGGAAGTGCAACACCAACTGCCTCGAGGATTCCCTCGTTGATGACTCCCTGTTCTACCCTATCGGCACTGTGCGCTTTTACCTCTTTCACTCTGACATCTAAGCTAACTAAATGCGAACCAGAACCTCTACAATAATCTGACATACATGTACCCCGACTCCAACATCTGGATAATCGGCCACAGTCTGGGAGGCGCTCTCGCCTCGCTGCTGGGTGCCACATTCGGCTCCCCCGTCGTCGCGTTCGAATCGCCGGGCGAGAAGATGGCTGCCGGTCGGCTGCACCTGCCCTCTCCCGTGAGTCTCATCGTCTAGAAGTCATATCCGCCTCACTCACGCTCTCGCAGCCCTCGACGCAGCACATCACACACGTCTACCACACCGCGGACCCCATCGCGATGGGCACCTGTAACGGTGTGCTATCGTCCTGCGCCCTCGGCGGGTACGCCATGGAGACGAGGTCTGTCCTCATCTCCCCTCCATTCCTGGACGCAGCTCACGCGCACGCAGATGCCATCTTGGGACGAGTATCGTATACGACACCGTGTCGAATCTCTCGTGGTCAGTCGACGTGCGCTCGCACGGGATTGTGAAAGTCATCGAGAAGGTGCTCAACGAGCCATGGCCGCCCGCTGTCGAGGAGGGTCGCGATGTGCCCCCGGCCCACGAGGAGGAGGAATGTGTGGTGCGTGATGCTTTTCTTTTTCTCTTCTTGACCGCTTACTGGGCGCAGGAGTGCTACAGCTGGGAGTTTGGGGACTTTGAGACGAAGGATGTATGATACAAGATTATAAATGTCGACTATTACATTACGAACATTAGAGATAGCTTCGAGCTTGGAAGGCATACATCACATCTTACAAGCTTGGGCCGTCTCTCGAGACCATATAATAATGCACAACGTACTTTTAAGATCAGCTTGTCGTATACCGTCAATGTTCTTTGCCCGGGCCGAACTCTTACAGCGTCTGACTTGCGTCTGAGTGCTCTTCGACAAAATACGGTCAGCAGGAGTCGGAAAACCAGAACTTGTGAATATTTACTCAGACCCAAGATATTTCTTCAGTTCCGACGTGGATGTCCATTCCTCCTTCCACCAAATCATTGAAACCATTTAACTCGTCGGCATTTGGTCGACGGGGCAGCAGCGACGTGGTCCACGTTAATCGCGCACTCCGCACGGGAGTAGGACGTCTCGACATGGTGTCGAGCATTAAAAGCAGCGCGTTGAAGAAAAAATCTCCATCATGGCGATTCTTCTCGCACTGGAGCGTAATGCCCTCAAGATGTAGAACCAATGGCGGGTCGTTTGCCTCCAGCCGGTCATGCAAGTTGTGGATGACATCCGTCACTTCTTTCTGACCATAACCGCGAAGTTCCAGTGTCGACAACGTCGGTAGAGCTTCCAGGCATTCTGCAAGTTCCTCTGGTTCGACAGACTCGCAGGAGAAATGCGTTATGGAGCATCCGGATCGCGCTACCAGCTCTTCGAGTGCGGGCGGAAGCGAGCTCTCTTCACGCCCAAGCACGAGCGTTTTAAGCCTCGGAAGTGTAAGGCGCTCGAGGACTATAATAGGGTGCACCTTCTCCGCTGTTGACCAAAGCTGGAGTGATTTTAAATGGAGGAGTTCCGTGTCCGAAATGAAGTGGCTTATAGGGACTCTTTTGCCGATATAAAAGACGCACTCGACAAGAGCCGGTGCTTGAGCCAGGAGGAAAACACACTCGAGTGCGCTGAACATGGTTCCAGTGAAACTGGTCAACTGATTGAAAGGAAGACGGACATGGTCCAGTCCGGACAGATGGGAGCCCTCCATGGTGATGTGGAGGCTTCGTAACTGAGGAGCTCTCTCGAAGAGCATGAGAAGGTCCAAAGCGTTGACACTGCTACCCCAATCGTCTTGGAAAGAACCAAGAGCGAGGTGTTCGAGAAGCGGAAGCTCGTCGTTGGGATCAAGTGAGGCGAGGGGTTGCAGAAATGTGATGGGCATGTTGAGCTCGATGCTCTTCCAGCGCTGATGATGTTGGAGAATAAATGGCAGGACGTCATGAGCGCTGCCACTTGCCCTCTCCCACCACCTTTCATCTGCATAGCTCACATCGAAAGGACCCGTGCAATCCCTGTGATGAATCCGGATGGAAAGCGGACGATTTTGTGAACGGGCCAGCCAAAGTTGGACGCTGCTCGAAATGCGACTGAGAGAGGTGTTTCCGTCCATGGCGAGTGACCAAGAGCTCCATAACTGCGGTATAGACAATGCAATGTCTCTCCATTGGTGGCAAACATGTCCGAGGACAGCAGCAGCGTCGAATGCGGTGGGATCGAGTGAATTGTCGGGCAGGCAACAAATGAATATTTCGGATGTGATCTCGACGGGTAGAGTGATAACTGGAAAAACCAGCGACGCGGCAAGTTTTTCGCGTTCCGTTTGGAGTTGCGCGATTTCTTGGTCTATCGCGGCTATACGCATACGACGCGTGTCCATGATGGTGTCGCAGGTTCCAGCTTATTGTAGCTTGAGAAATCCTAGTAGTACGAGTAAGCCATGATGTGGACTGCGCTAAAGTGAGACCGGTCTGATACCTGCGAGTGTGATGTATTCACGTACTTTTTCTTGGATTTCTTTCCTGGCGCGTCCCTCTGAGTCGAGATGCGCTGGGGACCGTGATAGGCAAAAGCTGGGTCAGTGAGACAATCTGAGATAAGCTAAGCTTTGAAAATAAGTGCGATCTTCGGATAGAGTCAGGGGAGCGTAACTGATAGTTTCGGCCCAACCCGATAACAACTTTTTGGCTCATCCCAAGTTCCCAACCTCATCCCTGCACCATGACCTCGCCACCAGCCAAACGGCAGCGTCAAGACGCGAACATAATGCGCTCAGAAATCTGGCTTCCCGATGGGAACGTCGTCCTACAGGCTCACGACACCCAGTTTCGAGTCCACTGGAGCGTCCTCTCACTCCATTCCTCTTTCTTTCGTGGCATGCAAGGACTGCCTCAGCCTCCGGAGCAGCCCAGTGTTGAGGGCTGTCCTGTGGTCGAGTTGTCAGACTCGGTAGAAGATGTGAACAATCTCCTCAAAGCCCTCTATAATCCGTCAGTCTTTGTTTTGTTGTCCGCCGGAAGTGACGTGAACCCGTAGTCTCGGATGCCCAGTCTGTTTCTTCAGCAGGCACTTCCTCTTCCCGTCATCGCGAGCCACGTTCGTTTGGGCAGAAAATACGATTTTAAGGATATTCTACGAACAATCGTGGAACGGCTCACCTACGAAAATCCTACAACTCTGGAAGAATACGACGCTTTGAGAGCTTCTCGACCCTCTTATTCGCCGACACGCATCGTGTATTCCTCCGACGGCTATTATTTTGACATCATAAGTTTAGCGAGGGAAAACAATCTACTCTCTGTTCTTCCCTGTGCATACTTCCGAGCACTTATAACATCCTCTCCAGTACGTCCACCTCAATTAAATATTTCTGTGGCTGATTTCGTTCAATCAGGCCCTCATTTTTGATGGCATTCCTCGAAGCGATGGAACTATCGCAACTCTGTTTCCAATCGACCAACGGGCATGCATTTTAGGGCGTATAAAGATCTCCCATGCCCAATGGGATGCTGGAAACACACTCGGATGGATGAAAGACGACGTGGCCGGTTGCACAGATCCGACAGTTTGCATGTGCCAGAAGTCTTCGTTCATTCACAAATATGTGGTGAAAGGGTCGCTTGCCGCCTTTCCTCCTTTACATCTTTCTTTTATAGATTCTTTGGGACTTTGTGCAGTTTGCAAGCTTGATGCTATAACAAAGACGATCGCGGGCCGTAAAAAGATGTGGGAATTACTTCCTACCTTTTTTGATCTTCCACCGTGGGGCGAGTTGAAAGACGATCTATAATCCTCATGATAGTCTCTTCTTGTTATGTATTCTTTGTTCATCTACACAGTCAATGCATCCTATTCTCGCCTAGTTGAGTCTCCTGTGGATACTCCTGACTCGGAATCAACTCCCAGCTCACTCATGATACTAATTCACAGAACATCTACAATTCAGTGACGATCCTCCCGAGGCTCAGGCTCCAATTTCCAAGTTTTCTGCGGACGCCCTTCGAACGTCTCGCACGTCGACACACCCATTGATTCCATGTAGTAACTGCCGGAGTAGTCGTCTTTCAAAGGCCACGATGTCAAGGCAGGACCTTTCGTGTCACATTTACACACAGGCGCGATTACGGTGCACTCGACTTGATGTTTGATCGACGATGAACAATGGCTGTCAGAGCTTTGTTCGGCGCGCTATGTGGAACCATAAACGGCACTCCGCCGAATTTATCAGGCGTCGGTATGACTCTGAATGTACTTAGTCAGAAAATTTAAAATTCCATCGCATTCTTCATGCTAAAGTTCAACAGACCCGTCGTGTGTCCAGTCTAATAGCGACGAGCGCGGGCGACGCGAACAAGCACTACCGTTTCAGAGGTTCGCTTGCTCGAACACGACAGCTGCAACAGGGTGTGTACATTTGACACTATTAACCAAATCTGGGCTCTTTATTAAATGTGGATTAGAAGGTGTTGGCCTCCTTCTGCGATACGCTCGGAACTGACAGTGTTTGAGCGAGAACGATGAGCCCCTGAATAAAGTTCCGCCGCACGGTCGATAATCATCATTTTGACCCTTGTGGCGTCTACTGCTCTCCGGCATTGACAAAGTAGACGGATGACACCTCGCGAAGTTGAAAAGTCGACAACGTTGGCTGTTCGACGGACTCGCAGGACAAATATTAATGCCGTATGATGCCAGATCGTGCTACCAAGGATGCGAGCGCGGAGGGTCAACTCTTCGCGACCAAGCACTAGCGTTTCAAGATTGCAACAGCAGGGTACATTTCAAGCCGACGCTATTAGTCAAAGCTAACTGGAATAATTTTGAATGCAGGAGTCAAAACCAGAGCGTTCTTGGAGACGCTCGGGGGAGGCGGTGTTTGAGCGAGAACGATGAACGTTGAACAAGGTTCCGCCACCGTCCCGGTGAAATCGGTTGATTTGGCACTTTTGAACCAGATTTGAAATCCGACCTAACGGCCTAGATATTATAAGGCTAATGGCGTCTCATTTTAGTCGCCCACACTACCACCACCACGCACGTTATCGAGGACTCAACTGCGCACAGTACGCTATATCACATTCGCAGCCATGAACACTCCCCCCATCCTATCCATTCCTATGGAAATAATCCAACGAATCATGGTGCTTAGCAACACTGGTCCTCCACAGCCAGTACCCCAGCAGGCACCTTTTGTCCTAAGCCACGTTAACCGGGCGTTCCGGGATATCAGTCTCGATACACCTGAACTGTGGCAGTCGACAACGGTTGACAGTACCAGCACCAGGTCTATCAATCCAGCAATAGTCGGGCTGTTTTTGTCTCGTGCAGGAAGCCGCCCTAGAGACATTGCTTTTACCAGTGAAAATCCTGAAGAAGGGGGAAAATTGCTGGAGGAGATCATGTCGTGTTGTCAACATTGGCGAGATGTCCAACTGCGGCTTCCTCTCGAGTCATTTTCGCGGCTCATCGCCTACCGTGGCCCCTTTCCCATGCTCCGCTCACTCTCGCTGTCGCCTACGGCGCTCGGCGGCACGGTGGATGGAATTCGAACCATCATCATCCGGGACGCCCCTTCGCTTCGCGAAGTCACCGTGCTACTTACAATTTCCCATTCTGGCAGTCGATGTCGCCTGGGACCAGTTGACGACGCTAAATATGACCACGCACAACGCAAGTGCGGGGATTTCCGCCTTGAAACGTTGCTCCAGCCTCCTCGACCTCAAGCTTGCACTGGAGGATCCGAGCCGTCCACTTACACCACCGTTCACGCTTCCTTCCCTGCAGTCTTTGCTGAATGTGGGAAAATCTATACTCCCATTCCTCACTGTTCCCAGCCTCGCATGCCTCGAAATCCGGGGTCCCGGATTCTCGCGCGACATCCAGGAGCTCACCAACGAGGTGCGCGCCCTTTTGGGACGTTCTGCGTGCTCTTTGAGGCGTCTATCGTTCGTCGTGCCGAGAGTCACATCCGCTGAATTCCGAGCCTTCCTGCAGGCCGCACCCATGGTCGTTGACCTCCAGCTCTGGCTCCGTTTCCCCAGCGGACTGAAGGAATCCGCCACGGTGCTGCAGGAAGACAATATTCTTCCGAGGCTCCAAACACTTCGTATCATTCTGGATGCCGAGGTAGAAACGTTCGATCCTCTGCTGGACACGCTGCGCTCGAGACGGCAGGTCATCCAAGGGCGGGCTACCCTTGAGGCATTCTACCTCTCTGGCTCCTCGATTCCCCCGCCTGCGGTAAGGACCAGGCTGTTGGCCTTCGAAAACGAAGACATGCATATCAGTATGGACTGATGGGGGCATTCTCTGTTGCGTGAAGGAAAATAGCTCAAATTTGATATCGAATGACGTATATTTATGGCTTTTTATGTTCGTTACTTAAATTATTCCGACGTACGCTCTGAACTTGGTCTCTCTTGACAGACACTGCAGTAACAAAACGCTCGTGGGCGCCCCCTCGTATACACTCTGAACTCTGAATATGTACTTATGCAGCGCTATTCCGGGAAGGCATACAGTTTTTTATTCTTCTTCTTTGCCTTACTTGCAAGCGAGATATGCATTTTGTGCAGTTCTGTTGAACTCCAGTTGAGCTAGAACCGAACATTGATCGGATTGACGGCCCGATCAGCCTCTGCCGCCGCGGCGAAAGCACTGCCCTAGATTCGCACACCATGCTTTCCGACCTTGCCACCGCCCATCATGGCTGACGGCGACCCCGAACTGCCAGGTTACCCCGAACTGCTGCCAGGTTACACTCGCCAGGCTGCTGCGCCGGCCCTCGGTGCTACGCGTTCCGAACACAAGTATTCTCTCGAGACGAAGGGCAGGCACTGGCTCTTTATCTATGTCAAAAGCCGCTCTCCGAGCGCAGCCTCGCCCGCATTCTACGTGGAGGGCGACACCGTGGCTGGACGGGTAGAACTGGATATCGACAAGAGTGAATCAGTGAAAAGTATCACCATAGCCGTCTGTATTTATGCCCTCTCTCGTCGCGTACACATGTCATCGTCTCCTCACAGATCCAGGGTGGTACGACCGCTGTAGGGCAAGAAGAACAGGTCTTCCTCGACTTGAACCAGGAGCTTTGGCCTGCCGCTGGGGAGAAATCCGGCGGTAAACTCGCGAAAGGCGCCTACTCGTGGCCCTTTACATTCACGCTCCCTACCAAGGTGTCTCCGGTAGATGCGAAGGGCGTGGTAATAGCAGCCCCGCCGAGCTTTTCCGAGCGAGCAAGTCCGGCGTACATCGATTATCGCATCGTAGCCACTGTTAAACGCGGGGCCTTCAAAGTCAAACAGACGTATGCCTGTTTTTTCTATCAATGAGTGTAACACTGCATATCCTTTACAGTTTGACCACAAATTTCGCATATCTTCCGCTGATACAGCCTGAGCCTCCGTCTCTAATGCGCCAGCTAGCGTATAAAGAGGGGAGTGAGTTAATTGGCCCTGAAGGCGACCCAACCGGCTGGAAAATTTTGCAACCTCTTAAATTCAAGGGCAAACTCTTCGATGCGAAAGAAGTTGATGTTGAATGTACAGTATGTCTCCGACCCAACATTTCCAAGCATTCAATCTCATGATGCGGCTTCTCAGTTGGCTATTGCAACCCCGGTAAAGAATTTAAACTAATTCCAAGTGCTACTAATCGTGGTTAAATAGCTTTCTTTTACCATCGGCTCGTCCATACCGCTAACATTAACATTAAAGAGCGACGATGTTCACGCTCTAGATACTCTGGCGAATACCAAAGCCACACGTTTACACCTCGTTCGGTCTATCGCTCTTGGATCTGACGCGATGGAAGACCGCGCCGAAAGAAGAAGTAATACTTTTTTCGTAACAGGTGTCGGCCAAGCCTTCTTTTGGCCTTCGACCGAGGGTGCTCCAGAGCCAGGAACTAGGACTATGCGCGGTGAACTAGACGTGAAGAAACACCTGAAACCAAGTTTTCTGTTCCCCCGTTTTTCAGTTCGGGTAAGCGATGCACAAGTCTATTACCATCCCCACTCAGCTTTTTTTAGTACACTCTTGAGCTTCTTCCATTCGCCGTAACTGGCTTCACATCGCTCGACACCGAACCTGGCAAATCGCTGCTTTCAGAGCCTGTTAAAATCGCGACCAAGTCCGCCATCCATTCTGTGTGTTTGTTTACCTGCTCACCACCCGACCCAGGCATGTTCCTGGGATCACTCCGCGATCATATGCTCCGCCGGGCTACGAGAAGCCTCCAGAGAACGATTATAATTCTGCCGTCGGGTACCTTGAAAATGGGAACCAACGATTCTGTACGGTTGGTATCTTCCTTTCAGCTGTTGTTCTGATGTTCCACCAGATCACCACCACGGCTTTGCATAGGTCAAACAAATTATTGGAGGTTTCTATGCGATATTTATTCAGATGTAATTTGATTCAAAGACTGGTTTAACTTACAGCTGGGCTGAACTGGAGTTCAACGCGAACTAATGTGGCGTGAAAATTAGGGTAAATACTCAGGTTTTCCGGGCAGTTTACTAGGGTCGACGGAGCTTGGTGTGATCAGTGGGAAACCGCACCGACTCGCAGACCTATATTCAGGAGCTTACTTGATTCCAACGTAGATAATTCCCGCACCTTGTTGAAATCTTGGATTTCCTGCGCGTCCATCTGGAGCCGCCCGGACAGGTCGAACGCCCTGTGCTCGATATCGCTTCTAGAAGGATAACCAGCATCGTGAAGCAAACTTGTCGTACATGTTTATGTCCGTCTTTTGGGAGGAAAGTCGATAACGCCTACGTGTATCTTGGAAAGATTTCAAAAGGACGAGACGCACAGGAAGACATGCCGTGTTCTCGGCAGCGTGAGGGATGTCAACAGCCGTACTAGGTCCTGCCATGAGGTTAGTACGAGAAGAGAGACGTAGCTGGGCGCGGCAGCAAAAAGTTTGAGCGAGTTGAGCAATAAGTAGAGATGATCCACTGGAAGATCAGTGGGAGGATCCTTGGAGGATCCTTGGCGATGTAAAATAGATAGTTCACGGAAAGTCGACGATGTCTCGACAAAGAGACATTGAATTCGGCAACTTCCGATTCCAGACAATGCCATTATGCCACTCGCTATCAACATCTACCAACTCATTCTGGCGTAGCAGCGCGGTGTCTTGCATCCCTTTTCTTCTCGGGCTCCTGTTCTATGGCGAGCGATATACACTTTCACCAGTCCTTGACCCAATCGCGTGGGGAGAGAAAGGAGCGGTTGTTGGGATCGGTTCGTGTCGAACTCTTCGAAAGCTACTAACGGGATTGACCTGGTACATTGTCCGCAGAACTCGGATCTGTGTATGTATGAACGTTTCCAGAGTTGTTTACCGTCTGACCTCTACCTATCCCCACAGCTACTCTAGGGTGAGGTAAAGCATGCATAACTACCTCTTTCAGCTGCGCAGTCCGGAACCCAATCGTGGCAGCCTCCTGGTTGCGCCAGGACGAGTAGAGGTTTTACCAGATGATTCGGGATGGCAGATGCTGTCATCTCGTGTCTGTTTCACGGATACAGACATACTGTGAGCGCATACGAATACGTCGACACATTCTTACGAGCATTGTTTTCAGTGTTGCCTACACTCAGGCCCAACCTGCATGCAATGCCGCAAACGTGTACGATACCAGACAGTTGCTCGACGCCACGGTGAATGCGCAGGCTCGAGACCGGGTCCGGGAACGGTCGGAACAGTAAGAATCTCTCTTGCTGCAACGAACGTCTGCATAAAACTGCGCGTGATGCTAGACTGTCTGCTACGTGGAAAGATGGGCTACCTATGGTTACGGCGAGCATTAACGGAACCGTACGAACCTTTGTCAGAGAATTTATCTCTCGTCCTACTCCGGATCTTGCTAACTTCTTCGTCCAGAATGCAGCGGATGTTATCTCTATGGTGTTGCGAACACTCGTCAGTCATGCGGAGGCTTTTCATGGGCAACCTATAACATAAGCCATTCTTGCTGTGCCCGCTCGTACAGCTACTCCCATTACTGTCTGAAGCCCGCTACAACGATACTAGACTTCACAGACGCACACCGCACCATCCTCCACGACTCTGCACGCCTCGCCAACGTAACCCTCCTCCGCATAGTCATGGAGCCGACCGCTACCGCCATTGCACATGGGCTCGAGAGCGCATCAGACGAGCAGCGTGTCCTCGTGCTCGACGTCGGTGTCTCGGTCTCCGCAACACTCCTCGAAATTGACAATGGTGTATTCGAAACCCTCGCCCGTGTGCACGATTGTGAGACTGGTGGTCGGTCGCTAGACGAACGCATCGCCGGTTATGCCCAGGCGGCGCACATCCGCACATCTGGTAAAGTCTGGCGGGAGGGGCGCCTGGGAGAGGCGCAGATGGCTGTATTGCGTGGGCGCGCGAAGGAAGCGAAGCGCTCTCGACGCAGGACTCGGTCGTGATCGACGTCCTTACCAACGACGGCGCAGTGTTCTCCGCGAGGCTTGCACGGAACGAGTTTATCGGCATCTCCATGGATCTGTTCGCAGATGTAATGCAGTGCGTTGAGCAAATGCTGCTTGAAGCGAATGTCACCCCAAGCGACGTTACTCAGGTAGGAGATTCCCTATCCCCGTCTCGGTGCGCAGACTCACTCGAGTCGTCCAGACTATCCTCGCGGGTGGCTCTGCCTACATCCCGAAACTTTCAGAGCTCCTTTCTATTCGTTTCCCCGGACGGACGCCACTGGAATCCCCCAACATAAGGCCAGAAGAGGCAGTGGTTTACGGCGCGGCGCTTCATGCTTTTGCACTCGGAGAAGAGGACGGCTTTCTTTGCTGCGTCGACATCAACCCCCTTGCGTTTGGGATCGAGATCCCCGGGGGAGTTTTTGCGGTGGTGATACCGCGAAACTCTGTCATGCCGAACAGCAAGACAACATCGTGGGTGCCATCCCCGCACTTCTCCATCTTGGCGCGATGACACGACCTTCAGATTTAACTTGACCGGGAGTGAAATGCGGGTGTTTGTGGGCCACGAGGAGCACACCAACGGTACCCATTTCCTTGGAAGTCTCGTGTTTCCAAGGCCTTTGGGCGGAGAGACCCAGGTCCGATTTGACGCGGATCATGCGGGGGCCTTGATCGTTTCCGCGACAAATGCGCTCGGGCGGTCTGTATTCCTTCATAACCGATTCGAATACTGTATTCATGTTCCGCAGATCCACGTAATCATTATTCACCCTTCGGAGGAATCAGGTGCGGCCACTACACGCATGCTCGCAGAACTCGAGGCCTCCGCGAACAGTGATGCCGCGAAGGCCCGAATACAATATGCCAGCCACGTAAAGTTCACAGTGTACCTTGCTGAGCTCGAGCGGTATATAGCAACCATCCCTGCAGATCATGGGGATCGCCCGTCGGCGGACTTGCTTATGGATATAATACGCGAAGCGGACATATGGATGGCACAACATCTTTACACATTGGATGTAGAGGCCCTGCGAGAAAAGATGATGTGTATGTCTTTTCGCTCGTACCTGCCATTCTGGAATCTGAAGCGGATATCGACAGTCACAGAGAAGGTAATCAGACTGGGGTTGCTTAGCTTTAAGTTGGGATCTCCCAAGAGGAACTCCAAGCGGGGAACGAAGGAGAAAGGAGAATAGAGCTTTAGGTGCCTGGAATGAAGGCGGGGACCGTCGGGGATCGACGGCGACCAGGGTTGACTTGGCCTGCGACTCCGACCTTTGGGTGGACATAAATTCTTGATGGAGCTATGGATTTTCCACCGCCTACCCCGAGTAATACTAATACCAGCGCGGCCTAGCGCGGGCTTACCTACCTCAACAGAACATGGGAGGGGGAAGCTCGAGAAGTCGGGCACTGAAGCAATTAACACCATGAAACTTACCCGACGATTTATTGCATTTGACTTAGGGATGCGTTAGTTCCAACGTTCATTGGACAACTTGAAGAAAAGGTCACAGCAATTCGGCTGGAAAAAAAGAGTTCAGGTAAGTAAAAACGGACAACGCCATGAGCTCGCTCAGAGCCATTTCTTTTCCGAATTCTGGCCATATGAGACTAACCGCCTTTAACCGTCGGTTCATCCCAGGCCCATTTGCTCAATGGCATAGGTGCCACGGCAAAACCCAAGCAAAACCTACCGGGTATTACAAATTGGACTAGTTCCCACGCCTTGCCGAGTTTGTTCTCATTCAATCCAATGGAGAAAAAAAACGTTCCTGGGGTGTGTTATGTGCACCGATTCAAGCCCTGAACTGCCCCGAGGAAGCTCCGAGGATCTTCCACGTCTCGCTCTACTCTCAGCACGCACTTATAAGGACTTGGAGAGCGTCAACTTTGAAGGAGTGCGTCGAGCTCGTGCTAATCAAGCCCTTGCTACTAAACTGAGCTGCAGAGTGAAATTTCCCTCGATATCATATTTCATCGGCCAAATTAATAGAAAAGGACCTCGCCTTCTAAGCTGTCCATTTTGTTACATCACTCGCCGTTATCCTTGGTCCTAATGGTTCACCCTCCATGGGCCTAAAGACAGCTGCATAATCAATCCCGGGGACTGTCGGTATCTCTGTATAAAACATTGGGCGCTGCACCTAACTAATGTCAAAGCTTTTGCTCCCTCAAGCTTGCTAGGCAGTCATGATCAAACGGCTCCCGCTTTTTGTCGTCTTCGCCCACTACTTGGCTGCTGCGTTGGCATACACTTGGCCTAACATTGCTTATGATTATGTCGAGGAATTCCTGTGGCTCGAACTGACGGGATTCGCCGGTATTCCTCCAGTTTGTACAGCCAGCCCAGACGGCACTACTCCGTCCATCCAGGCGCAGTGGCTACGTACGGTATGTCGTTCCCGGGTTCTTTTAATAATTTTCTGACAACATCTCGAGGCATATCATGACATGGCAACCTTCAATGCTGGAGTCGGGGGGATGGACGGCTCCCTATTCTTTGAGTTAGACCGTGCTGAGGTATTAACGCACTATTTTGAAGACTTCAGACTGACACGCCTGACAGAACGTTGGAGTCGGATTAAGCAATACTCGTTCTCAATTTCTTAAACACATCTCCAAGTACACTCCTAGTCAGTTGATGCTTGTGTCTACGTGATTTTCATGTGTTGAACTATTTGAAAGTTCCTGACCTCATTGCTGCGGGGGCCGTTGTCGCTGTGGGTCAGTGTGGTGGACCCAGCATACCTTTCAAGCCAGGTCGGGTAATGGCAGCCGCTGCAGGGCCATCAGGAGTCCCTGTCCCGACCGGGACTCTCGCACAACACACTGCCGCTTTTCAGCGCCAAGGATTCACTCCCACCGAGATGATTGGACTCGTCGCCTGTGGGCACACTTTAGGAGGGGGTATGTACACGCATGGCATGAGTTTCTGCAGACCGTTAACAGAATTGCAGTTACCCCTGTTGATTTCCCTACGATCAACACCGGTTCTGCCATCGCACCTTTCGACGATACACGCTTGTTCGATAACCACATGTACGTCAAGACTCCTGCAAAATTAGCGTTCGTTCTAATCCCTTGTAGCGCTACAAACTACATCAAAGGCCCCAGTATCAACCCCCTTGTTCAAGGACCCGCTGTAACTGATTCGGATGCACGCATTTTTGGCAGCGACGGCAACATTACAATGCAGAGGTAAGGTCAATGATTTTCAAGAGGATAAACTGACAATATCTGCAGCTTCTCCTCATCAGCCGCTACTTTTAATTCTACGTGCGCAACACTTATTGGGCGGATGATTAACACTGTGCCTACTGGTGTCACTCTGCGCGACCCGGTCGTTCCTATCCCTTTCAAGCCCCGGGACTACCTATTGTCTGTCACGCCCGCTGGAACACTGAATCTTCAGGTCACTGCAGATGTGCGTATAAAAACCAGCGGCTCGTGAAAGCATTCGTATTTACATAAACATCTCAGATTTTTGGCCCATCTGTCGTCAACAATAACAGGGTTGTAACTCTACACTGGGCAGATCGCCAGAGCTCCACCTGTGCATCGGGAGCTTGTTCTGCATCTCCTATTTCTACCTCGTCCAAGGCTGCGTTGCGTAATGGCAATGCTCTTCAGTCATACACATTCTCCGTTACTGTGTCCGCTACAGCGTCTTTTTCAAGTTTCTGGTTCACAGTTGATGAAGTCGGGAACGGAGTTACCATCACCACGCAAAACAACGGCGGAGGGAATTATCCGGTTGATGATCTTATTGCCAACGTACCTGCCTTTACCTGTGGCTTCTTCAGCGGGGCAGATGTTGCACGGGTCACAACCGCGGTAAGCCTACTTCGCATCAGCTGTGTTTCGCTTTCAATTTATATATTGCAGGTCCGCATCGATGGTCCAACACAGGTCACCTCTGTCAGCGTCGAAGCAATGTTCCAAAACCAAGTCGGGATGACCGCAGATCTCACCACCGTTTCTGCAGCTCTTGGGACCACGCCGTTCGTCAGCCCGATCCCGCAGTACGCGTTTTATACTGCGCTGATCCCTGGAAATACCTCCGTTTCCGTCCAATACCTGAACTATGAGTTTTCGGCGATTTTTGCGGGGACAACGCATACTGGTCCGGTGCTCAGCGGAGTGGCCAGCCCCAGGGCGATAAAAATCGCAACGTCGTGCAGCGCTACATAATGGATGACGTTAAGTAGCACCGTTGAATGAAAGTGCAGTGGTCAGAATCTACTGGGAGATATGACCGACAAGCGAGTCTAGATAGCGAGCCCTAGTGATACAATTCCAACACAAAAAACCATGAAAGCTGTTCTTGTTATTCCCCCGTCCCGCCAGTTGATCGCTCCACTTCTGTACTTGCGATGGTGAGGTCCAAGGTGTAGCCACGATTTCCTCCCCGGACTGGTGCTCCCTAAGCGTTCATCCATCCCCCAGTGTCCATTCGAGGTAGCCAGTACGCTTGGGTCTACGCTGAGCGTGTTGCTTGCTCTGGTCTGCGCGGTGGTCGTCCATGTCACTGCGATTGGACTCTCGACCGTCTCGTTTACGGTGTCGTTGAGGAACACCAACGCAAATCCTGGTGCCGGAACTTGTATCTGGCAGGTGTGTGAGGACGTGTTGCACGGTATTGTTTTTACGTCAAGGATGCCGGACAATCGGCCGTCGGATGCGAAGTTTGAACCAAAAGTCTAGGTATTTATATTAATTTAAATAAAAAGTCATTGTGCGTCCGCAAACAACCCACCTGCCCTGCCCAAGTTATATTCTGCTTTGCGCTGACAGACGGGGCCACAAGATATCTAGAACACGACGTGGATCAGGACTTTTCTGGAATCTGGGAATACGACCCACTTGACCTTCACCTGCGGAGGTGTTCTGTTCGGTAGTCCAATGTCCCCTCCATCAAAAGAAAATGTTGCGGTGTAGTCGCTAGCGCCAGTGAGGTCGGTAATGAAATTCAACAGAGCTAACCGGGATAGAACGTCGGCATCGTAGATGGCGTAGCCTGGCGTGTATATGCTGTCTTGATTCATTTGTAGGTCGATGATACGAGACTTGTTGGATTTTCCAAACGCCTCCGCCACTTGGGATTGTGTAAGTGGTAGGATAATAATGGAGGTGCTACGCGCACCGATCAACGCTGAATAATAAACAGGACCGATGGTCCAACTACGAAAGGTCGACTGATTGGTAGGAGGAGCTGGGATGGATTCATTTTGATTGCGCTCGACTGGATGAGGTTCTACGTACGGGTGAATGGCTTGGGGAGGATTTAATCACCGAGTGTCACTCGAGCAAAACACATCACGCACGTTGTAGTAGACACTTTGGCCTCCAACATGACTGTGGAAAAGAATTGAGTAAAGGTACAGCACATAACGGGTAGCATACAGCAATGCCGTCGTGAAGTTGCTGTATGCCATTTGCAAGCCATAATCCAAAGCCCATAAGGCACTGCCAAAAGAGTCGCTCACACCGGGAAAGCCGCCGCATGAAGCAGTGTTGGTTTCAAACATCACGAACGGTAAATCGTATGCCTGCGCTATCGTAGTACTGCGTGTGTGGGTGTCAGGATCCCGAGAAGTGTACGGTTGATCGACGGCACCTGTTGAGGTATTTCTTCACGATATTCTTGCCGGCCGTATGATTCAAATACGTATAGAATACTTCCTGCGGATCAACGATTGTATCAGAGGTATGCAGGACCTTTGCACAATTATTGTCCG
The DNA here is from genome assembly GCA_029281465.1 of Mycena epipterygia. Classification (NCBI taxonomy): domain Eukaryota; kingdom Fungi; phylum Basidiomycota; class Agaricomycetes; order Agaricales; family Mycenaceae; genus Mycena; species Mycena epipterygia. The sequence continues at coordinate 15,016 of JARJCQ010000078.1, read as the reverse complement.
GGTAACTGATTGACGTTAAGTGGAATTGAACCGTGGGAAAAGAAAGACGCTTGACATACTATTCGACCGATAATGCCGCGAAGCTATTCTCGTAATCGTTGAGGAACCCCGTGTTCCACACATCCTCAAGCTTCCAGTTACCAGAAATGCTGGGTCCAATTAGCTTTCTGTCCACCGAGGGTATATTTGGATCCGCGCGTAATGCGGCATCCACCAGGCCAAAATCGTTCGAGTAATTGTATGGGCTGTACGTCATCGGACGGTGATTGTGGCTGGAGATATGAACGTCAAATAGGCTACTGATGGAGAAGAGGGATCCTTGCATTCCATATTGATCAGGCTCGTTGCCCACCTGAAACCCGAGCACCCTATCGCCAAGAACCGCTTCCGCGACCTCTGCAATTTGCAGTCGAAGGTCCTGCGTATCATTCAGCGGAATTCCTGCAGAAAGAATGGATATACAGGGGCGTTTCAACCAAAAGGATCACTCACCCAAGTACCATTCAACGTTGACCAGAGCCGATATGTTCGCAAGCATATACACGACTTCGGGCGTATAAAGAAGCGGCGGGGTCACCATCTGCGACTGGACAGACAACAGAATAAGCGTGTATGTACACGTCGGCAATATGAATATGGAATTTGAAGAGCTCACCGGATCGCTCATAGGTTCCCCCTTTTCCATCATCTTGCCGTCCGGAAGGCTCGTCACCATCGTGGCGGTCTCTTGGGTATTCCCCCCTATTCGAACACGCACGGAGCCCCCACGCGCTGCCATGAGAGACATCAGGTTCAGAAAAGGAACCTGCAGAAATGATCTGCATGACGTGAACTTAATATCAAGCATACATCCCAATGTAAATCATCGAAGCACCCACCCGTTGATTCCCACTGGACTCGAAGGTACATATCAATTTCAGAACAAGAAACTGTTCGAACCACCCACGGATTTGATTGATGACGGAGAACTCGAGAGAGAATCCGTAAAAGTACCCGGATTGCGGGATCGAGAGACCGGGAGGAGGGATGCTGCTTAGCGGCTGAGAGAACGCCATCGGCGCAGGCGGGTAGGGAATGGGGGGAGGAACGAGAACCGTCGGATCATACGCTGCAGCACCCGTGTACGCGACGACGTTGGCGGTCCCGGTCGCGGTTCCTACATATGGCTCTTGAGTGTAGACGGTGATTGAACCCCGCACCAGAGCGAGGCAACACAGGCCTCCAACTTGGAGGAGTAGCGAGACCATGTACCGATGCAGAATGGGAGCTGGAGCAGCAGCGAGAGCGTCCGTGGCCTCCGCAGTGCCTCTTATCCGGATGGCATGCCCTGCCAGATCGATATCGTGCGCGAGCCATTCGTGGCGCTGTAATTGCGCCGTTTCATTTGGCTCGAGGGTGATAAGCCTGCGGGTCGATAATGCGGTGGTCGTGCTGGTAAGAGTCGGGTTATTAAACCCTTGCGGAACCCACTGGTGAGCGCGCCCGTAATAATACACCGTAAAGGGTTAATTGACTTCCGTGTCGCGAATTGTCACGGCCACGTGCCGCGAACGTCATTTACGTTGCCTGCATCCCGGCACGCGTCTCGCCACGCGAGGTGGGCGAGGAGCATGAACTATAAAGGATAGTGTATTACTGATAGCTCTACGTAGCATTAAGATCGTCCAAGTCGAAGCATCTACTTATGTACCTCCAGCCGCATCAAACCCCCGTCCACATCACCGAAACCACACCCAGCGCAACGGAAACGACAACGACAAGGTGGGGCACGAACCGCGCCGCCCCGCTGGGCTTTTTCCCCTTGCTCGTGCTGCCCTCCATGAAATTTGCGCCCGCCTGGCCGTTCGACGTCGCCAACAGCGACGGATTGACCGTCACGGTGTTGATCGTCTTCGTCAGCGCGGTCGTGGGGAACGTCTTCACGGCGGGGTACGACTCCGCGTCGCTGGAAATGTCGGCGAGGAAAACGAGCGCGAAGCCGGGTGCGGGGACATTGATGTCGCACGTGTTGTCCGAGTTGCAGGTTACTGTCTGGATCGTTTCCGTCCCCGTTAGACGGCCATCGGACTCGTACGCTGTTCCTAGTGTCTTTGGGTGGCAGAGCTAAGTCTCATTGCTAAGAAAATAGTGAAATGATTTACCTGGCCGGCCCATGTAATATTATCTTGTGACGAGACGGAGGGCGCCACAAGGTATCTGCGAATGACGATCAGCGGAGATAGATGTTTGAACGGGATTAGCTAACTTGACTTTGACCTGTGCGGGCGTTGCGTTTGCTTGGCCCGTGTCCCCGCCTCCGATGGCAAAGGACATCGTGTAAGCATTCGCGCCAGTAGGATCCGTGACATAATTGAACAGCGCCAGCCGAGCCAAGACGCCTCCATCGTAGATGGCATACCCAGGCGTGTATATATTGCCGGCATTCATCTCGAGATCGATGATCCGCGACTGGTTGGAAGTGCCGAACGCCTCGGCGACTAAGTGCGAGGAATTAGAGTTTGATATAGGGATGACGAAGAATGATAATACCTGCGAGGACTGAATAGTAGACGGGACCGATAGTCCAGCTACGGAAGCTTGACTGATTTGTGGGAGGAGCTAGAGACAAGGTTATGATGGGAGAAAGCGTGTTCCATGACGCAACACATACGTGTAAAAGGCTGGAAAAAATGTCAGGCATGGCGTGGAAGGGACAGGAAATTGAACACACATTATAGTATACCCCTTGTCCTCCGACATGTAGCAACGCAGTGGTAAAATTGCTATACGCCAATTGCAAACCGTAGTCCAAGGCCCACAGAGCACTGCCAAACGAGTCGCTCACTCCAGGAAACCCACCACAACTCGCAGTATTGGTCTCCATCATGACGAACGGAAGATCAAATGTCTGGGCGAGGGCAGTACTGGAAAATGAATTAGCCAAGATACCTGACGGTTGAATATAATAACCTGTTGAGGTAGGCGGCTGCGATCTTCTGGCCCGCGGTATGATCCAGGTAGCTGGAGAATATCGTTTGAGGATCTATGCCGCCCGTAGCGTTCGGTCCACCAAAGGCTTTAGCGCAGTTGTTGTTCGGGTAGCTGAAAAACACGTTATTTACGGAGAGATAAAAACAGTCAAAATGACTGACAAGGACATCGAAAGGGCTGCGAGACTCTGCTTGTGGTCAGGTATAAAGTTGACATCCCAAACCTGCTGCGGCTGCCATTGTCCCGAGAGACTCGGGCCAATAAGTTTTCCATCGACGACAGGGACCTTCGGATCGGCCCGAAGAGCCGCGTCGACGATCCCAAATTCGTTGGAAAAGTCGGCTGGGCTGTATGTAGGGGGCCGATGTTGGTGTCTGCATTGGATGAGATCGGGCATATGAAAACGGGAAGAAGATACGTACAGGGCGTACTGATCAGGCTCGTTGCCCACTTGGAATCCGACCAGCCGATCGCCCAACACTGGCTCCGCAACCTCTGCAATCTGAAGCCGTAAATGGCTCGTGTCGTTCATCGGGATTCCTAACAGGCAATCAATTTTGCGTCTTCTAAAGTGGCGAAAGCTCGTCACCAAGATACCACTCCACGTTCACCAATGCAGATATATTGGCAAGCATATAGAGGGCGTCCGCAGTGTACCGCAATTCAGGAGTGTGGGTCTGAGAATTCATCAAGATGTTATAGCAGTGCAGAGGACGGAAAACGGACGGGATTGGAGGTGTCTTGTGCTTGTTTTTCCAACATTGTACCGTTGGGAAGACTGGCAAACAGGGTTGCTGTTTCTTGGGTATTTCCTCCGACTCGCACACGAACTGAGCCGCCACGGCTCGCGACGTTCGACATCAAATTCAGAAATGGGACCTGTAAGCGGGTACTAGAGATGGTCAGCTTTGCGCCACACGGAACGGAGACTCCAATACCTATTTTTCCCACTTGATGATAATATTAATTGGATGTTCCCACTTCGTGGTAGTTCCACTCACAGACTTGGTTAATCACGGAAAACTCGACCGAGAAACCATAAAAATATCCTGCTTGAGGTATCGAAAGACCCGGCACGGGGGCACTGCTGAGTTGCTGGAAGAATTTGGAAGGAGGGGCTGGGCTGGGGACAGGCGGGGCGACTAGCACGGTTGGGTCGAATGCCGCTGCTCCAGTGTATGACGCGGAGGCTGCTGAGCCCGACGCCGACGAGGTCCTGTCACCAAACGGCTGCTGGTCGTAGACAGTGACAGACCAAGCCGCTGGGAGACAAGGAAGCGCATAGTAGAGGAATGTTGGGCGCATTCGCAGCAGAGACCGTCGGCGCGTGGGACAAGCGTTGTTGGCTCGGCGTGAAAAGGCCGCAAATGGGATAAGATTAGATTTTCCATCGCCCAGCGACCCGGTTCCGTATCGCCACAATATAAAAACCCCGAGAGATCGGAAGGCGTTTCAGGACCAGAACTGCCACTGCCCCAGCCGATGTACCGAAGAAAAAGAAGTTTTTCGCCTCCGAAGAGTGTAGGAGGTTGATCTGGACTGTGTGGCAGTAGCCTACTTGAGCGACTGAACTGCGAGCAGCTGGAAGCCCAAAGCGGGAAGTGTCGGGATAAGGCGGGATCAAAACAAGCGGGTCGCCGATCAATTTTGATTGCCGGTCGTTTAGACGCATCAATGTCGGAACCTGGAATTCCGTACAAGTCAAGTGAGTCAAGGCCTAACTCCTACCCACTATGGCCTCTTGCCAGAGCTCCGAATGCCCTAACGGAAACCCTCCCTCTCGATTAGAATGCCCGACTTGTAACAAGTAATGGACTAGCACCTCCCGGCATCCGCTTCCCTCTCATAAAATACACCAGGCTCGGCATTCGAGGGTCCTTCTTTTGCGGTCAAGAATGCTTCAAATCAGGATGTGAGTCGTCGTTGGTTTCTGGCAACCTTTGCTGAGCTATTTACTGTACAGGGGCGCGTATTATTCTCGAATTTTTCCTTCGAGCCGTTGACTGGTGCTGCAGAAAACCCACAAGGTCATCCATAATCTGGCCAAGCTCGATCCCGGTGCCAACACAGGTATTTTTCATCAGCTAAGACAAGATTCTAGTCTGATATATGCGCGTTAGATGGAACCTACAATCCGTTTCCAAACTATAACTTCACCGGGCCCATGCGGCCTGCGTATCCGCTTTCTGCGAAACGCACGATCCCTGATCACATACAACTCCCCGACTATGTGACAGACGGTACAAATACAGTCTCGCGCTCTCATAAATCGCCTCTGAGACTTGGAAACCAACAGGCATCCCAAAGTCGGAAATACGGGCTGGACCGCTTCCTCGCATATTGACCCCCGAGGAGATCGAAAAAATGAGGACCGTCTGCAGGGTGAGTCTAGCTGACGTCTCGAGGTCTTTTAGGAGTAGGTCTGAAATCATCTTGCAAGATGTCTCGTGAAATTCTTGACCTCGCTGCGGCGGCTGTGCGACCAGGAATCACCACAGACGAAATAGATGAGATTGTCCACAACGCTACAATTGAAAGAAACGCGTACCCTTCACCACTGAACTATCGTAATTTTCCCAAATCACTCTGCACGTTAGTCCGAAGCACCCATTTATCCAGCATCTCGTTAGCTCGTTTGTCAGGTCAATTAACGAAGTCATTTGCCACGGTATTCCTGATCAGCGAAAGCTGAAAGAAGGGGATATCATCAATCTCGGTACGTTGTCCTATAATATTCCACCGTGGTCAAGTACCTCTGACCACTTCGCGCGCAGACGTCAGCGTATACTATCAGGGTAAGTTGGCGGTGCATTCTTCTTGCTGTTATTATTCATCTCAACTTGTCACAGGATATCACGCCGACCTCAACGGCACCTATCCCGTAGGCGAGATCGACGACGAATCCGCAAAACTCATCCGCACAACGCGCGAATGCCTGGATAAAGCCATCGAGATGTGCAAACCGGGGGCGTTGATTCGCGACGTGGGCAAAACCATGCAAGTCGACTACTCCGGGTTCGGGTTCGTTAGCGACCGACATCCCACTGATGCTTGTGCCCCCCAGTGAACCAATTGCTCGCGCCAACGGGTGTTCACCTGTCCGCAACTATATTGGGCATGGTATCAATGATCTTTTTCATGGCCCGCCGGATATACCGCATTACGCCAAGGTCTGTTTCCCCCGATTTCGTGTCGGCCAATATAATTTCAAATATGCGCGACAGAATAAGGCAGTAGGGATGATGAAGCCCGGAATGGTGAGCCGCACAGTTTACGCATGAGGGGGTTGGTTAACTGACTGACGCTCCGCAAGGTGTTCACAATCGAACCGGTACATACTAAATTCCACACATCGAGACTTCACACTATCCACTAACTATCCTCGATACAAGATGATTAATCTGGGCCCAAAATGGGATGTTGTGCATTGGCCGGACAACTGGACGGGAACCACAGTGGACGGGAAAAGAAGCGCCCAGTTCGAAGAGACGTTGCTGTACGTGCTCGGTCAATTTGTGTCGGGTTTCGGGATCTCCCTGACCGATCTTTTCAGAATAACGGAGACTGGGGTTGAAGTTTTGACTGCAGCGTCAATTATTTGATTTATGTACGTGCTTCTTGACAAAACACGATACGCTGGGTAGCAAACTTAAGTAGCGGTCTTCTTTTTCCTTTTCTTTATCGCATTCTCGTCATTGAGGCCCTGTGGGGCGTCCTCAAATGGCTCCAGTGGGTCGATCAACACCGATAGAGATTCATTCCTCAATGGTTAAAGTTCCTGTATTTTGAACCATTCTCACGTGATTCATGTTGATCTCAAATCTGAACCAAGTATCCTTCCAGGTATGCGATGGCAGTCAGTTGACGTTAAACTACGTCAAAGCCCTCCAATTTTCGGGGTCCAACAGTCTCAAAAGGACTTGCCAATTGCGATACAACTTAATCCTCTTTCACTACTGGATCAATTGCAAAAGAAAATAAGAATCCTATAACCGTAGTACTGTCGTATCATGTAGGTGACACCATCTGGAAAACTACTCCTCAAACTTTGATACTACCACTGAAATGCGTGTCAAAGTATTCTTGGGCAATTTTAATTGCATCTTATTCAGTGAGTAAAATTTGGCTCGATGGACGGGGTGAATTATCGTCGTGAGGCTCCATTAGGGTGTTTCATAATTAAAATATCGGGCCCAACTCGTGCCCCAACTCGGGCCTCAACTTTCGTGAAGTTGAGGCCGGAGTTGAGGCACAAAATCGAAGTTGGATGTCAAGTCATGCATAAGACCACAACTTGACATCCAACTTCTGCCCCAACTTGTGCCTCAACTTGATGCCCCAACTTCGGCTCTGGCGCATCGTTTGTTATGTAAGGTGATACGCGAGACCTAATTCTGCCTCAACTTCGGAGTTGAGGCAGAAATATCTGTTTAGGTGTTTCACGAACAACGGCTCAACTTGTGCCTCAACTTGGCTCGAGTTGAGGCCAAGTTGGGGCATAAGTTGAGGCATAAGTTGGACCCAAAATTTCAATTATGAAACACCCTATTGTGAGGTCTGTATCCATACGCGCCCTTTAAAAACCCAAACGGCATCCTATTTTTCCGTTGACGAATCCAATCCAAGTCATCGAGGTCAGATAAACTTGAAGGCTTGGGAAAATTCCTCCAGAACGACAAATGTTGGAACGGGACGCGTCTCTTTGGCGGTGTGGCCCGACCGCATCACCGCCTTAGTCATTCAACTTCCGTCAGCCAAACCTCCGATTCTTTCACATCGCGGTCACTCTCGACCGTCAGCTTTCCCTCCCTCGGTTGTATGGCTTCGCATGACAGAAAATCCTAATCAACATCGACTCATATCCTCCGACCCAAAGCATGGATTTGGAAGGCGGGGAGCGATATACTTTTGACCCTACTGGCACAGTGGCAGCGGGGCACAGCACGACCGCTACAGATATTCTCTGGTTATAATCTACGGCTCCTTGCGTCGCGTCAGCTCCTATCGTTTTCTCCGCCAACCCTGCGAGTGCCGTAATCCAAGGTCAGCGATGCTTATTCCGGCACTATCCGTGGGTTGTTGGACCCTGAACGGAAGACGAAAATACCCACACCGTACCACTCGTATCACCGTGCGTCTCACATCTCCACAGGTTGGACTGCAGTGATTCCTTGGTGACTCCCTCATTCTTCACTACGTAGTTTAATCGTCCTGAACTTCAAAAATTGGGTCCTCATGTCTAGGAGCTTCTCAAGTCTAGGATCTATAAATGGTCAATACATTACCGACAAAATCTAACGCTGTCTACGTCGACTATGTTTTAATGGCGCTCATATGGATCCGACGGTGGCGGATCCCCGGATCTATATCATCACGGCATCTAGTTGAGTTAGTAACACTTCTCAAGGAGATGAGCCTGTGACTAACCTGCTAAAGCCGCCTGGACCCTACCTAGTCAGCTAATGGCAACCACTGGGCAACCACCCACTCGAAACTTTGCTCAACGCAGTCTTCTACCTTTCCAAGTCAAATGGATCAGTCTTCAATGCCACGCAGCGCGCCTAGTACCAGGAGCCAAGAGGCTTATGTGCTATCAGTGTGTCATTTGCCGCATGAAGCTCGAAGCTTCCTCGGCACGCCATCTATCCACAACGCTGCGTAGCATTAGGGTAGTTGGCTTTTCCTTTCTTTGCTTGATGCAGATTGCTTCAATTCTTTCTTTCGCTGATCATCTGCCAATGTCAGGCTATGCAAACACCCCATCATGACCGCCGCATCATCAGCCAGAAAGCCGGAAAGTCAGTTCCTGTTCCGACATGATGAGAAGAACCATTTATTGTGGCGATAGATGGTATCCCGAGGATTCAATTGAATCTAATTTAATCTCAAACGGCGGACGCGGACAGATTACGGAACCTTGTAAATGAACAGTATGCCTGTCTCTTCGTGTCTTGAATTACTCAACTCGAGCTGTTTCATAAGCGCAAGGCTGCCATTGATACACATAATAACCTCCTTCCATCCACCATGTCTTCTGCGGCGGAGCAAGCTGAACTTGAGGCCGAGCTGCTGCAGCTCATCGCTGATACACAAACGACAAATTATCTCGTAGGCGGGTGGTGAATCAACACGATCGACTAGCGTGGTCTGATATTTTTAAAATAAAATTATAGCGGCTTCTCTGACTCTCGCTGTGTACGCTACCCTACCAATTCATACCCAGGACACACAATAACGTCGACATTGTATAGCATCGAACATGTCGCCACTTTCGGGGACGAGGTTCGCGTTTTCCAGAGCGACTAATGTATCTTTCCTCACGGATCACACACAGTTTCAATTGATTTGGAAGGGCCCGCTGCGTATTTCGAACGCCATTTATGTATGCCTACATCGTTATATCGTCTGCGTGGAACTGAGCCATTCGGACCTGATCTCCAGATTTGGGTAAGGAGAGCCTCAAGTGTTGTCGGAGCATCTATTGACCGACGCAGATGCGATATTGTGCGCTCACTACTTTGGTGTAAGCACACTCACAATATATATTTCCATTACCGCTAATTCTTCCACACGGGCAGTGTTTATTCAACTTGTGCGCTCCGTCTCTATTTCAATCATGAAATACCTTGATTTCCATGTCGCCCTTCTCAGTCATGTTGCGCGAAGTTAAGTCGGACCACGTACGTTTCCTGCCAAGCTTTCCATCCTTGTTACAGATCTAATTTTCTTTCAGACGTAAACGAATTCATTCACATTTGGTTTTACTGAGCTAATGTACAGTTAGGTGCCAGTCTTTCCTTTTGGCAAGTTCATGTCCGATAATTGGATGAACGACATCTGATCATGCGATCAGGCAGAGGCAGTTACATCCTCACTCATTGTGGTGACTGCTGATATCATTCTCGTCCTGCGGTGAGCAATCTTAGATGTTGATATCAATCTTAAACTCACGGACTCCTAGTGTGTGGGTGTTGTATGGAAGGCCGAAGACATTACTGTATTTCTTGCTTCCCTTGGTAACAGGTATTTTTTCGCGCTTGTTTGTAGTCCGCATGCTCAATCGTATCAAACGCCTAGTGGAAATTATCACGATGTAAGTAAGTCAACGAGTGACCGAGCCATCTTTTCATTCCAGCTAGGATTATTGTTGGTGTCTTCACCATTCTTCCGCTCCGAGGTGAGTTCGATTTCGGTTATATGTCCATGTCAGTTGAATTCACGGATACCTAGAATATTTTCATATAGGGTAATTGTCCTCTTCATGCTCTCTATCCAATTCTCTAATATAGAACAAGACCCGTAATCCTCGGATGCTACTCATTGAGTCAGTTTGGTTATTAATGGAGAAGTGTCTTGAACTGATGATCCTCCAGATGTTCCTCGCTACTTCACGTTCTACGCGGTTCCGATCACCGTAACCGTAATGCATACCATCCTCTTCATCGACGCTGTTCTTACTTGACCCAAAGTCGTTCACCATGTTCATGATGACGCTATACAAATGCGGGCGCACCCTGCTTGACAATAGGGCTGCCCGTATGCCGATCATCACGCTATTCCTGAGAGACGGGCTATTCTGGTTCCTTGGCATATTTGGTAGCTTCCATTTATGCCAGCAATAGTTTGATCCTGATATCTTTTTAGCCGTCTCCGTCGCGGAGCTGTTGGTATGGGCACGCGGGCGCCCAGGTCTCGCCCAAGCCATGGTTGCGTGAGTTACTACGCATAATTTGGTACGAATACCTCTAATTGATTTCTTCCGCGCAGTCCCGCCACAGTGTGAGTCTCTGAGGCTGACCCCGCTTTTTCGACGCTCATCTGTACGTGACTTCAGGTTGAACAGTGTAATCGGGACGCGTATCCTGCTCAACCTCAAGCGGATCGCCATCGGGCAGACGGTCGTCGGTACTACTGTCGCAACAATTGAGCTCGAGAGCATAGCAATCGCAGGCAGCCCCAGGAAGACGGACACGTCAAGCCAGCCATGGTATCTGCGGACGACAGATACGAGGGATTTGTAGAAATTTCAAATCAAGACAGACAGCTGGTCTTGAGCACTGGTCAAAATGGAACACGAGGAGTAATTATTTGAACTCGAAAAAGATTCCCTGTGCATCTTGGTTAACGTTCGAATTTGGGAAAGTGAGATCAAACCCAGAAGATGAGTTTAAACCTGATGTTATTAGCAGTAATGCCTACCCTGCAGTGTTTGCATTGTTGAATTCAACTTGAAGGTTGAACATTGCGGTCGCGTGGTCGTATGTTCAATCTCGAATTGTCATTATTCCAACATCTGGACTCGAGCACTGCATACCTCAACTTGAAGCTTTAAGAGCCAAATCAACTCGTAGAACCCATACGTATACTGGAATCAGAACAGTTTATTGTTGAGAAGGAGAAGTGAAAACTGGAATTCCAACTCGGTAGTACCAAGAACGTTCCTCTGTTCCAGGTTATAACAGTTCTGGAACGAACGCTGTTGCCTCGATTTCGTCTATATGGAAGGGCCATAGCTCCACGATCCCCAGTACATCAACTCCCGGCTGCTATCCCAGTCGGATGCCAAATATTCCTGGGCCCAGCGCTGCTGCTGTTATTGTTTAGCCCAATACAGGTTTTGCTCCTCTGCCGCCTTCCCTCGATACAATTTTCGCAATTTATGCCTACTCTCATGGAGCATAGCGATGTGTCCTGAAAGGAACAAGAACTGCACCGTCTGGTGTGTCTTTGATCAGGGGGATGCCCTCCCCTGCACGCCGTTCCATCATTTAGGCGACGCCCCCGCTCGAGTCGTGTGAGCCGATTGCTTCAGTAGTCTCCGTCACTGCCGTGCCATTTCCCAATGGACCAATGTTCTCCGACATCTTCTGGTATCGTGCCCATGGTCGAGCAGGTTCAACTTCGAACTTACTCCATAACGTGTATCACCAAATGAAACTCTGACCAACAATGGCAGATTTGGCCATGTATGAGTAGTGCAAACAATGAAGTAGTCACCCGTCAGTTTCATTATGTCACCAGTTCTGTCTCGCTTGCGACAATCCCCGTATCCGTTACATATGTACAAAAGGATTATCAACAACGACGCTTCACGCCTCCATCTTGACGTCCAGATCCCCCGTATACGCGCTAGCAAAATGCGCACCGGCCTCAAACGCCTCCCTCTCCTGCTCCGCGCGAACGAATTCCTCGCACTCCACGCGGCTCTTGTCCACGTCGACCAGCCACAGGAAAACCGTGCTCACGACGCCTCTGGTGTGGGTATACATTAACGCTAGCCACAGTGGAAGGGAAAGGGAAGCACAGGTCGAACAGTCGGAACGCGAACGGCATATTGTCGTTGTTGTTTGCCGCGGTTATGATCGCGGAGGAGACGACTGGATTCGATGAGTTTGGGTTAATGATGCGAGTGACTACCCACAGGGACCGATGAACGCGGAGGTTTTGCCGATCTGAGATATGAGGAGGAGGAAGAAGCGGGAGAGGGACAGCATACCACAGAGAACAAGGCGAAGAATAGGAACCTAGCGCCGTGTCAGTACAGGCATTCAAGGAAAGAAGAACAGTACATTTGAGGCAACGGCGACACCTCACTGATCATGGTCTGGCTGTACGCGTACCAGTGACATCAGGGAAACCCCCTCCAGAAATTTTGTGATATTTTGGCGCAAAATGTCACAAAATTGCTGCAGTTCCTTGAATGACCGAAATTTATCAAGAATATCTTCTTGCCCAAAAAAATTGCAAACTTTGTTGGAATTTTATGCAAAACTTTGTCAAGGAGTTGCTCAATTTTGTATGCATTATCTGGACACTTGCTCTCAGTATCTCGATCACATAAGCATAGAGCACACCAGGGAGAGTTGTATTAAGAGTTGTATTACGGTCAATAACATAGAGTATAAAGGTGTATAGACATTAAGAGCATTAAACGAAATTATAATGATAACTATACGCGCGTCGAGCGGGATTATCAATCACTGTCGATGTCCAGGCAAATCACATTGTTGGCCGAGCCCGAGGCAGCGGCGGCAACAGCGACTGACGATTGGCTATGCATATGATCAGTTACGATATCCATCAAATAACAGCGAAGCGGACGCACGAAACCTTCCGATAAAGATCGTGCATAATCCCATTGAAGGCCTTCGCTGATCTGCCACTGCGTTGCTCTTCCATGATGTTGAGGAGGGTTTTGTACATGCCCTCCAGCCGGGCCTGGTTAAATTCGGGCGGGGGCACAAAGCGTCCGGTCGAGTACGCAAGCAGTGATGCCCAAACCTGGAGAAAACAAGTATGAGCAGTGTGGATGTATGAAAAGGGGACCGTACATTAACTGCAGCGAGGCAGATCATAGCATCGGGTAGAACGATCTCCTCCGGACGGTCGGCTCGATTGGATTTCAGCTTCTTCACGTGCTTAAAACCTAGTGCTTTCACAGTGTTCCACCAAGTCTCATGGATGAGGTCGACAATGGCGGGGGCAAGGAAGGGTGCCTTTACGTTGAAAGCCTTGTATTGTACATGAGATGATGATGAAAGGAGAGCTGAAAAAAAGACGAGCCTTTGTATCGGCCTTGTCCGCATTAGGTATGGTCACGGGGTCCTGCACCACGTCAGCGGCCAAAGCATCGCCAGCGACGATGGGGACTTCCTTGGCGCGGGGGACCGACGTTGCGTACGGGAAGATGAAGCACTGGTCCTTGAAGAGCTGCCTGATGATGGACCGGATCTGGGAAGGTGTAATACCAGGTTTATTGAGCTCATAGTGTGTGGCGACTTTTGAGAGGGCGCTGCTACGGAGGCCCGTCCTCAAATTGCTGCCGCGGGTACAAATCTTCGGGCAGGTCAATGAGTTGTCAAATGGGAGGGACACCACGTACCAGCGGGGCGAGGCGGCCACAAAAAGTAGTATCCTTCTTGGCTCGCTTCTCAATAGCCGCGGCCCCCTGGTGTTTCTTGGCGCAGAGACGGAGGAGTCGAGAGACGAAGGCGGAGCGCGAGGGTATCGCCTCATAGCCATCCTTGAAGGCGATCTCGTAGAGGGAAAGCTCCATAGCGTCCTTGATGACTTCCTTGAGGAGGGAGGACTGCTCGAGCAGCTTGATTTGGCCACCCGTAGCTGGAAATACGAGGCGCGCGCTCCAAGGCCAGTCAGTCTCCGCATATACCTTGGGCCGAGCTGCTGATCCAGTGTGGAGAACCTTTGAAGCACGGATCTGCGGGTTCTGGGGACACGGTGAGGACAATCGCGTTGACGGTATTGACATTGACAAATGACATACCTCTTGGTTATACTTTGCTTGCTGCGCCGTCACCTTCTTCTTGGTCTCGGCGATGACCTCGGGCGATGGCGACTGCAACTGTGAGCAATGAATGCATGAGACGAAAGGGTTGAGCACGTACACGGTCGTCCCCGGCGTCAAGTTCCGGCCCTGATTTGTCGGCGTCCGCGTCCTCATCAACATCGACGTCGAAGTCCGTGTCGGGCGGAATCGAACCAATTGAAGAGGAGGAGTAGCGGCGGCGGCTAACTTGCGGAATTTCTTCGTCCTCAAAGTTTTGGAGATCGTCTTCCTCCGGGGTAGCAGCCGAGTTCTGACGTTGCTCGATGATCTTGGGGCACTGAATGGGCAGTTGAGAAGAGGTACAGAGCAAAACAAGAGAACTCACCTCCATATCACCGGTAAATTCCTCGTCTTCACCAGACTGAGACGCATCGCCGGATTTGTCGTCGTCGCCAGCCTGACTAGAAGTATCATTGATATCGGTGCTGTCGTCGTCGTCGCTGGCGGCCGTCTTAGCATTGGCCTTTGGCTTCGATAGAGGTGGGATGGCATCGGCGGAAGGTTCTGGCAGCCGAAAGGATTAGTCTTTTGCATTCGAGATACAGGCCGGAACATGACTTACTGGGGCGACTCTTGGCTGGTTCCTTGACTGTTAAAAAGAGGTCAGGGATGTGGAAGGGAAGTATAGTTGCAGCCTCACCTTGTTCCTCCTCGCCCGCGTCGTCGTCGTTGTCGTCCGAGAGAATGGTCTTCGGGAAG